>RCWM02000657.1:0-552001 GCA_003667255.2 Euschistus heros | reverse complement strand
CTGGGTCTAACTAGTTTGTCCTATGTTGGCAAGCTTGCAGGCATGAACCTCGAATTTAATCCAAGCAGTTCAGCAGACAATGGATTCAAATTTAGAGAAAAGAAACTCAGACGTAAGATGGACTGGATATACCCCTATTTAAAATGGACCAAGGAAATAGAAAGGGTATTTTGGAGTGCTTGTGATAGAAGAAGTACATAAACTGTTGTAACAGATAGTCAAGAGGGAAATATTATAAAAAGTTAATACAAATTTTCAAATAAGTACTGTATGTACTATAAAGTTAAACAATTGATTATAGTACATCTAAACCACTAATAAACGTCTAGAATATATACGCATTAAACAAATAAATAAATAAATGATGCTATTAATTTTACACAATTACAAAAGAAAATGGGAAGTTTCACCTCTCAGTATCTTTCAACATCCAGTTTTGTAAAAAAAACAAAAATGGAATCAAATTTAAACGCAGAAAAAGAACTGGAACGGAGCAAAGTTAGTGTAGTACTGCACTGTCGGAGTCGGAAAGTAAAGTACGAGGTGTGATCAAAAAGTTCCAGGACTTTTTATATACTATGGGAATGCAATGTCTCACAGCGATGCGGTTGGCAGCATTGTATTGCCTGACTCAACAGGAACACAGCTGCGTTTGCAGATCAATCATAACATCACTGAAAGTAACATTAGCACAGTTTGTTTGAGGTTAGTTTTGTAGAGTTTGGCTATTTTATGAAAATGAATGTGAAAGAAGAGCAACGTGTTTGTGTGAAGTTTCGTGTGAAACTGAACAAAACGTTTTCTGAAACCTTTTTGATGTTACAAAAGGCTTTTGGTGAAGAATGTCTAAGCCAATCATGCTGCCATCAGTGGTTCAAGAGGTTTAAAGATGGCCGAACATCCACAGACGACGATGCTCGTTCCGGACGCCCTTCAACGTCAATCAATGATGACAATGTTGCTAAAGTGAACGCTCTCGTACGATCAGACCGTCGACTAACAATCCGTGAAATGGCAGAAGAGTGTAAAATTTCATTTGGGTCATGTCAGGAAATTTTAACTGAAAAACTTCAAATGCGTCGTGTTGCAGCAAAGTTTGTGCCAAAACTGTTGACTGAAGACCAAAAACAACACCGAACTCATGTTTCTAAGGAACGTCTTCAAAAGGCAAATGACGACGAAAGCTTCTTGAAACATGTCATTACGGGAGACGAGACATGGGTTTTTGGTTACGATGTGGAAACAAAAGCCCAATCATCACAATGGACATCAAAAGGTTCTCCAAGACCCAAGAAAGCACGCCAAGTCAAATCAAATGTCAAAGGTCATGCTTTCGGTTTTATTTGACTGTAATTAATCGTTTTGTTTATCTTGAAACCCTCAGAAAATTGCGTAATGCTGTGAGAAGAAAGAGACCTGAGCTGTGGCAAAGTGGTGATTGGGTCCTTCACCATGACAATGCTCCTGTTCACTCTGCATTAGTTATCCGTAACTTTTGTGTAAAAAACGCAATGACTGTCATTCCTCAGCCCCCCTACTCACCTGACCTGGCTCCAGCCGACTTTTTTCTTTTCCCGAAGCTCAAGAGACTCCTGAAAGGACGAAGATTTCAAACAGTGGAAGAAATTAAAGAAAAAACAACGGAGCTGCTAAACACCTTTACAAAAGAAGAGTTTTCTGGGGCTTTTGATCAGTGGAAACACCGGTGGGAAAAGTGTGTAGCTTCCCAAGGGGAGTACTTCGAAGGAGACAAATTTGAATAACCTGTATGTTGTATGAACAAATGTATAAAAATTCAGTCCTGGAACTTTTTGATCACACCTCGTATACTACGAAAAAGACACCTTAAGACACGGTCCGGCTCCGACAAAATATTCTTTTCGATAAATGTCTCAAGGTCTTGTCTGAAACGTGGCGTGTCACTCCGGATCCGCTCCGCTATATATTGGCAGGCACTATAAAACTAACTATACTAATATTTGTCTTGTCTGAAACGCTACGGTCCGCTACGTGTCGTGCCGGATAATATAAAACAACCTTAATACCTTTTACAACAATAATTCTATTCCCTCCTTTTCGAAATCTGTGTTTTACTATCAATCTATCTATGCTTTAAGGAAAGACAAAAAGAAAATAAACTGCATGTAAAAAGGTAAAGAATCCAAGAGAGCGTATTTTGATTAATTAATATACTTATATTGAATTCGCTCTCTGGCAGCAACATCGAACCACGCCTCCACCCCTACTCCTGCCCGAAACACTTTTTACTCGATTGTTACACTCTCTCGATTTATTTCGATGGTATCTTCGATCGATGTGTCCGTGTAGGGCGGTTTTGACTTATTTCACAAACTTCTATAATACACATTCGTCTATGGACTTCCCATCTTTCGCAATGGCTCTTCATCCCTCTAGCTTCCTCCATCACAAGACCGTCCAAAAAGACCATTTTCCGGATCCATCTTAAGTAGGGTCATAACCCTTAAATCAACCTTTGAATTTCGAATCCTTTGTATCTTAATTGGGTGCCCCGAAAGCTCAGCCCCTACACCTAACAAGCTAATAACACTTCAGCTTTTAATATATATGATAATTATCAATATATTTTGCTATTTGGCTATCAGATAAATATATTTCAGGTATGAGTGCACATTAATCTCTTGCATATAAAATAAATGCCCATATTAATCATTTTAAAATAATAAGGTTTAGCAATATACTGGTTATTTTATTTCATTTGCTCCATAGAGTTTTTTTCCATTCACTTCTTTCGTGTGTTTTAAGCCCCATGCTAATAAAGCGACATTAACGGGTTAAAGATTATATAAAATTTACAAAAATCTTTTCATTATAAAAATTTAATAGATTCCGAGGTTGAGTTGAGTTTTTCAGTCGGCCTTCTTTCTATAAAGCGTCAACCACAAATTCCGATGTCAACTTTGCAACAAAGGTATCTATCTGCCTAAAGAAATGGATTTATAATTTAGAGAAGTTGACGAACCATCGAAATTTTTATGACAACCTTAAGTCTAACACGGTTAAAAAGTACTCAGACCACGCCAAAAGCCGAAGACTTGCCAGAAAGTTGTATAATAATTCGGGGAGGACCGCTCGTAAACAGGAGCGTAAAAGGCGCCTGAACAATGTATGCTCACAGCGGGGTGGGGTCTGATGAACTTCACTTATCTTATTAAAGCTAACGTCTCGTAGCTCTTAACTTCCACCCTCTAACCTCCTTGTTTTCCTCCCAACTTGGCTCGGCTACGATAGTTCATGTACAATATTCAATTAATTCACTTTTTCCAAGAAGTTTTAACCCAATTCCTTAAGAGCGCCTTCAAGAAGAAATTAAACTATGTCGCATTAAATTATTTTAAAGAACTTTTAAGAAGTATGAAAGTAGCTCAAGATGAGGGGCTAGGATGCGATTTTACTTGATCCTGTATCGACTAGTAATTAATTTTTTTTATTGTTCGCTCCTGCCAGTTCTGCTAATACATTCAAGCCACATATTCTAGCTCCCGAAAAATATGTCATACACTGACCACAGCCAAAATACTAAGTATAAAGCGGGAAGAAAGAGTGTTCTTTAAAAATAAGAAAAATATGTAATCAATTTTCAAAACAACGAAAAAATAATTTGCCTGGAAGGAGTGGCCAAAGATATCCTTCGGCGGTCAAAAATTATTAGATCCTGGCAGATCTGAAACTAGTATCCTTCACAGACTTATACCATACAGTGTAATTATTGATACCAAGTTAATTAATAATATTATTAATAATAACATATTAAAAGCTAAGAGCACTATTATTAAGAATTAAGAGCACAGGTAGCTGGGTTTTCGGCAGGAAACCCCATTATGGTACAAACCTGGGTCTAACTAGTTTGTCCTATGTTGGCAAGCTTGCAGGCATGAACCTCGAATTTAATCCAAGCAGTTCAGCAGACAATGGATTCAAATTTAGAGAAAAGAAACTCAGACGTAAGATGGACTGGATATACCCCTATTTAAAATGGACCAAGGAAATAGAAAGGGTATTTTGGAGTGCTTGTGATAGAAGAAGTACATAAACTGTTGTAACAGATAGTCAAGAGGGAAATATTATAAAAAGTTAATACAAATTTTCAAATAAGTACTGTATGTACTATAAAGTTAAACAATTGATTATAGTACATCTAAACCACTAATAAACGTCTAGAATATATACGCATTAAACAAATAAATAAATAAATGATGCTATTAATTTTACACAATTACAAAAGAAAATGGGAAGTTTCACCTCTCAGTATCGGACTAGGCGATCCTATAGAGCGATCTTACGTGTAAAAAGGCCTTACAACCTAAGAAAATGTGATCTCTTGAGGAAAACTCTATAATACGCCATTGCTCTGTTCTGGAAGCGACGCAACATTTCCAACGTCTTACTGGAAGCGACGTAACATTTCCAACGTCTATGTCCACACTGAGTGTCACGAGGCCCACAGATTGCGCACGAATCAGTCCGGGAACCCTCGGACCGTAACAATTATCTAAGCAACTCGTTCATGAATGCCTTTATTAAAACTATAATCCACACTTAGCAACATTAATATAACACTAAGCAAAAATATATAAACTTTATATAAACATGGAACATATAAATGCCATCAATACCATAATCATTAATCAACAATACATATAAATAATTAAGAATTTAGTAATAAAAATATATATTACAACTAAACATGGCGGCAGCCTCAACAGCTTAAGATATAAACCTAGCCGTATTTATGATTGCTGCGTCTGTAACAAAGTATTTTCCAAGATCGTGGGTTCGCAGCCCGGCAGCTGACCTTAGGATTTCTTAAAGGGAGTAAAAAATTCTTTAACTATGCCGTCCTTCGGAAGGGACGCATAATAGGGGTTCCGAGCCTATGCGATGTCAGGTACTCGTTAATGATCCCTATCCTAATTATACCTGGATAGCCAAAATTTAGGACTCCCACCGTAGCATCGTCCGATTAGCCATAGCAGCATAAAGTGACGTTAAACGAAATAAACAAAAACAATGTATTTTCTAAAACCTGCGTCACCGGCCAGAAAATAACAATAAAACTCACTTACAACAATAAAATAAACAGCACTGTCGGCCTCGACAGTCTCTATAAATCCAACTTCCCAATTAGTCAAGAAGGAGATAACTTTGAGGGAGTTCGATTTATCGACCTACTGCCTCAGCGCTAGTTGCTCAGAATGGACAAGTTCACGACGACTGAAACTCAACCCCTAGTCCATCTCAGCGATAGTCGAGTTGCTACAGGACTAAGCCGGGTATCAGAGATCAGAGCCGAACGGAACACTCCTAGATTTAGCAGAGTTGTAGAGGGGGGGAGGGGATGGGGGTAGGGGTTGGAATTAATGGGCTGTAGCTTAGATCGCTCTGACTGATGCCCTTACAGCTTGTCCCCTACCCACTTAGTCGGCTTACCGCTGGTCGGTCTCTTTTAGCCGCTAATTTATTGCATACCTCCGTTCTCGTCTGTCCGAGCAACTTTTGCGGCCCTCTGTCAATGCCAAGCTGTTCTGGAGGAGACTATCTCGCCATGGTCCCCTAATACTAGGTAGTTAAGGTTTCCAACCGAGAACATTGAGTATAATGAGGTCGGTATTGTCTAATAATTTAGCAGATTTAGAACTTCAATTAAGATGGCAGGTATTGAATAATAATCTCTTAAATGAGATATATCTGACTAAAAACTTATTGCTAAGAAGTTACTACAAGAAAGTAGTTTCAGAATGACTATGAAAAACGTCGTTATTGACTTGCTTAGACTAACAATGTAGAAGAAGAAGAAGATAATCTTTATTCTGAGACAATTTGTTCCCTTAGAATAACATACAAGCCCAATACATAGGGCAATCATCTGGCTATGATAATGGATCACTAATTACATTATGAGTAGCAAAATCTTGTAAAAAGATACAACTTAGTATACTATTATAATATCTATTACATAAAGATTCATATTTTATTTTTGCTCCGAGGATTGAAACTTCAGGAGAAATAGATGATGTTTAAGGGAAGTTAGAGAGGGGCATTTTTAAATTAATGTGAGTAATGAATTCCTTAAAGAGGATGCACGGATGAAAATGGATTTTTTGAAGGACGCAGTTCGATACGCAGGAGTGTACAGTTTGATGGGTTGGGTTCTAGTATTTATGGTAAGAGATGGATGGAGGAACGCAGAGTAATGTGACGAATACAGGCTGAATTTTTGGTTTGCAAGGAATGAAATATGTGTGCACCTAGGAGGTATTGACGTCAGAATTTGGGTAAAACCGCCAAATTTGAGAATACCTCTGAGATATGTGAGAACGTCTTGGGATATAGAAAATAAATCTGATAAAACAGTTCATTACCGTAAAATGGGGTTACATTAGTACGGTGGGGGGACGGGCATGATATTTTAAAAAATCCTTAGGTACACAATTACCGTTTTACTGCGGTGATTTGGTCCTTCTGGCAGGTTGTTGTGTCGACTTTTACCAAATGAGAGCCCACGAAACGACTCATTCATGTGCTCTCATTTGTTAAAAGTCGACACAACAACCTGCCAGAAGGAAATCACCACAGAAATTATTGTGTACCAATTTCACCCCACTCATTTTACGGTAGACTTTTACACCAGATTTCGATATATATTATGTATCCTTAGTCAAAATATGAAAAAACAAGAGATGATACAAAAAATTGTCGAGTACTTAGTTGGAATGAACGGCGGGAATGAAGAAGTTTCTTAAGATGTAAGCAGTCTTCCATAAGGTAATTAATATATATATATATATATATATATATATATATATATATATATATATATATATATATATATATATATGTATTTCTATATTAACTAGATAGGTACTATTACATAAATAAAGCATAATCATTTTATGCCTTTATGTATTGTAAAACAAATATTCATATTAGTCATTAAAAAAAAAAAAAAAAAAAAAAAAAAAAAAAAAAAAAAAAAAAAAAAAAAAAAAAAAAAAAAAAAAAAAAGATTCAGCTGTTTATTGATTAATTTTTTTCATTGAGCAGGACATGCTTATGTTAAGAATAAATTAATGAGCTGTTCAGATTTTTCCATCCACTAAATTTGTTTTAACTATCCCATGATTTTCAGCCTTACTTTTGAACAAAGGTCTTCGTCTAGAGACACGTATTTATCATTTAGAGAAGTTGCTGGACCATCTCTGAGGAGCTTCTTCAACTTCAACATCTTTTCCTTCCGGTTTGAAGAGATAGAGATGTTGGAGTCCTCATAATTCATTTCATAAGCCTTGATTCTCACAGTTGTTGACATTTTAAAGTACTCAGAAACACAGAATAGAATCGGATGTCCTTTAATTTTTCTTGGATCTCTAACTCAGCGAAGACATATCCTGGCGTTGACTGAACTTTCCATTTTCTGAGAAACCATCCCCTCAAAAGGAATTTACTGCTTCCGTTACTACCAATTTCTTTATTATCTGAATAGTTGCTGTAGAAATATTCCTATATTATTTTTCACTTCACGAATTTTGGAAGCTCTGTTATTATTATTTTTTTTTTCACTTTTATTTTTGAATCAACACCTGTCAAAAAAAGTAAATTGACAATCAGCGGATATGCTGAAATGATAATACTAACAAAATTGGCATGTTAGGCATTAGGAGAGATAGTGCCCAGTGGCACACCTTCCTTGTCTTTGGTTTACTTCTATATAAGTAGGTCTCTCATCCAGTTTCTTTTCAGTCTCCTCCTGGTATTCTTCGGCATGAGAGATGTGGCCATACTATTGATGAATTTGTTTGGGTGCCCCTTTAATTTTTCATGGAACAGTCGGTAGTGGGTCCTTATGTGTTCAATGACTGTTGGTATTCGTAAGTCAGTGTGTATAGTTTTATTGTTAACGTACCATGGTGCTTGTGTTATTAGTCTTAATGTCTTGGATTGAAAATTTTGTAATCTTTTTATGTGTGTCTGTTTAGCAGATCCATATTTGTGATGCGTAGGCCCATAAAGGTTTTAGTAGATGTGTGTAGGTCATTAATTTTTGTCTTGTATGTGGTTTTGATTTTTTCCTGAAAAGTGAGTACATCAGTTTTAGTCTCATATTTAATGAAGTCCGTTTCTTCTTAATATGTTGGCCCCATGTCATTCTCCTATCGAATGTAAGTCCTAAATAACTCTGTTATTAGGAAGCATTTTTGATTTTATTTCAATTAAACTGTGTGTGAACCACAGTGAAAAAAGAGTGTTTTTTTAAATTATCTTGTGTTTCCATTACATAAAAACAGTACCTTAGGATTGGGAGGTTTCTTTGAAATAGACCTGTTTTGTTTTTGATGCAACTTTAAATCAATTAAACTAAGTTCTCGCCTCGTAATTCTTGTTTGGTTTTTTCTCTGGAATTGGATAAAATTAAAAATAATATAATTTAGTTTGGGTTATTGAGGTGCAGAATAGAGAGACTTAAAGCTAATAGTGGTAGAGAATCGGGGATCAATAATGTAGATTCCTGTGACCTATGTCTGACATGCTAGGAAGGCAGGTGACATTCCTCAATATCCGTGCCAGACTTCTCCAAAAGGTTCATCTCAATATACAATGCTTGATGATATTAATATGTAAAAAGGCAATTTCTAGGATGCCCTACTGAAGAAAAAACACTTGAGGAATACTAGAAAAAAAAAAGGGGAAAATGTCCATTCTCCCCCCCCTTTTATGAAGAAGAGATGACTCATCGAGTAGTTTCTTAACCAGCACTCAATGGAAGTTTAGAGTTCTACAAATATTACAATCCTGAAAAAATAAATATTTTTACAATTGACTATAGCGTAAATTGTAATTTTCAAGTTATTTTAGTTATTTTTAATGAGAGAAAAAAATAAGTCAGGGAGTTACGAATAACTTCACGTCTTTTTCTTTGCACCGGTCATCTCATTATAAAGGGCTTAGAATAAATATCTCGTATCTAATTAGTTGATTGTGAAAAATAAACATAAAACCCCGATATCTTATAAATACTTATTAAATAAACTCTTAAAATCGCATTATGATAATTGAAAATTTGAATAATAGTAATAATAATGATTTTTTTTTCTCATTTATTTATTGAAATTTACAATTATGTAACAAAATAAATCTGCTAAATATTGCTATAATGGTATGACAAAAACTTGTAGTAAAACAACTCATTGATAACTCCCTCAATATTCACGAATTTAGAATTGCTATTTTAAGAACAAAATATCAAATGATTTATTTAAACCTTTCTATAACCATGAAAAAAACTAATGCTATACAATTTTATTTTAATATTCACACTGTTCAAAACAAACAGAATATTCTAGAATAAGATTTGGGACATTAGGGATGTAATCAAATTAGCTTCCCAACATCCGTGTGAAAATCATTTTCTGGTGTAGTCCGGTTCGGTTCAGGTCTTCGTTGGGAGGTACTTAATTATGTTATTTAAAATGTGTGAAAAGAGTTTAAGTGTAATAGTTTGGGTTATTCAAGTTTCTTCCTAAAGCAGTAGTTATAATAATTTAACAGTTTGAAATCTGTGTTATAAAAGTGATTTAAAATATTTGTGTGGTGATTTTCAAGAAAACAAAATGTCAATATATAATTGTCTGTAAGTAAAAAAATTGACTTGTGTAGTTTCTAATAATTTTACAATGAATTATAATAAAACTTTTTAGCTTTACATTCTTCAAAGAGTAGCTCATTAAAAATTAATAGTTATTAACACTAATTATGAAATCAACGAAATTCTATTAAATTGGCTGTTAAAAGACAATTTTGATTTACTTGCTATAATTTAATTTTCGAAACCTTATTTAGAACCTTCATATTATTCCAATTTTAAAATTCTCTAAGTATCAATTACAATATTGTCTTCCTAAATAAGGAAAATAAATCACAAAAATATAAAATCGGGATACTGTTATGATATATAAATAACATAAGAGTACAATAACTGTAATAACATACTTTGATTGCAATAAGTATAATAACATTGAATTAATTATGATGATGCTTACTAATAACTGCATTCCATCAACATGGATTCATTATTAGTATAAAACATAATTTTTTCCGGAATTGTTAATGTTGTATTTAAAAATACTTCAAAATTCATTTGAAATACGTAAAGTATAATCACAGACTGGAACTATTTTACGAAAAGGTTTTAAAAATGGTTACTATGTTTAACGATTGTGGTTTATATCATCCACAATATATCAGTTTATTTAAAATATCACTTTTCAATAATAATTTTTTTCAAGAATTACTGACTAATTTTGTGCTCAATATAGTAAATTTATACATATTTAGATTAATGGCCTTCAATGCATTTTTGCTGGTTCTGGCTTTAGGAAATATAATTATATTATATTAGAATTAAAATTATATCTAGACTTTTCACTGTTTCAAAGTGCATAAGCTGAAAGTAATGATTATCAATTAGAAATTATACCATTATCATAGTTACATAGGTTGTGTCTCAGTTTTTTATACATTATTGAGTATCGTTCCGTATATGATTTTGAAAAATCTCAAATTTAATAAACAATAGCTTTATTATCGACTAAATAACTATATTGAAAAATACTAACTTCAATATTATTATAAGAATAATTTTTTTTATCTGAATAATTTTTTTTTTTTTTTTTGGACTGGGCCAGCAGAGGACCACATGCCAATTTCAATTCTTTTTCCTTGGTTCTTTTCTCTTCTTCCAGTATGCTTTCATCTGTTCACTATGTTTCCTCTTTCTGTCCTCAGACCATTTTGTACCAGTCCTTTTTATTTTTTGCCTCGGAATCCTTCCATTTTCAATACTTTTTGCCGAAAGTCTTCTCTATTATCTATTTCTTCTATTTTTATATTGTTTTTTTCTAAATCCCTTTTTACTTCATTGACCCAGCTTGATGTTGATTTCTTACCCCACAGATATCTGAAAATCTTACTTGTTAATCTAATATCTGGCATTCGATATAAATGTCTAATGAATAATTTTTATTTTTTTAAATTTGTTTTTTTGTTAATTTTCGAGTGATTTGTCTGTGAATGTAAATACTTTTAAAAATAATAATTTATATGTTTCATTACATATTTAACAATAGATTCTGAAAAATGTATAAAATTAATGAATTATTGGAAAGATTTCAAGAATTAAGAAGTGATTCAATATACAAATTAGTATAGTGCAATTATCAAATAATAATAAGTCTGTTCAAATTTATCTTTAAAATAGTATAATTATATACAATGTTCCTGTCAAAAAATTAAAATGTTATAATGATGACATTATTAAATTTTGAATATTACAATAAAAGTGTAACAAAATAATTAGCCCTATTTCATGAAAATTTGCCAAACTCATGTTTATTGGCTCACAAAAGCAAAACGGAAAAAGAATATCCTCTCCAGTTGCTAAGTAATAATAATAATCACAAATAAAAATAATTTGGTTTTGGTATATATCAGAAAATATTTCTGCTTTGTTTTGAAAGACAGATTGTCTCGATGCCCTCTTTATGGATTTAAAACTAATTTTACATTTTGAAATTGTAGCTTTACGACATATGAAAGGCAGATGCATGTGAGAGCACTGATTCTGGAAAGACAGTCACAACAAAAGGTAATAACTTCATTTATATACAACACTTAATTATTTTTTTTATTTTTTTCACATTAAAATAAGTAATTTATCAAATCATAATATTTTTTTCAATACTCAGGACATGCTGTATGATAAGGATATGATAAGGCGTTTCATTCTATAAATATGAATATACAGTTATAAATTTCTTAAACTATATATTCATGATTATCTAGAAAAGGAAAATGTTTCCAATTATAAAAAAAGATGTATCAGTGATTGAAATATTTTATATTCAAAATTAATCACTTGGTAATTTAATAGTTGGTTCAAATTGAGCATTTACAAGTGCTTTACCTAAAAAGTGTAATTTTAAAGTAGAATAAAAACCAGTTTAACTCATGAAATATTCATTATGTTAAAACTTCTTTTGTGTTTCATTTGAAACTTTACATATTTGTGAAGTCATAATAAAGAGTTTATCCACTAGGAAATCCGAATACAGATGATTTTGATTTAACAATTTTTGCTTCAAATTATTCTAGCTTTATTTTTTTACTATAATGTTATTGAGTTGAAACTAATTAATACTTTATAGTTATCATTATTTTAGTAAAAAACTTCGATATTTTTCCAATTTAAAATATCTATGATCTAAAGATAAAAAAAATTAGAATTATGAAAAAATTCCCCAACTGGTATAAAAAAATAAATATCTGTAGATTGTTTTATCACCTTATTTGTTTGCATTTTTTAAAGTTTCTGAGTATTGGAGTTTTAAGGTCTTTAAAGTTATAATTCATTTACATTTTTTCTTGATAAGAAATATGTTGGTATTATGAGTCAATGTTAAATTCAAAATTTTTATATAAACATAATTGCTGCCTATTTTATTTCTACATTTCGGACAGTTTTACTTTATTTTATCATTATTTCGATTATGGGTCTTCTCTATCAATGTGCTTGTTTAAATTATATTAGTTCCTATTTTATTTTTATTTTTAAATCAAATCCTAAGGGTAGTCTTCTGTTTTTACTAAATAAAATATTTTGCTATAGTGATAAAATAATTAATTCCTTTCTTTTTTTTAAATTAGATTCAAAGTTTGTATCACTTGTGTAAACTTGTTTTGAGAATTATCGGTCAATATTAAATTCATAATGTTTATATACAAATAATTGCTGCCTATTTTATTTTTACATTTTTGTTGGTTTACATCTGTAACATGTTTGTTTAAATCATGTTAGTTCCATGTTTTTTTTTTTAATATAAAATTTTAAGGGTTCACTTCTGTTTTTAATACATAAAATCTTTTTCTATAGTGATGAAATCATTAATTTATTTTTTTAACTTAAATTCAATGTTTGTATCTCTTGTGTAAAATTGCTTTAGATATTCTCGGACAACGTCAAATTCAAAATTCTTATACACACATAATTGCTGTCTTTTTTATTTTTAAATTTTGGACAGTTTACATCTGTGACAAGGAGTTTGTTACATTTATTTTTTATAAAGGTGAAAAATCTAATAATTGGATCCAGAGATTCTAATTAACATTATCAACTCTATTTTATTAAAATATATTTTTTGCACTACAGGGTCTCCTGGCTCAGATGATGGGGGTAGGGAATTAATTACTCATAATAATAATTATTTATTATTAATTAATTAACATTTATCAACCTTATTTTTCATATGAAGTATATATATATATATATATATATATATATATATATATATATATATATATATATATATTCTATATGATATATATATTTAAAGTATTAAAATAACCTTAATTCTATGATAATATCTTAGATATTTGGTAATAACAGTTAGATTTGCACGAAACAGTATTTCATTCATTTATTACAGTCTAAGTTTTGAAGTCCAAAGACTACTCAAATAAACATCAGTTCAGGTTTGGTTTAAGAATTGAGATTTGTGGAGGGGACAAACTAAGAAGGATTTATTCCTTTTAATTTCTAAACTACACCCCTGTCTCTAGGGATCTCTCTTCTACACTGAAGAATCTTTTCTAATTTAACTTTAGCGGTATGAAGTAGTTCGATCAGTCATGATTAAAAAATAAAAAAAAATGTTTTCCATGTATTTGTGTATCTATTCAAAATTCCATTTTTTGATTATAACTTAGATAAATTAGAACAGTTCTTTAGCGATTTTAGAAAACTTATATAGAAAAAAATGCCTCTACAGAACTATCCTCTATTAAAGTTACCATCAAACAATGTATATAGCTTGGTCGCTAATATTAAGATTCAAAAAACTTTTTATTCATTACAATCTTTCTTCTTTTACTTATTTTAATTTAATATTTTTTAAAACTAAGGTTCGCATGATGCATAAAAGGATCAATCCTAATTTTAATTTTTTATTTCTAATAATTATTTTTTGCATGATGTATCCCACAAATCTCAAAATACTAGAGTGTTACAAAAGTCCTTGTGCATAAGTACAGCTTTATTTAAAATTACATTTTTTAAAACATTATTGAGCACTGCTCTTCCAAGTCCATCGTTTTCAATTAATTTCACCAATATTTCTAACATAAATTGGATTTGATGCTGGTATCAATCCTTAGGTAAAGAACTCTTCAAATCCAATTTCCACCTCCTCATGATTAGCAAACACCAGCCTTTTTAAAGAATGAGTCATTTATTTAAACAAACCATAATCTGATGGTGATATATCTGGACTATAGGCAGAATTAAGGAAAACGTTTATTTTGTTTTGCGAAATGGCTCGGTTCCTGTTGACCAAAGTGGAGTACTTTGCACTAAAAACTGTATAAACTCTGGCTATACCTTGAGCGCTGGCTGATGACACCTGACTGACGAGAGGAGGGGAAGTAACATTGCCAAAGCTCCTTAACCCTTCACACGGGTTAGCCCTGTCTTTGCTGAGTTCTTTCTCTTAATTATTTTATGTTTGTTTGGTTTTAATTTTGTTTAATATGTTTTTATAATTTAAAATATAGCTTAGCCATTTTAAAGATCGTAGTTAGAATTATTTTATCTTTTGTTCATCTAATAACTAAATTTTAAATATTTTTGTCCTATCTCTAACCATTGTATTTTTTTTCTTAATTTTTAATTTGTTTATTAGCAATATAATATGTACACAAAAGGACTCATAGCCAAAGACAATTTTTTTTTTTTTTTTTTTTATATTTATCTTTATTTTGGTTTATAATTCTTAGAAATGATTTCTTTTAGTTAATGTGGAATTCGAATAGATTCTAAGTTGACACCAATGTGATGCTAAAAGACTGAATTTTTACCTTTCTAAAATTTCAGAAAGCAGCTGAAGTTTATTTTCCATATAATTTGCAATTTTATGGCACGTTTAATGAGATTTAAAATCTTTGTTTTACTAGACGGTAACCAGGCAAGGGGACCTCAGTTTTTCTTTTGTTTCAAGAGCAACATTACGGTAACCTTGCAAAGGTAAACATAGTTCCCTTTTGTGATTAATGACGATAAAAATAATTAAAACAAATTTCGGTCGGACTAGATAATCGTTTTTTTTTATTCGTGAAGGCTAAAATTCGATTTTTCAAAAAAATTCTAAAAAAATCCTAATACTTCTGTTTTTGCCAGGAAAAAGGTTAAGAAGCCCTTCGATTTTGACTGCTTAAGTGAGTATTAACTTGTTTGATTTCTTGCCCTACATTTTAAAAATTTAATATATATATATATATATAGATAGAAAAGGTGCTAATGTTTTCAATTTGTGTATGTTTTTGGAACATATGAATATTTAATATTCGAAATTAGTCTTTGATTAAAAAATTCGAAAAGAAATGGCCAACTATTCATCAATCCTAATCTAAGAATTTTCTTAAATTACTTTTCAAATTCTAATAAACTATAGAGATAGTTACTACATTACATATTGTTTTCTTTTTCTTAAAGCTTAAGCGAGAAATATCGAGGTATAAGAAAATTTGTTAAGTAGGCGGACAAGAGAGATTAAAACAGCTGTTGGGTATACTATGTGAATATTAGCTGTTCCTATGGCGAAATGTAACTCCTGCCTTCTATATTTAATAAAGGGGAAGGAGAGGTTCCTATTGTTCTAGCGAATTCCTCAGCTTTGTGTAAACTTGATCAGCCTTTCTTGTTTGAAGTGACTACCTGACCCACTCCATGTTATTTTATCTCCGGCCCGATTCACAGGGAATAAGTATTCTTATCCTTGTACTTTCCTTCGAGCCCTCTTGGTAAATGTTAACCATTCCACTATAGAAATAATACATACCCGCCGTGTTCTAGAAAATCGACTTTTCGTAATATCAAACGAAATAAATACATTCTGAAAAAACAATTTAATTTGTTTTTAATATATTATGTAAGACATGTTTCTGGAAAGTATATTCTACAAAAACGGAAAAAAACAAAATCAAAACAATTTAAATAATCGTGGTAGCTCGATAAGACTACACTACAACAGATTTAAAAATGCACATATGATTCGAAGGGTTTGGTAGATGAAGGTGTTATGTCACATTTTAAAAATTATACAATTAGTTCATTGGATGAAGGATTAGGTGAAGAAGTGTTAGATAGCGAAATCTGATTATTTCAAAACAAGAAATACGAAGATGATTCATCATGGGTCGTTATCGGCGGAATGGAACTTGGAACTGGTTCCAGCTTTAGTGTTGCAACATAAGTGCCGTGCGAGAGGATCTTTTCGAAAGCAGGGATGGTTTTAAGCAATCGTCGCACTCGCCTTTCAGCTGATAAAACTAAAAAATTTCTAATTTTGAATGTTAATTTTCAATAATAAATCTGCTAATATTTTTTGTTTGACATTCATATTTTGTTTAAAAAAAAAATCTTGATTGAAAAAAAATACTTTAAAGTATACATTTTTTAAAATAATTATGCTTTGCTATTTAAAACTTCCTAATATTATAGTACCAATAAAATCTTTAATTATAAAATAAATGGAGAGAAAGCCCGAAGTCACAACAAGGGAAGGAAAGAAACTGCATAGTAAGTAGGTAGTAGGTTAGTTAAATGGATTTGGAACGAAAAGTGAAACAGACCGTCAAATCTCATTGAACTTTTAAGTGGAACGACCCTTCATAAGTATGTAGTTGGCTAGTCAAACTGACGTGGAACGAAAAGGGAACGGAACGAAAAGTGGAACTGGTTCCAATAGTGAAACGGAACGTA
The DNA here is from genome assembly GCA_003667255.2 of Euschistus heros. Lineage (NCBI taxonomy): Eukaryota > Metazoa > Arthropoda > Insecta > Hemiptera > Pentatomidae > Euschistus > Euschistus heros. The sequence continues at coordinate 535,155 of RCWM02000657.1, read as the reverse complement.
AAACCTCGTTTCACGTTTAAGTCGTAACGGCCCTTCACTAAAGTTGAAGGGGCTATAGAACATTTTCCCGCTAAAGAAAAATGTAAATGAATACATTGAAATATGAATATATAATATATATATATATATATATATATATATATATATATATATATATATATATATATATATATATATATATATAATATATGAATACATTGAAATATAATAATTTAATTATAGGTTTACAAAGTGTCATCCATTTGGATGTTGAATGAAATAATATAATTAAATCTTAACAAACCTTCTGGGCAGGATATAAAAAAAGTAAACAAAAACCTAAGCTGGATTTTTATTTTTACTTCATTACATTATTTATTTTGAATCCTTTTGAAGGGAACTTCTCTCCCTTCCTTGATGCTGCTTTTATGTTCTGTTTTCCTGACACGAGTTATTAAGTGGTAATAAAAAATGAAATTTTTTATTTTTTATTTTTATTTTGGTCCCTTAAGAATAATTACCAAGAACAATACAGGTTGAGTATCTCTTAGTGTATAAAAAAAAAAATTGGGTAAAACTACAAACAAGTAGCAAAATGCCGCAGATCTCACCTTTCTATTCCAAGCCGTTGCAGATATATGATAAAACAAAGACTTTTTTGAGGAAACCATGTTTGTTTCTATAAAAGCTGTAATATCTCCATTTTGCTTAAATATTTTTCAAATTTTGACCACATTTTCGGGTATAGCATTAAATTTTCTATAATAGTTGAGTACCTGTAACCTTGAATTTTACAAACTTGGTATCTAAAGAACAGCTTGATCTTCACCTTATTTGGGGAAGTCACAATGTCTTATATTACTTTAATGCTCACCGTTTTTTGAATAAAATATCCACAAAACGTCAAATCTCACAAAAACTTGCAAATTTATTAAGCTTTCGAATGATATGTTAAACGGAATGATTTTGTTTCGATTTCATGGAGAAATTTACTTTTGAAACCGAAAAAACATGGTGTTCTCATTAGGCATACAAATCAGTTACTTGTGTAAATAAAACATTATGACAATCCCTTAATGAAAATGTGAATTTTAAACATAATAAACTGTTCATTGGATTAAAAAGCAAAGAAAAAAATATTGTTTACTAGAAAATAAAGAAAAACTGTCAATAAAGCGACACCAGATCAGAAGATCTTATGTTATTACATTTATTTATTTATTATTATTATTTAGGATTTTATTTTATTAAATTTTCAATGTAAGGTTTAAAACTCAATGATAATGAACATAGACCTCAATTTTGCGGTTAGCTTCTGATTGCATATTGTGTTGAAGAATACAACTTTTTGAGGTGAATTTTGTGGGCAGATGAGACTGTTTTTACAGGGGAAGGCATTTCTACCTACCCATGTATATGGTTGGTTTATATTTATATAGCTTTCGAATAATGTGGAGGAGCACCATGGTGTTGGAAAATCATATTTTGCCGAACTTAGGTGGAATATCGTGGTGAAGTTGTGGTAGGATGTTTTGTAACAAATCTTAGTAATATCATCATTCAATCTGTTGAGCAAACTATAATTTTCGGCTGCAATACAAACACTATTCGACAGCAATAAAAAGGTGAATAAACTAACGATACTCCACATGGAACGGTAGAAATGCCTTCCCCTGTAAAAACAGACTCATCTGTCCATAAAGTTCATCTCAAGAAGTGGGATTGTTTAATCCATCTGCATTAAGAAGCTAATAGAGGTCTATGCTCATTATCATTGAGTTTTAAACCTTACATTGAAAAGTTAATAAAATAAAATCCTAAATTATAGTAATAAATAAATAAATGTAATAACATAAGATCCTCTTATCTGGTGTCGCTTTATTGACAGTTTTCCTATATTTTCTATTAAACAATAATTTTTTTCTTTGCTTTTTAATCCAAATAATAAATAATAACACAAAAGAGTTTATTATGTTTGAAATTCACATTTTCATTAAGGGATTGTCATAATGTTTTATTTACACAAGTAACTGATTTATATGCCAAATGAGAACAATATGTTTTTTCGGTTTCAAAAGTAAATTTCTCCATGAAATTCCGTTTAACATATCACTCGAAAGCTTATTAAATTTGCAAGTTTTTGTGAGATTTGACGTTTTGTGGATATTTTTTTTCAAAAAACGGTGAGCGTTGAAGTGATATAAGACATTGTGACTTCCCCAAATAAGGTGAAGATCAAGCTGTTCTTTAGATACCTAGTTTGTAAAATTCAAGGTTACAGGTACTCAACTATCATAGAAAATTTAATGCTAAATCCGAAAATGTGGTCAAAATTTGAAAAATATTTAAGCAAAATGGAGATATTACAGCTTTTATAGAAGAAATCGTGGTTTCTTCAAAAACGTCTTTGTTTTATCATATATCTGCAACGGATTGGAATAGAAAGGTAAGATCTGCGGCATTTTTCTACATGTTTGATGTAGTTTCACTCAATTTTTTTTATACACTAAGAGATACTCACCCTGTATAATGGCGGCCTAGCTTTCGTGTATAAAATTAAGGATATAATACTAATTGTAAGTAAGAAAACAATAATTAAACTAAATTAATGTATACAAATTAATATTACACACGTTATAAATGAGTCACTTAAAAACAAAACCCGTTATATCCATTTTTCAATGTTGTACTAGAGAAAAAAAAATTACGAAATACTAATTTTTGGATAGACGAAAAGTTTGACCATACTTAAAACAAATCTTCAATATTGTGTTCTTGGGGTGGTTTTGTGAATTTTCAATTTCAAAGCATGCTTTATATTTTTGCTTAAACAGAAAATATCTGTTTTGTGTTAGACATAACGGGCTTTGGCTTTTGAAAGGCGGCACAAAAATTGATTATTTGGTAAATTTGCTACTATTTATTTATTTATTTTTCAAAAGAATAGACCGAGTTTGTTAGTAGTTTTTGTCACGGGAATCCCCTGTCCAGGGTCACTGCAGTAGAAAACTTTCCCACTCCCAAAAACGTTGAGTCCATCATCACTTTTGGTTACGATGAATCTGATCGTTTCATTAAAGCAGTAGTGTGTACATAACAAATCTGTTTGTAAACAAACTATGCGATAAAGGCCGATTAAGATGAGATAAGGCCTTCACTCTATATTCAATTTTTGCTGGTATCTAGTGGTTTCTGATCTATTGTCTTTCAGCTATAGGTAAAGGCGCTTTTAACTTTACATTAAAAAATTATATATATTTTACATAAAAAAGTAGACATAAGAGGTATTGATTCAGTAAATAGAGTAAACAGGACTCAAAATATATCTTATGTGGAGAAAATAAATGTGATAAGAGATAACAAATATAAGTTATTACAAAATAAATACCCCAAAAAAATTAAAATTTTATTATGGATATTTATTTATATTTCATATTTTATTTATCTATATGACTGTTGGATTGAATAAGCCGCAGAATCAAAAATGCTACTAAAGCGAAAAATCTTATACGCTGCTGGCGTAGCTGCATCCTATATCGCATTTGAAAATTCTCCTAAAAGGAAACGAAAGTGCTTAGTTAGTCGTTATTTTGAAGATAAAAATGTCAGTGATTTGAATGAAGTTCGGATATTGAATGAACTATTCAAACATTTTACTAAAATCTCACCAAGTAATTTCGAAGAGCTATTGCAAATTATATAACAGAACAGGACGTCTTCTATAGTATTCATTAATATTTTTTCGGCATTTCTTGCTCCTTTTGACAGTTACCTTTCGGTAACCAGTTACTGTTTTACCGGCCTGCATTCTAGCGGTAGCCATTCGAAATGAAAACTTCCAAATTTATTTATTTTCCGTTATGAGTTAACTCAACTTACCTATATTGTTCTTTAGCCTCTTTGAAATTTAAATAATAATCAATTTGGAAACCTGGCAGTGATCTTGGAACAATACACATAGTTGTGATATTAGTGAGACTAAGCAGGTAGTTGGGGTAAATGGCATAGAGAGCGTAGTGTAATGACTAGGGCTGTGAAATATATGCATTTGCATATTTCTCCAAACTAACTAAAACATCTAATATTATCAACGTATATATGTTTGAAGGTATTTGGAATAAATTTGAGCTACTTTCAAATGAGACTTTCAAGAGTTATGGAGACGTTTTATATTTATATGATGTAGAGCGTTTCAAATTATAGTAGAGCGTATTTTTCAGTTTTTATTGCATATAATTCACAGCCCTAGTAATGACACACTAGTATTTATATAGAGAGTAACGGAATATTGCCAACAATCTTAGTTATACAAGAGAGGTTATTAGAAGGAATGTTGTTCTTAACCGCTTAAAAAAAAAAAAAAAAAAAAAAAAAATCCTCAAACTTATAAAAATAATATATTCTTCGTCGTATTACGCAATATATCTGCAATAAGGGCTCTAGGTCAAGCTTAACAGACATTTTGTTCAAGGTTTTTCAAGATATGATATTTAAACGACCATATACAAGTCACTTAAACCCCACACAGTTTATTCTCCCCCTCCCTACCCCCCTAGAAGCCCCTATCTGGGAAACGACAGAGCAAACAGCCAAGATAACGCCACTGAATAAAGTAATTATTTGGGTCAAGTGCATTAGACCGGCGCCACAGATTTCTTAGACCGTCTGATGTCATTATGTCTCCGGCACATATACTGCCACTATGCGGACGTGCCTTACATGTTATTGTAACAGTGCAGCGAAGATTTTCGTCATCGGTATAATGTAAACATGTTTTAAATAACATATGTAGTAATTGGAATTTCCAAATATACACACAATTCAAACTTAAAGCGAAACTTATTGTTCTTCTATGTTGTAAATAAAAAGAAAATGTTATATGGAGGTTGAAATTAACAATAACATTTAATTACATACAATTAAATTAATAAAAAAGATTTAAATATGTGGTGCAATACGTGGATCCCAGTTAACTTTGAAAATCAACCGGTAATGTTTAGTGTCATTCCGCAATTTTTATAATGGTAAAATTACTGAACCCATCTGTACTAAATTTTAAGTAACAAGAGGACGTTTTGACTTGTAACTCACAGATTTGAATGCTGATTTTCGTGTGGGTAGTAGGGACCTATAATAGTGCAAAACTAGAGTTATAGCCGCCAATGGGCATTGGGATCCGAGAAAAAAAATAAAATATGAAAATCACGTTTTATTTTTTTCTCAGCTCTCAGTCAAGATAGAGAAATGATTCTTTCATGTTAAATTTTACTTTCTTGTGCTATCTGAAATAAAAATACCTTCGTTATGCTCAAGAAACCATTATGTGTGAAATTTTATCACAATCAAAAAATATTTATTTTTTACTTCTTTTGTGGACGTTAAAATTTTAAAGTTGAGATTTCATCAACAACATCTAACGGCCATACCAAATACTGTTCAACCGATTACAATAGTAATAGCATCACAAGAATCAGTGTACATTCTGCTTTTTATCGATGCATATAAAATCGGGTTTCTCCAGATTTTAGTGGACAAAAACTGATGTAAATAAAAAATTCCTGGATCAACTATATCTTGAGATATTTCAATAATGAGTAATTCTGCGACCTCCGGATCTGGGCTTGACGAAAGTATTTTTATTTCAAATAGCATACAAAACTACAATTTAACGTGAAAGAATCATTTCTCTATCTTTACTGTGAGCTGAGAAAAAAAAATAAAACGTGATTTTCATATTTAATTTTTTTATCGGCTCCCAATGCTCATTGGTGGCCATAACTCCAGTTTTGCTCTATTATAGGTCTCTACTACCCACATATAAATCGGCATTCAAATATTTTTTTATGTAAGTTTGTCATCTTCATAGTTCTTGGATGATTTGGCAATAATAAAATTTACAATAATAAAAATTATAATGTACAACGTTGAGTGGTGGAAATTGCCATATTGTCTATACTTTTATGGTTAGAGATTAAAATCCAACCAGATGAAACCATTGAAATTATACTTAATAAAATTGTTGATCCTTTGGTTTTAGATATTTTGTATAAAACAAAAATATTGATAGGCCTTTAGTTGTAAAAAATGTTAATGCAGTCCATTATCCGTAAGGTTCTTAATAGCCTCTGTCCATCTGGTTTATCGTCTCAAACATTAAAAAAAAAAATTGGATGTCAAATTATGTTTTCACGTGAACTTCAACCATTTAATCTGTTCATTGAAACAAGGTTAAAAATTACTGTTCTGCGTGGAAATATCATTGAAGAAATAATACTTGGATACTTCAATACGAGATTTTTATACATGCACTAATAACATTTCAATTATTAGCTAAAATAATTTATTTTTTACTTATGGGAGCGACAAAGCCGCTAAGGGCTATGCTAGTAAATAATAAAAACAAAATAATATTCAAACTTTAATAAATATTTATTCATTTATTCTAGTAGACCATATCATATTAAAAAAAAATTAATTAATGTCTTTTAAGAATTTCAATTAAATTCTACATTTTAGTTTTTTCATAGGTTTAATTAAAAAAAAATATTTAGGATTTTAGATTTTAAAATATACTGCTTTTAAAATAAACATATTTTCAATACTGTTGAAAGCTAAAACACCCTTCTCTTGAAGGGATTGAATACTTTCTGTAAAAAATATGATCAGTAAAATGTCCCCTTACTTTAATAAGCACTCTAATTTATCAAATCGAAACAAATTAATACTCTACAAATCCGTAATCAGACCTATGATAACCTATTCATCACCAGTTTGGAGTAATACATGTAATACAAATTACAGAAAACTGGAAGTTGTACAAAATATTTGTATGAGAATCATAAATAATTACCCCATATACACAAGAATTTCCACTATGCTTTCTGATCTCAAGCTGCCCACAATCAAACAACAAATTCAGTCCCAAACAAACTCATTTTTTCGTATCAACTGCCGTTTCTGAAAACCCATATATCCAAGAAATAGGTAATTATAACAAGAAAACTCTAAAAAGATACAAACACAAACGGATAAAACACATATTACTTAAAGACTAAAATAAAAAAAAATAAAATAAAAAAAAATAAAATAAAAAAAATTCTACAAATTACAAAAATATAAATTTTATTCTATAAATTTTAACACCATAAAGTTATAAATAAAAGTTTGATATTGTATTATATCACAAAAGTAGACTTATTATCATTTGTTTATATTTTGTAATTATAAGTTGTTTATTATTATCTTTATTACTTGGCTTAGATTATAATTTAACCATTATTTATTATAATTCATAAAATTAACTATAATTGTTAAATGAACTAGTATTGTTTTTTTTTTTTTGTGTAGGTTTTTTTTTAGTTTTTCCTACTGTTTTATCAAATTTGCATTATTTACTTGTTTATAGATTCCTCCATATTAATTACTATTTCACATGAGATGGATGTGTATCCAAACATGTACCTATGTTTTTATTAGCCTAATTTGGCTTTATGTAATTTATTTTCAATAAAGATTGATAACTTGGATTTTATCTAGTCAAGAAACTCACATGGAACCCTCATACAAGACTGAAAAGACAAAAAGCCGATTTCGTTGGAGTCGAAACTTGCTTATACTTGAAAAACGTCCTAATCTCCAGATTCACTACAAAAACCCCATTATCCGACCTATTTGGACTTATGGCATAGAGTTATAGGGTTCTACCAAACCATCTAGTTCTTCCCGCATCCAGTAACCCCGATCCAAAACCCTTCGGAAAATCCTTAATGTTCCTTACTTTGTCACAAATGAACTGATCAAACTCCAAGACTTCTGAAAAGAAGATGGCTTTGGGATCTTCTTCCATTGCAGAACTTTCATTAGAGTGCTACCTTTGGTTTGTCTCTCTACAAGTCTTTGTCATGCCATTACTCTGCATTGTATATTTACTGAGTGTATTTTTGTAATACAGTTTTAAATTTCTATTAATAAAAAAAGATTTCAAAATATCTTGTTATTAAGTAAAAATTTTCTTTTATTTTATTGGGTAATTATAACTATTAATTGTTTTTTCTCTATAAACACATCTAGAACTCTAGAACAATCAAACCACAGCTTAGGTAAACTCCATGGTCTATTAAATTTATATGTAAACCGATGCGGAATATTTGCACTTAGGGAACTTACTCAGAGCAACATATTATAGCATATGAAAGTAAATATATGAATATTTTATCGAGGAAGTTGGAAACTCCCCTCCAATATTTTATCAGCCACCCTCCTGTGAGGCAATCAAGGGCGTGTCCTCTTCCCTTACAACTACAAGGGTCCAGTTAGCAAACTCTTCTTGAATAAATCACTGACCAGTATGGATCTAGTTTCCCAACCTTCCTCGAGTAGCAGGGGCAGTTTTGGGCTAAAGGGTTTTGCTCCCTTTGTATTGTAAAGGAAAGGGCTAAGGATATAGCCTTGAGAATCGGAGAAGTTTTGGTATAAGATAGCAGGACCTTTAGTAAAGGGGGTCTGGTAAAAGGGATGGATTTATTTATAATGATGTGCGTTAATGATATTGCTGGATTACATACTTATAAAAAAAAAGTTCTGTTCGTTATTTGTAATATTTAAAAACACTAAATCTCAGATACAAATACTACCGTAGATTCTTCTTATCTGTCTTCACCGAGACAGTGAACAGATCGGTTGAATTTAATATTATGTATATAATATGATAATATGTTACGTGAGAAATGTGCAGAAAAAGTGGGACTACAGATCTCCTTTGAGAAAACTAAATTCTTCTGTTCCAAGACAGGTATCACGAGCCTGAAAAAAAAATACGGCATAATCAATAGAGTCCCGTACTCTAAATACCTCGGAGAGTTCATCGAACCGACAGGCCTTGAGATCTCACAGCATAACCGTCTTCAAAAACTCAAGAAGGCGGTAGGATTGGTCCAAAACATCTATGTTAAAAAAAAATCGATGTCAAAACAGACAAAGATTCGGCATTACAATACAGTCATAAAACCAGCTGCCTAGTTTGCAAGTGAAACATTGATACTTAACAGGAAAGAAGAACTAGAAGAGATCAAGAAGAAAGAGAGGAAAATCATCAGAAAACCTCTAGGAGCAAGATATACCCAAGACGGGTACAGGCTACAGTCAATTAAAACAATAGAAAAGATTGCAAACATTGAAATTGACATTAAGAAAAGACGAATGAAATTCTTTTGACATCTCATGAGATTACCAGAAAATCGACTGTCAAAAAAGATATTAGATTATGTTAGCTCACTTAAGAGTTCAACACCTTGCCTAGGCGAACTTCGAAAGGACCTCAAAAACGCAAGCATTTGTGCAACTGATATTTTGGAAAGAGACACCTTCAGGCTCAAAGTCAACAAGTGGAAACTTGCATCAGATATACAACCAAAGCAGAAGCAGTACAGACCGAAGTGGTCAGAAGAACGTAAACGAGCTTTCTCGGAAAGAATGAAAGCCTATTCGAGCAACAAGAAAAAACCAAAGAAAACTTGATTCAGTTGCTTGCTTAACGTCTTCCATTATGGGGAGAATATGCTAGTAATAATAATATGTTTATAAAATATTGATATCACTATATTTTTCCTTTTATTTGGATCCTATAAAAGGTTATAATATGTGTATCTGGTCAGCCAAGCCAGGTTTCTGAAGTGATACCAAAACAAATAATACTTGTCGTAAACGGTAAAAAATCCATCAGAGCGTATATTAATTAATAGATACACTCATATTTAATTTCTTCTTTTTTAATCAAGATATATTCGAAATACAACCTACATTTCTGGTACCAATCACTCAATTTAATGTCTGTAATAATAATGCAACGCTGGTCATTACCTGAAAAAGGATCTATTTAACTACAGTAGACTTCCCCTAATTCGGAATTACTGGGGCCGATACATCGTCGGATAAGGGAAAAAGCTGGCTGGATAACGGAAATCTTAAATTACTATTAACGATAATTTCATTAGTTTGTTAAATAATTACTAGCTCTGAAGGGCAATAAGTAATATGACTGACAAGAATCCGTTCCTTGTCCCCAACTATGGAAGAATCCAAACTATGGAAGGTAAAACAAGCCAGGCTCAAAGAGTTCCCAACGCTATTCTATAAGCTAAGTCTCTAGCAGAATCCTTTGGAGACTAAGATGAAAGCTATGGAACAGTTGCACATGACTTGAGCAGAGATGCTGGCCATTGCCAGAACTCCAATAATAAATATTTACAATAAGTCTCGGGGCCATTGCCGTTTTAATCTTCGAGGTGGATTGTAACGAAGTGTGAAACAGGACAATGATTGAGCCTGAGAGATGGGATGATTGGAACGGTTTTAATGGAGTTTTGAGAATTTAAGGGGTATGAGGTCAATGAAAAAGGTATATTGAGTTCATTATATAGAGTTTTGTTGGAGACATAGTATGGAGCATTTACATTAGTACGAAGGACTGTAAATTAGAAAAAAAAAATTGTTTTTAGGATAGAAGGTTTTCCGTGAAAAATATGAGTGAAAAATATAAGTCTAAGGTATACTTACAGAAAATGAAATTGCACATCGTAGTTTTCCTGTCTATTTTTTCCTTCCTAGATAAAATTTACAGTTTTATTTTTTTAAATATATTATAAAATATTAATTGGACATTATTAAGTACATATGTATGTTTGTAATAAAATATTATATCACTGTTTGATTTATGCACAACTACTTTACTGAGAAATCATATATTTTACTGTTTCCGGCTTATTTTTACAGAGGGATCAATATATTCATCTAATATTCCCCTTCCCGTCTTTCATGCAATTTCTTTAGACTCACTTTATTTTGGAGCCTGAAATCTCTGGCAGTGGACATTATGTTATAAGCGCATTACTGAAAACAGTTTATCTCAAAAATGATTCAGTCGCATATATCAGATACTATGCATAGACTATGATGTTTTTTTTTGGAACAAAATTCCTTTATAAAATAGATTTATAAAATTTGTTAATTATTTTAATTATAATCATGACTCGGTGCACAATCAATTAAAGGCCTTAAATATATTTGTTTTTTATTGCAATGAATGTTCGTTAAAACTAATATTTCCGATTTCGTAAAAAAGAAAGTAAGAGGAATGTAAATTGAAGAAAAACAAACCAACGATTTGACGAAAAAAACGTTTAATTAAAAAAAATGTATTAAGAGACACTGGAAACAAATTAATTCTGTCTCTCTAAAATCTTTCAAAATATAATACAATTTCGTTTGCAGAATTTCTGGATCCAGAAGTTAGTGAGGTTTGGTTAGCTTTGAATCAAATCTACTCTTTCATGGATATATCAAGTAAAGGAGGCCCGGTAACTTCGGGACAAATAGTGAGCTGGTTTTACCCCCGTCCTTTTTACCTTATACCTCGATTCTTCGCACTAAAGGTTATCCTGAGGTTTATGCAGTATGTGACCTTAAGTGTAATATGCACATGTGCAGGTTTCTGTTCTGTTGTGAATGAGCTCTGTACTGAGCTTAAGAATGACGAGGTACTTTCATTCCCACTAACTTTACCTAGCACAGGAGCAAAGTTAGTGGGGATTAACGAGAAAGGAAGTAGTGTTAGCAAACCATTAAAAAAGTATATATTTCACGCCTCTCAACTTTAAACCAAGCAAGAACTGATTTATTTTTCCTAACTATTTACTGACATTTACAACGGAATACAATATTAAATAAAATACATAGAGTAAATTTGCTAAGGCTAAAAATTACGTGTCGATTGCTTGTGAAGCAAATCATCATTGGTAACACTTAATCGGAAGGTTTAAACGTTTGCCTATTAAATGTTGAAGAAGTCGAAAACGGGTACTAAGTACGTTGTTTGTCCAGATGGAGTCCTGGAAGGACTGATTTAACATCAATCTAATATTTTCTACGTTTTTTTTTCAGCTGATCTAGGACTCCAACTGTACTGACGTTTAACTCGGAATCCACATATAACACTATAAAAAACAGCCTGTCGTTTTCGACCTGTTCAACATTTACTAGATAAACGTTCAAAATTTCCAATTTTCTATAAAAGACTCATTTAGATGACAGTTATCAGACCATTTTGGACATACGGATTTGAGCTTTGGGGCTCAACTAAACCTTCAAATTCTTCCCGTATCCTATCCTTACAATCCAAAATCCTTCGAAAAATTCTTAATGCTCCTTAATTTGTTACCAACTAACTTATCTATAAAGATCTTAATGTACCATATGTTACTGATTTAGCCCAAACCAGATAGCTATCCTTTCATTGTAAACTCCATAACCATACTAATCCTCTAGTCGCTCAACTTGCTTCTCACTCCATTCCCGATAATCCTCCGTGGCGTCTGAAACGAAGATGGCCCAGAGACCTTCTAGTGTAGAAGTTTTAATAAAGTGCTACTGATGAGTGGCTCTTTTCAAGTTTTAACATGTGATTGTAATCGTTGTCAATACATTTACTTTATATTTTGTCCAGTTGTAAATTTCAATAAATGTATTTTTTTCTCCATCTTATTTATTAAGCCATTGTAACTTCTATGTCAGATACTATTTATGACGAATATGAATTTTCCTTTCAAGAACAATTGATTTTCATTGGTAATTTTATCTTAAAACACAACTAAAAATTTCCAAATATACAGAAATTCACTGCGGTGTTCCCCATGGATAAAAGCTATATATCAATTGAAAAAAAAAAGAAAAAAATAAAGAACGATAGAGGATATTGATGGGATTTGCCAGTAGAAGGTAGAGAAGAATGTTCTCGGAATATAAAGCGGCAAGGTACTGCCACACTACAGCTAACGTTTTTCTTTTTTCTTTGATTTTATTTGACTAGGAATTCCAGGGCCATTAGTGACGATTGGATTTCTTAAATTATCCAAATCGTTTTATTTCCCTTAGATACTTTAGGATTTTCCATAACCCACTATTTTCTTTATAAGAATCAGGTTTTTTAAATATTAGAGTTGTCTATTTCATATGTATATTTTGAAGATAACAGAAGAATATGATATTTTTTGGCATCTATACATTATCGCAGATTTGACAAGCTTTCCTAATAAAGTTTACTATAACAGTTTACAGTGATAACGTGAAAATATGACCGATAATTCGTCACGAACGATGTCGTTTTATTTAAGTGAAGCTGCATACCATCAACATAACATGTTTCATGGAAGTGAATATTTATTTGATATACCAATGTAAGGTATCGGCGTATTAGTTAACTATCTTAAGAAATTTTGAATGATGGCTCTTTTTAAATTTGTTTTATTTCCTTTCCTTCTTTTATTAGCTTTACCTGTATAACGGAATCATTTAAAGCAATTTTAACCGATTTCCAGCAATCTGATTTGATTGACTTGAAAATTTGCACAGGTTTCAATAAAATTTTTGATAATAATTTAAAATAGAAGTTCTTTGTTAGAAGGTCCCAAAGATATCTTCTGTTCAGGGTTATATGGAAATGAATGGAAAGTGGGTTTGAGTAGTTATGGAGTTTACTATGTTTAGCTATCTGGTTTGGACATATTCAGCAAATTCCTATATCTATATCATTATGGATAAGTTTATTTGGGACATGGTAAGGAGCATTGAGGATTTTACGAAGGATTATGGATTGTAACCCGAGAAGAATTAGAAGGTTCAGTTGCTCAACTCCTTTTGTCAAATAGGTCTGATTATTCCCATATAAATGAGTCTTTTGAAATTGGAAGCTTTGAACGTTTGCCTAGTAAATGTGGGTGTAGACTATTTTTTAAATTTTAAGTTATGACTTTCAGACTTACACATACCCATGGTACAAGATCACATCCAGACTTTATACAAAAGACATCGCGACAAACTTCACGAACATATCAATAATTTAATACAAAGTACGGCCTCCAGAAGCTTGCCAGATAATACCCAAAGAAGACTAAAAAGGAGGTGGTTGAGGGATCTACTCCATTAAAACTGATATCATGTTCCATGTAAGGAGTAAGTACCGCTGGGCGCTGTCCTCCCTCATGGCTGACATGCTAATTATCTTGTATACTACAATTAACACATCTTCTTGTTGTCACATGATAAGTGACAGGTGTGGATTAAAAAAAAAAATTAAGAGAAAAAAAAGTTATGATTTACATCCTAGACTTGCCTATTAGAAACTGCTCGTCGTTTCCGACCCTCCAACATGTACTAGACAAGCGTTCAAAGCTTAATTAATTAAAAAAGACTTATTTACATGGCAGTAAATAGACCTTTTTGGACATACGGAGTTAAGCTGTGGGGCCCCACTAAACATTCTATTTCTTCTCTTATCGAATCCTTACAATCCAAAATTCTTCGAAAAATGTTCATTGCACCTTATTATGCCACAAAATACTTATCTATAGAGATCTTAGATACGGGATGAATTGGTCTAATTATTTTTATGTAAATGAGTCTTTTGTAATTAATTGGAAGGCGTTTGTCAATTAAATGTTGAAGTAGTCACTAATGATGAGTAGTTTCTTGTTGTTTTAGTCTTGTATGTGGATTCAAAGTAAGACGTTTGTCCAAGTGGAGTCCTAGGTAGCGGATCTATTCAATAGGGATTAGTGGAACATCATCAAAGGATACTGAAGGACAGGAAGTCGTAGGTTTACGATGAAGCGAATAATTAGTTTTAAAAAAAAAGTTATGATTTGATAGTTTCGTTAAGAAATTCGAAGTGTCGTTTTCCCAGCCTATGATTCAGTAAAACTTAAACTGATGGTGTAATTATTTTGTATTAAATTGTCGTTGATCGGGAACTGAGTGTGAGAGATTTAGGAGACAACTGGATTCGAGTGAGTTTGAAGTTTACAACAAAAAGATCTGGTTCGGTCCAAAACAGCAATGTCTAAGATCTCTATAGATAAGTATTTTGTGGCATAATAAGGAGCAATGAACATTTTTCGAAGAATTTTGGATTGTAAGGATTCGATAAGAGAAGAAATAGAATGTTTAGTAGGGCACCACAGCTCAACTCCTTATGTCCAAAAAGGTCTATTTACTGCCATGTAAGTAAGTCTTTTTTAATTTACTAAGCTTTGAACGTTTGTCTAGTACATGTTGGAGTAGTCGGAAATGACGAGCAGTTTCTTGTTTTTTAAGTCTATTATGTAAATCATAACTTAAAATTAAAAACAAATAGCCTACTACAAAAATACATTTACCTGAATGGACAGGACCACAGGTGGAGTAAAGATGGTGTAAGGAAGAGGAGGTGTATGTAAGAGGGACACAGAAAAGATGATGGACACAGAAAGGAGGAATTCCGATATGAAACATCGGAAAAGCCATGAAGGGTGGTTGAGTGGGGCATAAATTGGGACTGAGTGAAGTGGACCGGGCCAGCTCATGACTTACACCTCGCCCCCCACGACTCTACATATAATTATCGACCCTCACATCGCCTAGCCTTCAATGAGTTAGCTTTAGTACTTCCGATATGGTTTCAATTCCATTCCCTTCCCTTGTTCATTGCATTCATTAGTTACCTTTCGTTGAACTGATACGCTTTGTAAAAATGTGTCGACCCATTCTAGAGATGTGGTTAATTATTAAATGAAACACTAAACTGTTTACTGAATTACAACAACAAGACATTAATTATTTAATTGTTATTGCTCTATTAATTTTAGCGGATTAAACTCGCTTTAATTGCATCACTAACCTAGAGCTGTGACCCTAAAGGTTACGATTAGAGAGGGTCTCGTTAGTATCTCAGCGAGTCAGGACGAGGCAGTAGGGGCAAGATGTCGCCCAATTAGAGGTCTGTGGAGAGTGGGTGGCTACACCAATTATTACTATCCTAACGAATTAGTTTTATTATAACTATTGCTGAAACCAATTGCAATACTATATCTATGTATTGTATAGGTCAACTTGATAAATATGAATTAATAAAATATTTTTCACATTTACTTTAATATTTAAATTATATATGATACTTTGTCTTTTTGAAAAAAATTATCCAATATATTTTTAGTAAATATTATTAGTGAATTTTCTTTCAGTTGTGTCTGTTACGGTTTGGATGATTTAGGTAGCTGGATCGGCCAATAATAGGAAATGATTTTTCTTCGCAAAAACAATTGAAAATTTATACTACACAATATATTAATTACCAAGGAGAAATTAATATTAAGGTGTAATTTACAAAAGCAATTATTCTCCCATATTTATTTATTAAAAATCATATAATTGAAAATTTTTAAAATTTCATCAAAATATTTCTATTTATCAAAATCCACTAGCTCAGTTCCTGTTCATTTCTATACATATCTGCGATACTCTTCGCTGGCGGTAGTGGCCAGGAGTTCTGTTGGAAAATTCGACATGGAGGCCAGTTTCTCAACTCATGCCCAGCGTCAGCCTCAAACGGGTTCTTATAATAATGACACCGCTTGTTACTTGAAACAAGTCATTCTGCACTTCTGACTAACCAAACAAAAAAAGTTATTTTCTCCATTAAAAAATCTCATTTATTTTGGTCATGACAATACCAAAAAACTCTACGTACAAGAACAAAATACATTTTAAGAGTTCACTAATCATCAATTAAAAAAAATAATAAATAAAATAAATATGTAGCATTTTTTGCTTGTGTGATAACTTAGAAGGAGGAACAATTTATTGAAAAGCAAAACTTAAACCCGTTTTCACGCCACGACAATGACAAACATCCAAAAAAAAAAAAAAAAAAAAAAAAAAAAAAATACAAGCAACCATAGTCATGATAATTGTTTCAGTGGTTTAGGTAAAATAGGTGTTAACGAAAACATGGAAATTATGGATGTCACTGTTTATCATTGACTAAAAATTACATGTAGTTTATGAACTTTTGGTGTTGCGGACCAAGTTTAGTTCCTTTCCTTTTGCTGCTGACTAGAATTGAGGACAATAGAATTAAAAAAATAAATGAATGCAAGGGTAATAGCAGGGAACAGGTGCTATTGGTCTCTAGTGAAAATTTTTCGAAATAGAAATACATACAGAAATCTCAAAATAAGAGTCTATCGTACGATCATACCTCCGGTTGTTATGTACGGGAGCTAGACATGGATCTTGACTTTACATGAAGGAATATTATTAAATATGTCGGAAAGTGAATCCTCTAAAAAATATATATGGTCTAACTAAAGATGGGCTGAATCTTTAGCGAATGAAGTCAAATGAAAAACTTAAGACTCTGAATGCAGCCGCAGATATTGTAGCCAATATAAATAGAAGCAGGATAAGTTGGCTAAGATATATACAAAGGATGAAAGCTAGTAGGCTCCCTAAGATGGTGTTAGAGGGACACCCTTGCGAAAAGAGGAGAGAAAGACTTCGATATCGTTGGCTTAAAGACGTGGAGGATGATCTTTGGACTGTGGGTGTGAGAGGGTGGGGAAGAGCAGCTGAGGATAGGTCTGAATGGCAGAGAATTGTAGAGGAGGCCAGGGTTCTGCAAGGAACATAAGCGCCATAAGATGATGATTGACTAATTAAAACGGGTAAAGCAGATTTTCTTTAATTGGGTTCCACTTCAAGGAACTTTACTATGATCTATTTTAAGGACCTACCTTTTATGACTTACTGCTGTATCCTCTCAATGACCTTTTTACGAAATTTATAATCTAACATCTTTGGTACAAGTATTTATAAATCCATTGTGACTCTTTAGATGTTAAAGGAATTTTCAATCGCTCAATGTAAAATACTAAGTCGACGACTTCAGCCTCGAAGGATTCAGCCTACTTCCTAAAGCGGCCTAAGATTGAATCAAACAACTGTTTGAAGTAATTGAATTGTCAACCTGTAATTATCTACGGGACTATTACTACCGCCCCAATCTGCTCTCCCGATGGCCGAGTTAATTAGCTTAATCATATTAATCAACATTCATGAACTCATAATCTGTAATTACTAATTCAGGGTCGGTAATGGCTACTATCCCCTAATTTAGAATTTAAAAAAATATAGTCCCCGATTTTAATCACCTTCATGAATATTAATGTGTGGATTTGATGATTCATAGGCGATCGTGTATGTTTTTTCTGTGCGATATAAATCTTGCTATTCGCTCGCTAATCCCTGGAGTGTAACTGTTTGGCTAATTATGTTTCGGATCATAGTTAATACTAGCTCTCTAGCTCTCTACATCCCAGTAGCATTAACCGTTACTGCAGTCTGTGGATAATTGTCTATGTACATTTTCCCCATGTGTCCTTATTGTAAATCAGATAAATATTCCGGGTGCTGCTCAGTGTGTATTGTGCACTGAAAACTACTAAACGACATTTCTCTCCTCTCTCTCCCTCCCCCGTTTGATGCAATGTTTTTATTGGAGAGGAGCTGTGACGATATTGTGATATTGGAGGAATGTAAATTTAATGACAATAATAGACAAGGTTTAAAGAGATTCAGTCTAGACGGGAAAATCCCGGGTATTTCGTATAGTCACATTATGTTTTAGCTGCAATGAGCACTATCCAGTCATATTTTGGAATATTCTCAATCGATTGGCCCAAGTAACATTTTGACACGCTCTAGCTCTATTGACATGACTCAGAATGAAAATTTACCAATGGTTTTATATTGGAAATGTAACATAAAATATTTTTTGTTATATAACATTCGTTGCTAAGACCTCCTATTTAGGAGTTATAATGGTTTGAATGAAATATATCAATGTTCGTCGACATTTTTAAAGTGTTAAAGTGTTTTTTTGACATGGTCCAGCTCTTTTGGTGTTGCTTGGATCAAAAATATGATGACAATTTGCTGAGTAGAATTTTGATGGAGAATATTTTTTCTTATTTATCATTTGTCGTTTGGATCTCCTGTTTAGGAGCTACAATTGATTTGAATGAAAAAAGTCACGTTTGAAACTCCTTGAATCTCTCAACTTTGTTTATTTCGAGTAATCATTAATTATTAATTTAATTAAATTAGTAATCTAAGTAATTTGATTATTTTAATTCTGAAATGTAAATTGGGAAAATTTGTAGATTATAGACTGACCTATGATCTATAGTTTTTCCCAATCAGTGAGAAATTGAGTTTTTTCATTCTCTCCTATTACCCTTTAGACTATTTCAAAATTACTTTGATTAATATTTTGAACTGTTTAGTTTTTTGTTCTTCAATTATTGCTGTTATTTTATAATTAAAAAAAATATATATAAATACAGAACAGTATTTCATTTCCATATGATAGGGCTTAAAATTACTGAATTGTTTATTAATTTGCAATGCTGATTATGATCTCTTGTTGGGTTTATAAAAGCATTCGGGGCGAACATTGTTTCAGGGTTCCTTTAGGCCGCGATGGTATTCCTGGCGTGATATTCAGAGAATTCGTAGCCAAGTGGGATCCCCTCTTGCTAATTATGTTATTTTACTTTGATCCTGTTTAGGGAAAATATAAACTCGTGCTTCCTTTGCCGTAGGGTTATTGAGATTTCGCTATCTTCGTTTTAGGATGTATTTGTTTACTTTACGAAAGCAACTTGCTTATGGATCGTTGAAAAAAAAGAAAGAAAAAACTTAGAAAACCATCCTTTGTAAATTAAGTGTTGGTGCATTTTATTGTTTAAATTTTTTAATATAAGAAAATCCGCTATAAACATCAGCAATTTTTATTTTATTTAATGTTTTTTAAATAATTGAAAGGGTCAGCCGAAAAACGTTTTAAGTGACAAACAAAGTTTTGAGTAATCAGTGAAAGAAAATCATAATC
The DNA here is from genome assembly GCA_003667255.2 of Euschistus heros. NCBI lineage: Eukaryota > Metazoa > Arthropoda > Insecta > Hemiptera > Pentatomidae > Euschistus > Euschistus heros. Next base: position 515,417 of record RCWM02000657.1, on the reverse strand, counting down.
TAAAGTTATTGTTAGTTTTGTAAGTTAGATTTTTTTTCATCTTGTAATTTGTTATATTTACATATATAATAACATAATGGAGTACTACATCATACTATGACGTACTATTTATTATACATTTAAAAACCTTTAAAATCGCCACTCTTGAAATTTTGTCGCTTAGAACGTTTTTCGGCGAACCCATTCAATAGTTTATAAAATTCATAACTAAAAAAAAAAAAAATCCTGTAAATGGGATGAATAATGATTATGATAACATGTCAATGACTTGTGAAATTACCCTTTGGTAGAACTTTTATAAAAGTGCTATAATTATTATAATTATTTTATATTAAAGTGTCTCGATGTAGTCTTATTTTCAGGATTATAACGATTTGTTTTTGGATGGGAAGCAAGTGGCTCAAATATTTATAAGTAATATGAAAGATTTGATTGATTTGAAAAAAAAAAATAAAATAAAAAAAAATAATATATATATATATATATATATATATATATATATATATATATATATATATATATATAGACATATAAAATCTATGCACCCAATTGGCTTCAGAAGGTACATGAGGATTTAAATGAAATTATCTTAAATAAAGAAGAAATTGAAGACAGAACAAACTTTAACTGGGAAAGCTTCCAAGACAGCTCCAAAAAGATAGGAGAGGAAATAGACGGCAGAATAGAGGAAAGAGAAGAGTGAACAGACGAAGGAGTATTAGAGAAAGCTCAAGACTAATTCGGTGACTTAAACGTGGTCCTTAGCTGGCATGTAACGCAAATAAATAAAATAATCTATGTATCAAAGTGCTCATATTTTGAATTTTTTGTACCTGTTGAACTGATAATGAATGTTTAACATTCGAAACTAGTCATCAGATTAGAACTTTCAATATAAGTGGAATATTTTAAATAATTCATCAGCAATAATTGTATTGATCCTTTTATATCATTATGCGTATATCAGGTGATGGATAATTCTTCTTAACTGTCCATCAATGAATGAATCATTCTTTCAATGGTCAAATTCTAAGTAAGACATTCAACTAACTACTTAATATTTGATTTCGCCAACCTATTGTAGGTTCTGAAGCTTCATCCAGCTCTTCCGTTATTGGTGGTACTAATATTCTATGCCCAGCGTTGAAGATAGCCGGGATGTTAACCGCCGCAGTCGACAGGAAAGGAAAGAACAAACATTTTCGGAGTTGCAGGTAGGGATAATTACATGAGCAAGTTGTAGATATGCTCGCTATCAGAATACGATCTCAGTTGTGCGCTGGTAGCCAGGTAGAGGGGAGGGAGAAAGGTGGAGTGGGGGAGGTCTGATTGTGGAAAGTTGTTAAGGCGGGACCCAACTCCCCAGATTGACATTACGGCTTTGCAAGATAAGGCAGCTTGTTATTATAAATCCATATAACTTTGGGTATTAGCTAACCGTATTTATTAAGGAAATAGATTTTATTTTATCTAATGACGGGTCTGTTTCAGTGATGGGGTGTAATATATTCGTTCTTATTTTTTTATTTATTTTTTAAATCTATATTGAAAATAAATCATAGAGTGCAAAATAGAGCAAAATTGTAACATAGCTATTTGTATATATAAGTATATATTGTATTGTATATATAAGTATATATAAGTGTTATATACTTATAAAATATAAGTATAAGTATAAGTGTTATACTTATATTGTATATATAAGTGTATATTGTAAAAATTGTAACATAGCTACATAGTCTGTTCTTGATAGAAAGTTAATTTCATTTATCTACATTTTGTAATATAGCTTTTCTCTATAAAGGAGGGCTATCACTTTTTTAATATTTTTTCGTCGTTTCCTAGAACCTTTGAGGTGTCTCGAGGTATTCCTGATTCAGATAACCTTTTAGTGTAGAAAGGGCACTCGGTAAACATATGGGATATTGAAAAACCATTGCCACACATTTCACGTTTGGGAGAAGCCTCTCTGGTTATAAGGTGAAGGTGTGTAGTTCTTGAATGGCCAATTCTTAATCGCGCTAGGACCACTTCTTCTCTGCGATTAGTACGGCAGGAACTGCTCAATGGTTTTGTGTCTTTCTTAATGAACTTGGGTTTATTTGGTGCGCTGTGATTCCACAATGCCTGCCACTCTTGGGATATCGTCTCTCTAAGTGGGCGTGCAAGTTCTGATGCCGTTAAAAAGGTTTTTCCAGAGTCTGGGAGGGCTAGAGATTCTTTTGCTGCTTTATCAGCCATATCGTTACCTCTTATACCGATATGACTTGGTAGCCAAATGAAGTACACCGATTTTTCTCCTTCATATAGTTTCTTGACCAGATCCAGAATGCAATGTATTCCTAAGTGATCTGAATACATGCTCTTCATTGAGCTTAAAGCGCTGAGTGAGTCTGACACTAGTACAACATATTCCATCACCAAGCTCAAGGAGTATCGTAAAGCCATTAATGGCGATGACATTAATTTCAGCCGTATAAATACTGTAAAGTTTGTGTAATTTGCACTTAGGTTTTGTTTGATATTTACAACTGTATACATATAGATGATTAGTAAATTTGAGGAAATTATTACAATGACTTGTCAATAACATGCATAGAACCACTCACTAGTAACACTTTAATAAACCAATGCTACATTAGTAGATCTCTCGGCCATCTTCTTTTCAGGCATCTCGAAGGATTATCGGGGATAGAATGGGAAGCATGTTGAGAGACTAATGGATTTGAATCGCTATGGAGTTTACTATGAAAGGATATGTATGAATGAATCAGATGAAGTAGATGGTTCAGTGGAGTCCCAAAGCTCGGCTCCATATGTAAAAATAGGTCTAATACTGTTATATAAATGAGCCTTTTGTTATTAATCGGAAGGCATGAATGTTTGCCAAGTAAGTTTTGATGGGGTCGAAAATGTAGCTTGAATTTAAAATTTTTTATCAAGGTTTTTCTGTTGGCAAACAAAATTGTTAGTATAAATAAAAAAAACAACAAAAAACAAAACAAAAACAAACCGTTAGTTTTAATTTTTTATATTAAAAATCTAGTTTTAATATTCTTTCTTAAAGAGAGATGAACATTAAAGATCTTTTCCTGAACTATATATCTGTGTCGAATTTTGTTTAAATCCATTTAATGGATTTTTCACTGAATATCAAAAATTTTAAATCGTTTCGGGTAAAAAAAAATGGGAATATATAAAATGAAAGAGAAAATGTATCTCCTAATATATAAACTTTATTAGAATTTTTTTATATTGCTATGTAAGCCATATCCTCAAGCCCTGAATAATATCTCTTTATAATAAAAATATATATCATGACACCAAAATATTTAAACCATTTTATATATTAATATGCATTCCATTTCTATTACCTTTAATATCTATCTATAGTCTAAAAATAAACAACCGTTCACTACAAGTTTCGTTCATTAGTTAAATTTAACATTTCTGAAAGAAATAAAGTTAGGTAGCAGAGTTTATTAAAATATGTATGGTTTTTTGACAATTCAAATAGATATCTTATTCATTAATGGATTCTAAAAATAAAAAACTAAAACTGAAGAGCTCTTCACATTTATATTCATATGAAACTGATAGGAAAAAAAATAAATAAAAAACTGGGGTGTAGGTATGGTAAAAAGGTTGGTTCGGGATAGTGCATTTCTATTACGATATTCGAGATATTCGTTATTAAAAATCGGTGATTTTCGGGAAAAACAAATGTTACCTCACTTTTTTCCAACCTTTTGCTTCTACTACTTTCCACGATCGTTTCTCAGCAAAAGTTGTAAGAATCAAAATTGTGAAGCATTAAATTTACTTTAATTTCATATGTACTTTTCTGGTATTTGAAACAAATTTTTAACAAAAAGTGAGGTAAATAATTTTGTAATCGATTTTTTTTTATAACAGTGGATTCTAGAATAATATGTTTATTATTCTAGATTCCACTGTTTTCGAGATATAATTAAAAAACACAAAATTGGGACATTTTACCTTCCCCCACCCTTAGCTCACCCCCAAGGAGCGGGGACGTAACTTTATCTTTTAACTACTCCTAACGAAGCTGTGAAGTAAAAAATTATCGCATATTTCTTGCACTCAACATCCTTCATTTCAGCACTCTTTAACTGGGGTCGCACTTCTCTGCGAAAACACGTTTGTACTTTCTGTGCAAGCCCCTGAAAGAACTTCGCTCAACGTGCTCTGCTTTTACGATCTGTTTCCGGATGAACATTCCATCTCCAGTCACATTTATATCTTTTTATATATATCAATTTATTGAAATTTACAAATATACAAATATGCACATCAAGTAAATGAGCTGATAACGATTACAATGACATGTAAAAACTTGAAAAGAACTACTCATCAGTAGCACATATGAAATAACATTCTACACTAGAAGATTTCTAGGCTATCTTCTTTTCAGACTCCTCGGAGGATTATTGGGAATGGAGTGGGAAGCAAGTTGAGAAACTAATGGATTTGAGTGGTTATGGAGCTTACTATGAAAGGCTAGGTATCTGGTTTGGGCTATCTCAGCAACATATGGAACATTAAGGTCATTATGGCTAAGCTTATTGGTGACAAAGTAAGGGGCATTTAGGATTTTTCGAAGGGTTTTGGATTGTAAGGATTGGATACGAGATGAATTGGATGGTTTAGTAGAGCCCCAAAGCTCAACTCCGAACGTTCAAATAGGTCTAATAACAGTCATGTAAATAAGTCTTTTGTAATGAATTGGGAGGTTTGATCGTTTGTCTAGTAAATCTTGAAGAAGTCTGTAACGGCGAGCAGTTTCTTGTCGCTTTAGTCTTGTATATGGATTCCAAGTAAGACGTTTGTCCAAGTTGAGTCCTAGGTAGCGGATCTGCTCGACAGGGATTATTGATATCATTGAAGGATACTATTGGACAGGAAGTCGTGGAATAGCCAGACACATTTAGATCTAAAATGTTACATATAGTGATTAATATTTATAACTTTTATAAAAAAAATTTTATTCAAAGAAAACATATTTTTGTTGGAAATTCTTATATTTATATTAATTAATTGGAATTTATTAATTAAAAAAACCCAATGAGTGATCGTGGGGAATGGGGGAAGGTGGTAAGGCAGATGCCTAGGAAAATATATTGTTTTTTTTTTTTTACATTAACTATTTATTGATGTTTTCAACAGTATATATTTTAAATCTACAACAAGTCATTTGAAAAAAATATTACATTGACATGTCAATAACATGTCGAGAAAAACGCACTAGTAGCACTTCAATACAAGTTCTACATTAGAAGATAGGATCTGCTAATAAATTTAACTAGCATTAATATGAATAAAAGAATTTGGATTGGACCTATATTTTTAGAGTTAAAGAGATTAAGTGGCCAAAAACACATACTATTACGCTAAAAACCCGTACTTTTGTGAAATCCAAGTTTGTTTAGTACATTTTTCATTATAACTACAAAGATATTTGTCTGATCTACAATTACTTTTTTTCATCTAAAAGCTTGTTTAATTTAGTATTGGAGTGTATATATGAAGTTATAATCAAGTCCCTTAAAATATGCATCCCAGACGCCTAAAAAAATTTAGTACAAAAAACGTATTGTTGTTAAATTCATGGTTATCGGCACATTTTTCATTATAACTCCGAAAGTATTTGTCCGATTCAAAATGTTTTTTTTCTATCAGAAAGGTGGTTAAATTTACAATTAGATCCTATATATGAAAGTTTTATCAAAATTCTTGAAATACAAAAGCTGTCGCGCTGAAAATCACGTACTTTTGTAAAACACATTTTTTTTGGCACATTATTCGCTATAACTCCAAAACCATTTGTCCGATCCAAAATTTAATATTTTTATCATAAAGCTAGTTAAATTTACTATTATAACTTTTATATGTAACTTATAATTAACACCATGAAATACCCACACCAGTCTACTGAACATGTCATAGTTTACATATTTTGCCAAAACATACATATTTAGCGTGCTAGCTTGGGTGGTTTAAAGGATTTAATATAGATAGCCTCGGAGTATTATCAGGAATTGCGTGATTACGAAGGATTTTGGTTTGTAAGGGTTGGATACGAGGAGTATTGGAAGTTTTAGTGAAGCCCCAAAGATCAACTACGTATGTCCAAATGAGTCTATTTATTTTCATGTAAATTAGTCTTTTGTAGATTATTAAAACTTTGAACACTTGTCTAGTAAAGGTTAATGTTGTCTAGGGAATAGTCTAAAATGACGAGCAGTTTCTTATATTAAAAGTTCGTATGTGGATTCTAAGTAACTCGTTTGTCCAGATGAACGATAATTTAGTAATTAAAATCAACAAATTAACAATACATTATTATACCTTTTAATTTTAGGTAACTTAGTTGAAAATTTCCTTTGAAATCAATTAATGGAACCTATTTTGTGACCACTGGAGAGGAGAAATATGGTAACAAAGGCCCAGGGCTACAAGGACAGTATCGCTCTGAAATGAGGGAGTGAACCATCTGAAATTATAAATCAATTCGGTGGTATGGGATTTCAAAAAATATCTTATTAAACCATAAATATAATAAATATATTTGTTTAATTTTTGTTTTATTATAAATTAACAATTACATTAAATAGAAAACTTTAATTTGTTTAAATTTATTTCAGTAGGATGAAAATTAATCACATCGCAATAAAGTTACATCAATAACATTAATACTCTTGGATCCTAATTAGTTTTGAAATTAATATTAATCCTCGAATACACGAGATACAGTATGATAATATTCTGCCCACTGAATTATTCAGCAACAATTGATAAAATGACTGCTCATTTCTACTTATGTATTATAAATTATTCACAATAACGATGTGATACTATTCATAATAAATGTAGTGATTAGCAATAATATTGTTATGCTCTGCGCAGTTAATTAATAAAAGAATTAAAATGCTGCTTGCTGGTTCAATTTTTAATTCATAATTCACTTCTGAGCTTCTATAATTTGTTAAAGATTAGGACAATTATCCAAGTTTTTTTTATGAGTAAGATGCTATTTATTTCGACACATTTCTTCCTTTCTGTTAACTTTCCCATTGTAGTTATTATTATTATTTTGGCTCGACAGTCCTCCAAGAACCTGGGCCCCCTCCACAATAGCCAACCAAACGATCCTGCGCTCTCTTCCTCCATCCTTGAACTCTTAGATCCTCCTCAACATAGTCTAGCCCTCAGATCCGAAGACGTCCTCTCCATCTCTTGCCGCCGAGTTTCCCGTAGAACATCTCCTTTGTTTTGTCATTGTTTCCACATGACCAATCCACCTTATTCTCGCTCTTTTGACTATCGCCACGATGTCTTGTTCCCGAAATCGGTTCATGATTTCTTCATTTTTCCTGTCCCCCCAAATCCCGTTCTAGGATTTTACTTTCGTTAAAGAATTATTCTATAATATTAAAAGAAACTAATTTAAAAACTTCGCTCTTTCAAAGCTCCCGATTTTTCCTCCGTCGCTAAACCTATCCATCTGTTAATCATACATCCATGAATACCTAATGTCCAGCTATGAATACCAGCTATGATTCAACTTCCAATGCCAGCACTCCAAGAATAAAGATTTTGTACAGTGCCTGGTGATTTATTGCCTATAGCCAACTTTAGTTCGGGAATGATTTAATCATACACTAAATAATGTGAATTTATTTAAAATATATTTTTTTCTATTGTCCTTATAGTATTATTCTTTCTTAGTTGATATTGTACCTTTAGGTAAAATGGGTAAATCAAACGTTCCCTAAAGTTAAATTGTGCTTGAAGTATGTAAGTTAAGTTACAGGTTCGCTTGGTACCCTCTATTAGACCTCAAAGGCAAAAGCTTGGACCTCAGTGACTCTTTGTATACTTTCAACTTTCCATTCTTGTGTCCGGTAAGCCCAAACCTAGGTATAAGTATGTAGTGGATGTGCTTCATATGTTTTTAAAGTTTATTAAAGAAGTATCAATTGTGTGATGCTGAAAACAGGGAGACATTTTTTTTCAGCTGAATCTATTCGTGGTCCAGTTCCATTGCGAGTCTTGTTTCTCAATTGTTTCATTCCAGATAATATTTCAGTTTACGTAGATTTTTACTTAGAGATTACCTGGTACACTCTCTTCTCATCTTAAGTCTCTCACAATAGTTATTTTTTTAACTTCCCTTCCTAGCCGGTTCGGCAACACGAGGATTGCTAGCAGAAAGTGTGAGGGCGGAGAATTAATTACTCAGAACTAATTATACCCTACGCCAGCCATAGTAGAGCATTGGATCTTTAATGTTTATTATGGTTTTCAGTCTTAATTTATCTCTTAGTCAAGCCCCACCTTAACAGTCCAGAGGTGGTTATGGTAATGTGTAGTAAAGTTTTTGTTGCCAAATTGTTGCATAAGCAAATTGTTGCATAAGATAAAAATCATTTATCCGCAACATAAGCATATAAAACATGGGAATTGACAAAGTCTACTGTTAATAAGATTGACATCTGTAATATTTAGGCACATTGTAGGACCTATGAAAGAAAATTGGACATATCGTCAAAGAATTGAGAAATATGTACTATAAGGCGATGAGAATTTGTCTGAGCATGTCAGAGTGCACCGCCTGAAGTAGTTGGGATACCTCCTTACAATGGATGATGGAGGAACTGTTAACTATATTAAGGTTACCAAGAAGTAGTGAGAGCTCGAGGAAGGCCACTAGTAGATGGAGGGACCACCAGAATTTTATTATATCTATGAGACTTGCTGCACAACTAAAAGTCAAGGCGAGAGTGATTGAGCAGGCCAAGGACCACCTAGTGCGTCTGCCGTGTCTAAAAAGAAGAAGAAGAAGCGAAAACGACTTAATTATAGTATAAAAAAATAATTATTGCGTATGTACTTTCCGATCCACCATATTAAAAGATGACTGTGAGACACTCAGGATCCAAATTTGATTTTTGTCAGCTCCTGAAGTGGAGTTGTCCTGTACTTTATAAGTGGAATGAAATTATAATTAAATTAGATCATGCAACTAATTCTATCAGTAGGTCAAAAGGGATTACAAGTTTTTGGTCTTAAAATAAAAAACTGAAATAATCTTTTTTGCTCAGGATTTTTATGATAACTCATTGCCTTTGCCTGTATCTGAGAGACCTATTGATAACTAGTGACCGGAAGAAGACTTATTCTGTCAATAAAAATTTATTCATAAATAGCAGCATGCCAATTTGTGAAAAGTTTTTTTGTGTCTTTGAATAAAAATGAAATTTCCAGATTTCATGAAACAAAGCATCTCCAAACCTTTTTTTTTTTATATTAAATTTGGAGTGGTCCTGAGGGCTAATGAAGTGAAGCTGTAATCGTTGATGGAAAGGTCTGCAGGACAGGGTGAATAGGGACCGCGAATGGAAGCTCCAGTAAATTTTGGAAATACCGATACTTCACGCCTATCACTTTTTTTTTTTTTTTTTTTTTTTTTTTTTTTTTTTTTTGGTAGCTTCGAAAGATGTGAGATCTTTATATCTTTATATTTTATATCGAAAGATTATTATAGTTTGATTAGTAGTGAATTATATATATTTACTATATAAATATGAACCATACTATACATGAGTTGTTAAATTATTAACAGGTATGGTTAAAAAAAAATTGTCCATTAAAAACTTTTTAACGTTTAAGTGTTTATTCGCCATTAGTCTACCGTTATCCATTTTCCTGCTTATCCAGCGGCAACGCCGGATAATGGGGAGTCTGTATTAACCGATGCAAATTTTTTTTTTCTTACATGTCAATGATAGATACTGGTTTCAAATCTGCCAGGATCTGACGATTTTTGACTGCCGAAGGACATCCGTGGCCACTGCTTAACGACAAATCAGTTTCAAACGGCTCTCTCTTGCCGTCTAGTCCTTTGGATTTTGGTCCTTTAGGTTATTAACACATTCGTCGGGAGATAGTCTTCTATCTAACACTAAATGATACCATGTTGAGATCTAATGATTTTTGACCCGGCGTTGGTCGCTAGCCGATCTGGTACACCGTTAGTCGCTAGGTGAGCATTTCCCTCACTTCTTTGATTTTCATAAACAATGCAGTTTTATGTTACCAAATATGTAGTTATAAATGGTAAATAAATTTCATCATAATGTATCGATAATTGTAGTACGGAGCATAAGGATAAAAAAATATATTTTTACAAAATTTACAAAGGTTTATTGTAAAACAAAAAAAAAAAATTTAAATATTTTACTATTTACATAATAATGTGTTTTTCATCAGTTAGATCATTTTTTTATTTCTATTCAATTATTATAATTATATTTAGTATGTTTATTGTGAATTGGAACATTGCACTTCTTTTTTCGTTTTTATTTTTTTTTATTTCTTGTGCACACCTATACCAGATCTATTTTGTATTACCTCGAGCAAGAATCTGGAATAGTAAAGATTTCAGATTCCTAATAAATGGTTGAAAAATTTATCTTCTTAACTGGCTTTTTATCTAACAAGTCAAGCATGTTAGATCCACGACTCATTTTGAATTCAAATAACCACTAATGAAACGAAAGAAATTAGAAAAAACGGTCAGTAAAATGTCAAGAATAAACTGCTCGAATCATAATCTGATATTGAGGAGTATGGACATGGCAATTTTCAGTACAAATCTCCCAATATCCTGGCCACCTGCATCCTTTTTAATTAGAAACCAAATATTATTATTCACAAATGTGCCCCCTGCTATAATGAGGGTCAGCGGTGAAAGTTAAATTCTGACGAACTTATTAAATATTTGTCGAAGTTCGAGGAAAATGCTCACCTAGCGACCAACGCCGGGTTAAGATGGCCAAGGATATTCCACCATTGTTATCTATTTGAAAATGGAACTAATTATTACTGTTTTTTTTAAGGACGCTCTCTTTTCACTTTTAATCCTTTGGATTTTGGTCCTTTTGGTCATTGTCTTACATTCGTCGGGAGATAGTCTCTCGACCCTATCAATGCGCTTCATGGTACCATAGCACCGAAAGAGTTAGTTATATTAAATTTAAAGCAATGGAAAAAAAAAAAAAAAAAATAGGAAGCCATACTAAAAAGTTGAAAATAATTTTTATTTCATGAATAGTTTGTGTAATAGCAATGGAAAGCCAGACAATCAACTAATATTAATTAATTTAGAATAAATTAAAGTAAAATTTAAGTTATTAACGAAATAATTTAATTTATAGTAAAAATGCGTGCGGTGCAACAAACTTTTGTTATGGAGAGGCGGACTGTCCATCACCATTGAGATTTTATTTTTATTATTATTTTCATATTAACTTTACTTTTATAAATAGTTGGGTAACAATAAAATTTTTGTAACATTTATTATAAAGCACTCCACGCTTCATAATTTTATCAACCAGTGATTGATGTCATTTTGACCTGTCTTTTAGCTACCCCCTAAGAGCTTGTCTTTATTCCTTGAATGGCCACAATGCTACTCTGCTATAATGTGTTTCACTACTAATGCCCGCCCTTAAACCTGTAATTGCCTGTAGTGGGATAGTAATAGTGCACCGTAAAGAAGAGGGAATAGTGAAGACGTGGCTGGCTGAAGAGGAAGGCGAGGGCTACTTCAGATGCGGGCTGCCAGGTCTAGCTAGTTTTTGCTGAGCCTGCATCCGGGGGCTACGGGACCCTCTTCAAATCGCCACTGAATCAAGTCCCTATCTCCTTCTTATGCAGACTTCGTTCAAGTTCACTCAGTTCAATACCCAACCTCTTATTTGTTGCGGTTACTTTTCTCCCATTTTCTGAAGGCAGGGGGAGTTTTCAATAACTGTACCTTGGTCCCTAATCCTGCTGACTGTGTGATACTTTTAATTCATTAAACCTTAATGGCAGATATATCAAATAACCTTGAGGGAGGGTTTTTTTTTCTTCTCAAAACTATTCAGCTTGGAAAATACTTTGGATCAATGACCGATGGATAGTTCTGATAATGAAACATTAAGCTTCTCAAAGATAACGAAAGGGCGAATCCTTTGTGTATTTAGTGGAATAGTAGACATTTTTATGGTGAACAGCTATATTGTTGTAATGGCAAGAAGAATCAATTTTATAGAGAAACTCGGGATGCAGGCAGTGAAACTGCACATGAGAGCAAGGCTGGAAGACCCTTCAGTGTAATAATGATATAAAATCATGGATATATAAAATAATAAAAATTCAGATTTCTGCATCTAACACCTTAATACGTGTTAAGCTGAAGAAAAGAAAATAATGTTATAATGTGGTGTATAAAAAAAAAATGATCGTTTTTGAAACAAATATTTGTATTATTATTTCATTGATCTAAAACACAATTAATACTCAAAGTGTAGTCCATTGTTATCCACCGTCATTACCCATCTGCTAGCCAATTGCTTGATGCTACGCTGATACCATTTCTTGGGATGGCTGTCAAAGAGCTCTTGGACAGCATTTTCAACTTCCGCAAAATTATCAAATTTTTTCTCTTGAAGAAAATGGGCCATGAATCGAAACAAGCAGTAATCCGAAGGTGCGAGGTCTGGACTATATGGTGGATGAGGCAGGAGTTCAAACCCATGAAGTTCTGTTAACGTTTCTTTGGTTCGACTGCTGACTGTTGAGGAGTAAGATCGTGAGGGACCTGTCTACAGGTCTTTATCACCTTCCCCATGGTGAGAACATGACGACTAACAGTATCTTTCGACACACCACACTCCCTGTACTTGTGGATAGATTTGACTCAACAGCTTCCTCCAGAACCTCATCAATATCCACCTTCTTTCCAACGTCGAATCTCCACTTCTTCATTTTTCAAACCAACGCCACGCAGTGCGCTCTTCAAGGACACCTTCCCCTTCATATGTAATAATTTCACGAGTTGCTTCAGCGGCTGTGAAATTTTTTTTCGAGTAATGTCTTAAAATTACGAGAATTTTGTAGTAAACTGTCATGTTTTTTCTTTGAAATAAATAACTGAACTGAGGATTTTTTTTGAAGAGGTCCAGTGCTAGAAACAAGCTTAGAGAATGGTTTCTATAGCTTAGAATTTATTTTTAAATAATAAATAGCATTAAGATATTTATAGACTTTTGAACTCTGGAATTTAATAAAACGGTCATTTTTTTTTTATACGCCCTATTATTTTCTCTAAGTTCAGTCCAAGACAGCCAACAAAAGTGTTGACTACCAACATCCAGTTCGTGCACAATGTTCCAGGAAAATCTGCACTTCTAGACTTTAAACGAAAAATAATAATTTTTTTTTTAGTCATTTTATGTTATTTTGTTTACTCATAGTAGACATATGAATTGTTTAATTAGATTTTTTTAATTAAGAAAAACATTATTTTTTATAATTCAAGAAAAGTTAAAAAAATTTCTAATAATTATGTTGAAGTACGTTCTTAATATTATATTTTAAAATGCTGGCATATTCTTTTAGAACCCTTATAATTATAGATACATTGAAAAGTTGAAAATGCTATATTTGGAAAGTCACATCTGAATTCGTATGAATCACGAACATTAGAATATTCTACGTGTCATGCAAAGGGTTAAAAACATAATTCCAGATTAGCCAATATAATCCCCGTAAAAATGACTTAGTATTCTATGTTTAAGAACTTCGATTCGGAATTATATGCCTGATTTTCATTATCGTTTATTTGTAATGACGTCTTATTTGAGAAGTCTTTATAATTTTTATATATCTAAATAAGTAAATAAATAAACAAAGGCTGGATACCGACTCAAATATCTGACCGCACACCTACTTCGTTCCACCACATTAAAACCCAAATCCCCAAGATGAGCCCCTCACAATCTTCCCATATAAGTCTCGGTATATTCCTCACAGGTTCAATGCTAATTATTTTTTCTTTCGAATTAGTTATTTTTAGATTTGTAGAAATTACTTAACTATTTCTAGAAAAGAAAATCTATTTTTAAATTCTGTGATATTTTTCTGTTAGAATATGATTATTTGACGTTTTCTATAAATCTACTAGCGAAAAGGTTGAATTAGTTAAGGTTCTGTATTAAAATTTATAAATTGATTTCGTGTTACTGAAGATATTTTAATTTTTGGTTGTTTTCATAAATGTATAATAATTGCACAGGAGTATCGCTTTTTACTAGTAGCTAGAATATATGTTTAGCATATTCGCATGTAAGATAATGGACAATGTACAAAGATTCATTGAAACAAGATCATTATGAATAATAACACAGAATGGAAATTAAAAAAAAATAGTAAGCTAGAAAGTACTTTTAACCTAATTAGTATTCCTTATTTCTATAAAGAGCTTGCTGAGTGAAATTTTCTCATTTCAGAAAGTCTTGGAAAAGCTAATTAAAAATTAAATATTATAGTACAAATAACTCTAGTCCTAATTCCATCAACTACTTATGTTTTATATTTTATCCAGAGAAAAGGAAAAAATATAAAAAGGAAAAAGTATCCTTTACAGTGTTTGCGAGAGAGCGAAAACGGACGGAAGAGCGAGACGGAGGCGGTGACAATAGCTTCGTTGAAGTCCGGCCGAAGGCAGCCGAAGCGTGAACCCGCCGGCGGGAGTCAGTTCCCGCCAGAACTCGGTGCCCGCTGGCCGCCTCCCACTCTGGACAAATTATTTCACTAGCTAAAGTTATCATGTTCTTTGCTTAAATTGAACTTGAGCAAGGAGAAAAATACTAAGAAAATGCGGAGGAGCACCTTACTTCCTTACTTGTTCACTTTGATAGGTATGTCGTAAATAATTATAGTGGAAGAAATAAACTAGATAGTTTTTTTTTTTTTTATATTTATATATTTGAATAATTTTAATAATATTAAATTTAAAAAAAAAGAATTATGAATCTTTTAGAACCATCAGAATAGTGCTTAAGAATAAAAAAAAAAAAAAAAAAATTAATGGTTAAAAAAAAGTATTTGAATCTATACATATAAAAATATTTATATTTTAAAAAACAATTATACCTATAAGTTATAAGACATTTGATTTTAGTTATCTCATTTAGATCAATAGAAATATAAAATCAACAAAATTAATGAATGTTTGTTTTTGAAGCAATTTTTGGATCATCAGAAATATATGAGAAACATTAAAATGGCTGAAGCTTAAATATCTAAAACTAATATTTAATCAATTATTATTTAAAAAAAAAAAAAAAAATTGAATCATAAATTAAAAACATGGATATTTTTTTTATTAAAATTTATTATATGAGTATTTTAATAATATATTTAATTTTTTTTTTTTTTTTTTTTTTTTTGTGCACCTGTCAACTTATGAAGTACACCTTTAAATATCCATACGAAGAACTGAATCATCTATTAAAATAGTTCGGAATCGTGAAATTATTCAACTTAAAAAAAAATTGAGTAATTTCTACTAATGAAAATTTTCACATAGTTAAAGTTTTAGCCAGACATCTAGTTGTTAATTTATAAATTGAAGTTGTTTTTTTGTTTTAATGGTGAAATATTAGTTTAGAATATATTCATTGCTTACTAGCTATGGATCGAAGTTAGTCGAGAAGGTAGCATCAGCATATCTTGATTATCTACTCATATTTCAAGCATCAAGATGGCTTGATGACCATATAGGAGCTTAGGAGGACTAGAGCAGTTCCCTCGGAAATTTGCATATGTCACGAGTAATGCTATTCGTATATGAATGTTAGGAAACATCAAAGTTTCCTAATTTTTTTTATAAATAGCAAGATATAATTTTTTTTTTCTATTTATTTATTGATATTTAAAAATTTATACAATATGATAATAATACTAATATATAAGTAAAAATTTAAAATTGTGTTATGTTTTTATGTAATATATATAAAACAAAATGGTGATATATAAATTTCATGAATAGTTTTTAATTCCTATTTATTTAATAAAAGATTAAATCTAAATTTTTCTTTAAAAGAATTTCCTTAATATATCATATGAATAAAAAATCGAAAACGAAACTAGTGGGTAAAGATGAACCAATTAACAAAAGAAATACAATAAAAAATATTTTTTAAATTTAATTTTAATTTGTAGAGATTTTGGAATGAAATTTATGATTATAATGAAATTACCAACTACCCAAATTGTATGTTAAATTTTAATTAAATTGTATGTATTATGTTTAATTTAATTGGTTTTAAAAAAAAAATTTATTATTTCCTTTTTTATTTTATTTTATTAACAGTAAAAATCTTATGGCTAATCGGAACTGATAGTTAATTAATAAAAATGAAACAATGAATATTTGTTTAAGATTTTTATAACCCCAGGTTTTTTGGTTGGCACTGGAGAATTGGAACCGTAGGAATACGATTCCTATTCCTGGAAATATTTGGATAGGTATGGTACGGGGCTCGAATCGACTCGTGAATTGGAATACGGGAATTAAGGTTTTGAATACCACCTCAAACGCAAACTAGGAAAAAAGTGGTAACCTATTTGGTCAGACCTTCTGCTTTTCATATAGATATAGTCTGATTTAATTTTCAGAAAAAAAAAAAAAAAAAAAAAAAAAAAAAAAAACGTTGGGAAAGTAAATAGTGTTTGATCAGCGGAAATTGGTTTTAGACACATTTTTTTTTAATTTACTTTATTGATTTATTAGAATTCAGTAAAGTTCTAGAATTTGTTTAAGAACAATAAAATCCTCAACGTAACTAGAAAATTAATGATTAAGACTATACATTTTATAGTTCAATTAAAACATTAATTATATTCGTGATTGAAATATTATGCAAATCTCTCTCTCTCTCTGTCTGTCTGTCTGTCTGTCTCTCTCTCTCTCTCTCTCTCTCTCTCTCTCTCTCTCTCTCTCTCTCTCTCTCTCTCTCTCTCTCTCTCTCTCTCTCTCTCTCTCTCTCTCTCTCTCTCTCTCTCTCTCTCTCTCTCTCTCTCTCTCTCTCTCTCTCTCTCTCTCTCTCTCTCTCTCTCTCTCTCTCTCTCTCTCTCTCTTCTATCTCTCTCTCTCTCTCTCTCTCTCCCTCTCTCTCTCTCTCTCACTCTCTCTCTCTCTCTCTCTCTCTCTCTCTCTCTCTCTCTCTCTCTCCTCTCTCTCTCTCTCTTCTTATAGGTCTAATTATTGTTACGTAAATGAGTCTTTTGCAATAAATCTTGTTTAAAGGTTTGAACGTTTGTCAAGTAAATGTTGAATGAGTTCAAAACGATAACCGTTTCCTGTGGTTTTAGTATTGTATGTAGTTTCCTATTAAATCGTTTATCCTGTTGGAGCTCTAGGAAAACGTCACCGTGAAGCTAATTAAAACGGGAAAAATCATACTCGGCAGTAAAATATGCTGATAAATGAAGATCCATATACTAAATTATATACGTGGATAGGATGAAGAAATAGGTCTCAAAATAAGTATAGATAAAACGAAACATATGTGGTTAAAACCATAAATGGCGATTGTTTTGGGAATATTAGTGAGAATTCCTGATATTTTGAACGTGTTTCTCCGATAATTGAGAGTGAAATCATACATAAATAGTATCCGAGCATGCACGCATGAACCCTCCCTAAGTTTTGACTTTATTATTCATCGCAGAGCGGCAATTCTCCACTAAACGGAGCCGGTTCAATAATTTATATATCTATTTGTGTCGAGGCAATTATCACTCCCGTATCATGAGCGCTCCACTTCTCAGTATATGTCTATAAATCCAACATTTGATGATTTCACCATTGTATGCATTATATTTAGCTATTGTTGCGCCCATACCTTTATCATGAATATATCTGAAACCCATTAGTACGAGGTTTGATATGTATGTACTAATTAACCTAAAATTTAACAGCTTTATTGCAACACACGATGGGTCTTCTACTCAGTATGCAAGTTCAAAGTTATTTTTTAACTATATTAAATTATAAAGGGTGAGTACCTCTTAGTGAAAAAAAAAAAAAAAAAATTAGTGATACTACATAGATGAAAAATGTAGAAAAATGCCACAGACCTCACCTTTCTATTACAATCCGTTGCAGATATACGATAAATCAAAGACATTTTTTGAGGAAACCACGTTTCTTTACCATAAAAGCTGTAAAATCTCCATTTTGTTTAAATATTTTTCAAACTTTTACCACATTTTCGGATTTAGCATTAAATTTTTTATAACAGCTGAGTACATGTAACCTTGAATTTTACAAACTTGTGACCTACAGAACAGCTTGATCTTCACCTTATTTAGGGAAGTTACAATGTCTTATATTACTTCAACGCTCACCGTTTTTAGAAAAAAACTATCCACAAAATGTCAAATCGAATGATATGTTAAAGGTAATGATTATGTTTCGATTTCATGGAGAAATTTACTCTTAAAACCAAAAAAACATGGTGTTCTCATTTGGCATACAAATCAGTTACTAGTGTAAATAATACATTATGACAACCCCTTAATGTAAATGCGCATTTAAAACATAATAAACTCTTCATTGAAATAAAAATCAAAGAAAAAAGAAAAAAAAAAGGATTTATTTATTAAATTTCCAATGTAAGGTTTATAATGAACATAGATAGATCTCAATTTTGCCATTAGCTTCTGAATGCAGATTGTGTTGAATATAAAAAAATATCCTTAAACAAATAGATTATTACTCAATTTCAGAAGATTTCTAATTGAGGAGGTAAATGAATAAATGATGTTTAAAGGAAGTGAGAGAAGATGCGCAGTGAATTAAAACTTTTAAGGAAGTCCAAGATAAGGCTGCACGAATAATGAAGAATTTATTAAAGGAGACAGTTCGATAAGAAGGGATACACCTAGGGTTGCCAGATGTCCGGTTTTTGACCTGACAGTCCGGTTTTTTTAATGTCTGTCCGGTCAAGAAAGTCATTGTAAACCCGACAATCTTTTGCTATGCAGATTGTATGCTGCTGTACTATGTTTCTCTGTTTACCAAAGAGCACTAGATTATAAAGAGAAGTGGTATCCATATGAAAATAACAATTATAAAACTTTTAGTTGCCTAGATATCGAATGCTGGATCAATTGATCGAATTATAGTCAGTATCTCCATGGAAGCAGCAAACTCCGCCAGAACAGATTTATAATGAAATAGGTGCACTTCAGTTTTTTCTTCGGTTGATATGTCGCTTAATATGTGGTGCAATTTTTTCAAAAAAGAAGAAGCACCGAATTTGTAGACAATTTTGCAGTTTGTTTGTAGTATACCTGTGTCTAATGCTTTCGTTGAAGGAATGTTTAGCGTCATGGGAAATGCATGGACAAACGAAAGAAATCGTCTCGCCGTTAACACTGTAAAAAGTGAATTGTGTGTTTTCTTTAATATAAGTGCTACTTGCACGGAATTCAAAGATGCCATTGCAAGCAATAAACCTTTGTTAAAAGCAATGTCATCAAATGCTAAATATATAAAAAAATATATTGTATTTTTTTTTTCTTAGAAATTTTGATATGTACATTCATGTCATAATATAAAATAATTTTAATAAATATTTAAATGTATATATGTTGTGTTTTTTAAATTTTTTTTTATTAGTTTAGTCCGGTTTTTTCTTCAAACACACCTGGCAACCCTAGATACACCAATCAATGGGCTGAGGCCTGGTATTCAAAAGATAAATGAAAGAACGAAGGGCAAGGATGTAAATGTATAAAGGTTATTTGAATTTTGAAGATTGGAACCAAGAAAGTATTGTCGTCGGAAACATGGGTAAAACCCCCTTAACTCTGAAATTAATAAAGAATTTTATAATTACTACTCATTTTTAGCCTTCTTCGGGTATTATCTGGCATGTTTTGTATTAGCTTGTTAGTATTTCCGTAGATGTCTGGATGTGGTTTTGTACAATGGGTATATATAAGACTGTGTGTAGTGGAGACCCGATGGCCGAGCGCGTTGGGGCGAGTGTTTCAGCGAGCTCGGATCAGAAGGTCGTGGTTTCGAATCCCACCTGGACGGGCTACAATTTATTGTGTGGCGGACCCATGAAATGAATCTTGACCTTCCAACCCTGGCTAGAATAGGTTGGTAACCTGTAGGATACCCCGTCCTTCCTGCCCTAGTGGGAGTACATAAGGACGTTATCCCCCACAACCAAAACATATCTGTGTGTAATGTTTTCTTATTTACTTATCAGAGTGATCGTTTAATTAGTCTTAATGTTTTTGATAGTAAAGTCTGTATTATTTAAAATTGTGTCCTTTTAGCAATCCCATAATTCTGTGAGGCTAAAATTTTAATATTAATTATTATTATCACAAAATGTTCGCACAACATAATATGATTAATAATAGAGAGAGATATCTGAAGTTGGGTGAAGTTTTTTTTCTCTTTCTTTTTATTTTTTATTCATACCTGTTATCAAAGTAACAATAAGTGAATTCGCTGTAATTAGAATACGTGTAATAATACCGGCCTTGTAAAGGTGAGAGAAAGAAGGACTCAACAGTACCTCCTTCTGGCGTTGATTAAAAAAAAAAAAAGGATTTACTTGAGCAAATCTCTCATCCAGCTTCTATACCCTTCTGAGAGTATTTCCAGGTATGTCAGTTGCGGCTATGCCATTAATGAGTATGTTATGTTCATGAAGTCTGTCATGAAATATTTTATAAAGGTAACGTATATGGCCGTTTACTGTGAGTACTTCTAAATCTGAGTTATGTGTGTGTTCTTAGATGTACCAAGCTGATTTTGTGATTGGTCAAAGCATTTTTTAATGAAATATTTGTATACTTTTATGGTGCGTAATTTTTGCAGCCCCGTTTATTTGTGTGACGCATATGGGTCGACCGTTTATTAAGGATTGGTTAAAAGAGTTTTATTCTTTTGTTAAGATTGATGTAGTATATTGATGCAATTCTTCTATCGAATGTAAGTAATGAATTTCGTGTGTCTGTGTTATAGGTTGATTGTCAATGGAGGTAGGTGGACAAGAGTCATGTAAGAGTGAAGTTGAAACAAAAATGAAAGTATATCTACTATATATTTGTCAAATACCACTCACTCATTTAACACGAAATCTCAGAACCCACCGAACGGATTGGAATGAAATTTGATATGTAGCTTCCTCTAGGGCCGTAGGTGCTCGCTAAGAAATGAATTTTAAAAAATCGGCCTGAATCGCGGCTAATTCGCGAAAAATGCAATTACAATTTTTATTGGGTGAATAATAATAATAGATTAATAGTCATATGGTATTTGGAGATAAGCTAAGTTAAAAAATAGGTTAGATGCTTAAGTCGCACACTTTGACCACAAATTAAGTTCCTTATAGTTGTAAACAAACAAAAAATACGATCGATGTTGAAATCCTATTGTATGGTACTTTCTGTGAACTCATGGTGTCTGCAGAGGTGTACCCTTACAAGTTTGAGTTGTTTCGTGACGAGAAGCTATTAAAAGACTTATGTTCTCTGATGATGACATGTAAGGCCAGTTCGATGTTCATATTCCTTACGAGCGACCAACCAACCTTGCTTCACCCCAACTACTCTTCCTTCAGCTTTCCAGTCGCAAGATAATTGTTCTGAACTATAATTGGCCCTTTTCAAATCGGCTTTTCTCAACCAGGCCCAAGTTGTATTTCAAAAAAGTTGAGACTATATTCACTTAAAGTATGCCATAAGAAAAGCTGATAGTCTGGTATCAGATCTGGGTAAGATGGTAGTGCTGCCTCAAAGCTTCACTGAAGGACTATCAAAATAATATAAAATTAACTTTTACAAATTGTCAAATTTACTTATTGAAATTATTCCAAGAATGTAATTCTTTAGGATTATTTAAGTAATAATAATTATCAACGTTAAGCTTAACTTTTACTAATTTAAGTTGTTCTAAATCCTAATGATATTAAACCGTAGCGGAGCATGATACTTTCAGCTCGTTTTACATAAATAGAATTGATTGGATATCATGTTTAGTAATTATATCAATCTACGATGTGTGTTCTGACCTCTCAGGAACACGCTTGATATTGAATTCATTTATCAGGATTAACGTTCCGTGGGATGGTCATTTCGTTAATTCGTTGTTTTCAATTTCTCACTGCACAGTTTCGCTCGCCCACGTCACGTCTCCACCCACGCCTAGAGCTAAGGTAATCAACTTAATAGTTTGTCTAGATTGAATTATCGGCAAAATTGATTAGTTTTGAACTTTATTACATCGGAAACCCTGTCATACACCATCCATCAAGAAACAAAACCGGGGACGGTTCGCTGGTCGTTGGAAGCGTCTGATTGTCCTGGCAACGACCCCCGATGTTGAGGACCACTCGTCATGTGGCGGTGCACTCGAATACAATGAAAAGGCACACACGGCTTCCAAATAATCGACTACAAGCCCGAGTTCGGACCACTTCCCCCACTTCCGTTCTCGTGTTTCCGGGAGGGGGGCGGGGTCGGCACTCAGTGGCGCTTTCCTCTCGGCGCTTAATTTTGTCGGTTTAATGGCCAAGTTTTCCTTTTGTTTTCAAATATTTCGCGGGGTATCAAGCTTATCTTCTGTTTTGTCAATAACAGATTTCCATTTATCACAATATCTGAAGTAAACTTTATATGGGCATTGTATTCCACAGTAGGATTAATAATTTTCACCATTTAATTTTCATTTTGTTTAATATAATTTTTTTTTTTCTTTTGGAATAGTCTAGGTTGGAATATTTTTTTTGTAGCATTATTAATGTAATATATATTTTTGTATGCTACCTATACTACAGAATAAGAATTACGCTATTAATTAAAAAAATTAAGTTTTTAACATAGATGTTTTTACTGGTACTAACTGGGTTTGAAGATTAACCATCCGTTACCTTACGTAACAATTATTATTGTTACTCATTAATAACAAAAATTAACATTATTTATTGATACTGCAGGTCCACGAATTTCTGGAGCAGCTATAAACTTTATCGTGGTCATTTCTTGACCAACGTAAAATCAGGGTGCGAGTCGGCCAGGAATTATCCAAAGAAGTCCCTCCCACACGCGGCGTCCCTCAAGGGTGTGTGCTATCTCCAGTATTGTTCTCAAAATACACGGCTGAAACTGTTGGAGCACAGACAAGCGACTGTGGTGGCATACGCCAATGACATTTACTATATACTACTTACCGTAGTTCATTAAACGCCATAATGGCTCTACAGCAAAGATTTGTAATGAAATCAAGGAAAAATTGGAAATATTAAATATTGCATTATTAAAATAAGCTATGAGGTAGCCGGAATTGCTAAGAGGCCACCAGGTAGTATGGTGTGTCTGGGTGTCACTATAGAAAGATACCTTACACTTTCAAGCAACTGCAACCGGAAACTTAAGTCGGTGAAAACAAAGTCATACTGCCTAAATCACCTGCTAAGTTCACCAAACCTCTCGCTTCGCCTCACATTAATGATTTATAAATGTTTGCTGAGACCGGCTCTCCTTTATGGAGCTCCGATGTTAGCAAACGTATGACAATCAACGTCAAAAAGACTCCAACAATTTCAGAACGGGGTATTGAGACGAATCGTTCTACATACACCGTTACATTACTAAAACTGGCACATTACACAGAACACTAGAATTACCAAAGGTAACAGAATACATTACAATTAGGCATATCCAATTCTTTGATAGCCTCAAACATACGACTAATCCACTATTTAATACATTAACGCTGACTGAAAAACCACAGAGGTGGCAAAACTACGTCAAAACATTTAAACTTGACTAAGATTACAATGAACCCCCTTTCCCAAACACCAAGTGAGCCCCATCACTAGATCAAGATTTATTGTATAGTTGTTCCTTTCAAAATTTTGTAATTTTCACAGAAATCCCTTAAAATGCACGAACTGCAAGAAAAATGAGTGGATTCGTATTTTTGTAATTGTATTATAAATTATTAAAAATAAACGGGGATTAGAAAAAAAAATTAATTTATATTTGTTTGATTATTTAAAACTTCAAAATATTAACATTCACACTTATATCATCATTGATAATAATATTATTATTAATATTATTCTAGTGTGACTCAATAATAACTAAAATTTCAGTGCAACACGTTGTGGTTCTTGTGTTGCAGACTAGGTGTTTGCAGGTAATATTGACCTCACCAGCTAGAACTACGTTACCTACTTTACTTACATAAACATATATTAGCTATAACTACATATTGTACATACTGATCCTACCCGAATGTAAGTATATACCTATCCGAAAAACATGTCCCATGTTTTCTTGCTTTGATCATTAGTATAAACTGAGATAATTTTTTTGTACAAATTATTAAGCTAAAATATTTCGATATTTGGTAATTGGTTTCCGGATGTCAAAGTAATCTTTCGGTGAGTTTTTCTTCATAAATAAAATATTTTTTAAGGAAACCTCTATTGTAGGGAAATATAATGCCGTAAGCGGTGTATATTTCAGTCTTAGTCGATCCTGGTATAATAAATCGGATCGTTTCAGCATGATATTCGAAGGGAACTTTTCACATGCCGGCTTTAGGACTATTAGGTTAGCATGCGATATTTTCTCCGCATGAACGAAGTCATTTTATTCAGAAGTATTGAAATCATGGGTTAAATATACGAAAGAATAGCCTTCGGTATTGAAGCAACGATAATTGTTTTAATCCTGATTCAGGATATTTCTATGAATAATTAATATAAGGAAAAATTGATTAATACATTGCTATGAGATGTTAAAACTGAATAGTAATTGATAGGTGACAATTAAAACTAACAGGGAAGGAGATATTCCAGCTTACAAAACCAATATCAATACTGCAGTTTGTTGTTTACTGTCAATTAACAGACTTACAATCAAGAGCCCAACTATCCGTATTTTAAATGAAATGGGGAATACTTGTATTAAATTTCATATCGTATAGAATTAGCAAGGTATATGGAATATAGTTGTACCCTCTGCGTGAGTTGATGTGATTTTGTTAGGGTCATATAGTATATCCATTGCGTATATAATGCACAATAAAGGGGCGAATATTGATCCCTGCGGTACTCCAACCCTTACCGATTGATTACAGGAGATAACTGAGCCTGGTCATGAAGAAAAATAGTAATAATAAATAAAAATGTTAATAATATTTACATATTAAATCCATAATGCCAATAGCTTGCAGAATGTCCTCAACTGTTGATAGGTACATTTTTTGTTTTCCCCTATAGAAGTAGTTTTTATAAGTTTATTGTTACATCAGGTAAACAGTGGCTAACCTTTTGAAACAATCCGTTGCTGATTTGCAACATTTCCGATATGGTGCATTTTGGTTGTGTCGCAGTTTTGATCATTAATTTCCTTATTTATTCCAGCTAGGTTATGAATGGAGGGTTAT
The DNA here is from genome assembly GCA_003667255.2 of Euschistus heros. Taxonomy (NCBI): domain Eukaryota; kingdom Metazoa; phylum Arthropoda; class Insecta; order Hemiptera; family Pentatomidae; genus Euschistus; species Euschistus heros. The sequence goes on along the minus strand of RCWM02000657.1, from coordinate 490,072 downwards.
CCAACAGGTCACCAACCTATCCAAGTTAGAATGATAAGATCGGGTGCACCACGAAATAATTATGGACCAAGATTTAACTCAGGGTCTTCTGTACCGGGTGCTCAGAGATCTTCACACCAACGCACTCGACCATTATATCCCATTTAATGAAACCGTTAAATATAAACAAAGTTTTATCCGTAATGATCCCATTGAAAGGCTATGAGGTTGTGAAATTCTTTTAGCTATTTTTATTGTTGTAACATATTTCATATTTGTTTCGTCCAGCATTAATATTATATTAGCCGTTTTATTGTTAACGTTCTAGTCTCCTCCTCTTTTCTAGTGTCCTCTCGTATTTTCTCTTGCTTTGATCCTGGTTGGCTTATGGAGAACTTTCCGGTGATTTCGAGATGAGATAGAGGAAACTGATGAATTATTTCTTTTTTGAATTATCTTCGGGATCCCTAGGTGATCACATGTTATTTGCTGATGAGTACTTTCCTATTCCATTACCTTAAAAACTTCCTATATTCTTAACCTAATAATTCTTCTACCCACCTCCTGAACACATGGTCCCAATATTTTATCCTGTATACCCCTTCACATAAAATTTTTTTCTATTTAAAATCCTTCAGCATTATGTGCTATCTCCTTCTGGAGTTTCTACCCACTCCTATTCGTAAAGCTGCTTCTCTTACTTCTTTTAAAAATAATTTATTTTTAAACCTTTTAGACAATCATTCTTATTATTTTATCTTATCCTATAAGTTTGTATTTTATATTATTATTTTTTCTGTCGACAATATGTGCTATAATTACTGAAGAATTTAATTTCTAAATAATACGGCCAGACAGTTATAACTGCAATTGTGCATTATTAATATTCTTAGGGGACAGTAAGTCCCAGGATAAAGTTAGGTAATTTTTTTTTTTTAATTTCGTTGTAAAATATCTTATTTAAAGTAATAATTGTTTTCTTGTATATTTAAAAACATATATTGAGTATTATAATCTGCCACAAATCAGGGCAATAAGGAATTTGGATGGCTTTGTGAATCCATTATCCATATGCTTATATTAATTGGAGTATTTATCTTTTTTCAGTATTGACCAGTTAACCTTTTTTCATCCTACTTGTATATTATATTCGCTATGGATATACCGTTAGATCCGTTGGGAAAGGTCAATTTTTTCCGATCTATCCTGTTTTGATAATTTATACATTTTTGTAGGCGGACATAATTCTGCTAGAGTCAGGTGACTGCCAGTTCTGAACGATCAATTTGTTTGTTCCGAGTAAGCGATACAGTGCTCAGCTTACATAATGCGACCCACGCTGACAGGACGTAGGTGTCGGGGCCCTAAACCTTGGTACTTAATTAGTGCTATTATGTGGTTTCCCAGGACGTTTAGGTGTTCAGGAGGGGGGGGGGGGGGAGGGTTGGTCTGCTCTGGAGAAGGACAAATAGGTTAGATCTCTGGCCCACCTCAGGCTACTATAATCAATGGATTTTGCCTAATTTGTAACTGCCCTTAGGATGGAATGGATTAAACATAAACTCAATAAGTGTCCTATTAATTTTTCATTAATTAATTAATTAATATTCACACAATTTGATCAATAAGAAATAAATGAAAAGAAGAAAAAAAACAAAAAAAAACCTCTATTATATAAAAGGACAAGCCATCTTTCGTTTGTGATCATTGACCACGAAAACTACTAAACCAATCTGCACCAAATTTAAATATCCCATCTTCATAGTTCAAGGATATTTTAGCAATAATAAAATCTAAAGACTTTCAGTTATATTGTCATAAAAAAGCGATAAATATGTGGTGAGTAGTGAAGTTTGATAATGGACCGATAGGTGGCGAGCACCATTGGAGAGAGGTTACAAATGTACGATGTTATATTGAGCTAGAAATTTATGATAAATATTACTTATGTTCAATTCAATTGTTATTAAAAAAGCTATACATATATGGAAAGACATGTGGATCCCAGTTCAGTTTAAAAATCGAACGATATGTAGCCATTCTGCAACATAGTTAGCAATGGTAAAAATATTAAATCCAACTGTACCAAATTTTAACTCTAACATCTTCATAGTTCTACGAAGGTTTATAATAATAATTTTTACAATACTAATATTTAAAATGTATAATCCTGAGCGCCAGAAACGAGGTTTGCCTCACTGTCATGTACTTAAATGGCTAGAAATTTAAAGCCAAGTTGAAATCAATAAAATTATTTCTGTGAAATTGGATGCAAGATTATACTTTTACTATTTAAAGACCTAATCAATGTAATTTTAACCAGGTTAAATATTACTGTTATGTATAGAAATATAATTGAAGATATAACGTTAAATTCCATACTTCAATACAAGATTTATATCGAAAAACAGGTGAAATTTAATTATTAATTGAAATAATCTTAGTTCTTTATTTATGACAGCGAGCGAGGCCAGGCGGGATATGCTAGTACATATAATAAAATAAATAAAGCAAAAAACTAAAACAAAAAACAAATAATGAACCTCAAAATATACAATATATAAACTGAAAAAAAACAATACAATGAAATAGATCTAATTAAAAAAAAAAAAAATAGAATATAAACAGAAATAGAATTAAATTAAATGTTAAAAATACAGTTATACTTTATTTAAAATGTATACTCTTTAAAGGATCCCCCAGCCAGACCTGTCCCTCGACTTATAAAGGGACAAGCCATGACAATAGAGATCCCAGCGCTTCTCTTTCAGCTCCCTCACTGGTTTAATAGAAAAAAAAATAGTACAGGCTGAGTGAGAGCGGTATAGTACAACCACTCAAGGCATGAGCTGTGAAGCTGGGGCTATTACATGATCCACTTTAACTTTTTTTTTTTATTCACAAATTTAATGATGAGAAAGGTTGTTAAATTAAGAAATGATAATTTTCATTATGGTTTACCTACGCCCATTCTATCTTACTTGAAAACACAATCATTTATATCTCAAAAATATATTTATATAAACATATACTAAACAAAATAATTCAAATTCAGCAAATCTTTAAAATATAAATTTACATTTGGAATGTAATTAAATTTATTTTAGCTAATTCAAGAGAAACTATTTTTATTTTATCAAGCTAGTTTTACGGTTGAATCAGGAATGGATGCAGAAGATAACCAGTCGAAGGGTATAAAAAAAAAATATATATATGCTCTCAGGAAAATGGTGAAAAGCACTTTTCTTCAAGAGAAAACCCTCTTTTTATGGCTCGGGAACGACTCCCTAATCCAATTAAGTAATTGAGAGCTATTATTTCCTCTGCGAGGTATCGTTGGAAAAAGAGTTCGTGTAGGTTGAAAGTAGTTTAACTGGTGACTATATTCTCCTCTGTCCAGGTAATGAATTAGCTTCCAGCCATACAATAGCACCAGGAAGGCAGTTCGTTCCTATTGTGCGAGTTCTCTTCTTTTGTACGGCGGGATAAATATGGGGGAGGGGGTTAGATAGTGGAGGAACTGTGGTCGCTTCGACTTGTCATTGTGTCAATGATAAATATAAAGATTACTCTTCTAAATCGAAAAGTACTAGTACTATAAATGTTTGAGATAAATAATTCAAAGTTTAATGTATTAATTATTGGATATTTTGTAATTAATTAGTTTTGAAAGACAAGGACTAAAATAACGCTTCCTACAATTAATATATTTACGTGACAAATAGTAATCACTAAAATTACTAAACATTAAATACACATAACTGAAACATATTTGGACTTACGGAGCCGAACTTTGAGGTTCTGCTAAACCCACATATTCGTAAAATACTAACATTATCGTCAAAAATATTTTGGATAATACTACCAGAACTAGGCAATATTTAATCATGATTAAATATTTGACAGATAATTTCCTGGGATCAATTACCCAATTTAATCATGCTTAAATATTCTACTTCAATTTTTAGCCAATTAATTATTAAGTCACTGAAAAATTAAAATATTTAATCATGAATCATGATTAAAGTTTGCCCAACTCTGAATACTACACGCAGCATGGTACATACTAAATTACACAACTCACTGTGACTTACCGATACCATTGGTACATAATTATAAAATACTAGATTTTTCAAACTCTTTTCAACATCCTTATCCAATTATAAGCAAAACAAATGAAACATATCTCGCAAGGGGACGTTTTGACTTGTAACTCACAGATTTGAATGCCGATTTTTGTATAGGTAGTTGGGACCTATAATAGTGCAAAGAGTTATAGCCACTAATGAGCATTCGGAGCCGTGCGTACCAAAAAACCCTTATATGTGACATTTTATCAAAATCATATAATACTGATTTTTTAACCTTTCGAGGACGTTAAAATTTTGAAGTTGAGATTTTATCAACAACTTCCAACGTCCATTACAACTGTTGTTTTAAACTGATTACAATAGTAATAACATCACAAGAATGAGCGTACATTCAGATTTTTATCCGTGCATTATTCAAGATTGTAGTGGACAAAAACTGATCAAAATAAAGGGGAATAAGGAGAATTAGTGACCTCCGGATTTAGGCTAAACTATGCAGTTTTAGGGTTTCTAGATGACCTTAAAATTTGGTTTCAATCAGTGGAGAAATATATGAGATAGTGCAAATAATTTACTTTTTTTTTTTTTGTTTCAGAAATTGACTGGTTTTTTTCTTGCCTTCTAATATCCTATATTAGGGATAAAAAAATTTAATTTTTGGTTTTGACGAAATTTTGTTTCTACAGGTATTTTAGATGAGGAATCTGGAAATAATATCAGTTTTTGGTTTAAAAAAAATTAGCAATTTTTATATTATATAAAACAATAATTAATTAATTAAAATACCTTAAATTATTATTGTGTTTATCAACCGAGTTTTAAATATGGTAAATGTCTTTAATTGGTAATTTTGATTCTTAGATTAGTTATTCTTAGATTTTGATTCTTTTCATTATTAGTTAGTTAGGCTTGAAATAGCATTCCAATAAAAGTGATTAAAAAAAAAAATGTTTAAAGAATTCATGATATTACTTCATCTGTAAAAATATTAACATAGATATGTCTTTTAGCTGGGGATCTAAACTTTTTTTGTGTAACGTTTTTCTCACCTCCAAAAATGTAACATTTTCACGCTCTAGCTCTGTTGATGTTTCAAGCATAAAAATTTAGTGGAAAATATTTTTTGTTATGCAACATTTTTTTGTAGGACCTACCGTTTAGGTGCTATTGGTTTGAATGAGAAAAGTCAATATTGAAACCTCTATTATCTCTTAACATAGTTTACTTCGAATAATCATTAATTGATAATTTAATTAAATTATTAATTTGAGTAATTTGATCCTTTAAATTTTAAAATGAAAATTGGGAAAAGCAGTTGATTATAGGCAGACATATCCATGATCTGTTATTCCCAATCAGGGAGAAATTGAGTTTTTAAATATCTACTGCCAATACCATGTAATTTATTCAGAATAAATAAACGGAGACTGACCTTTTATAAAGTATGATTAATAATTATTTTTTATTTATTTATTGAACTTTACAACTGAATAAAACAAATACAGCAAGTTAATGAGAGATTGATTGAAGTTAATGGCATGTCAACTTAGAAATAAACTGATCATTGATATCAAATATAATTCTATATTAACGAACTGACCTCTTTTTTTTACCCATGTATAAGAGAACAATCGAGAGTAGTAGCTAAAAAGAATTTGTAAGTTTTAGTGGATATTAAATACATTATGAAAGGATTTTCTTCTGATTTGGGCTAAACTATCATAATTTAGGACTGTATGATCAGGACATGTTTATATAAGACATGATGGAGTTAAATAAGAATTTTAAATTGCAAGTATAGTTTAAGAGACGATATGGATGGTTTATTCGAGCAACTAAGCCTTTGATTGTATGTCCAAACTGTTCTAATTACGGTCGTGTAAATGAGTCGTCTATAATTAAATGGGAGTTTAGCGTGAATACTCAGTAAATTTTGTAACGGTTAACCGCGGTTGTCTGAAACCACAAACAGTTTCTGTTCATTGCATCTTTAAATAAGTCGTAAATGGAGCTCTTTTTGGCAGATTCAATAATATTTTTTTTTTAAAACTATTTATTGATATTTACAACTGTACATCAATATACATCAAGTAAATTCGATAAAATGATTATAATGACATGTAAATCACTTGTGAAGAACTACTCACTAGTAGCACTTCAAAAATATTCTAAACTAGAAGGTCTCTTGGCCATCTTCTTTTCAGACGCCTCGGAGGATTATCAGGGATGGAGGAGGAAGCAAGTTGAGAAATTAGGGGATTTGAGTGGTTATGGAGCTTACTATGAAAGGATAGATATCTGGTTTGGGCTAAATCAGCAACATATGGAACATTGAGGTCTTTATGGATAAGTTTATTCGTGACAAAGTAAGGAGCATTAAGGATTTTTCGAAGGATTTTGGATTGTAAGGATTGGATTCGAGAAGAGTTTGATGGTTTAGTGGAGCCCCAAAGCTCAACTCCGTATGTCCATATAGGTCTAATAACTGTCATGTAAATGAGTCTCTTGTAATTTATTGGAAGCTTTGATCGTTTGTCTAATAAATGTTGGAGTAGTCTCAATAATATTTAAAAGGTTTTTTGTACTATTACACATACTTCATAACAATCTGTTCGCTTTTAAAGCTAACAGATTGTTATAAAGTTATTCCAAAACCAGCTAAGTCCATTTTTTTTTTTTTAATTTTTCGCCAGCTGACATCCCGACTCATCCTACCACTGTCCTCACCACTTATGCCGATGACACATATGTGTTATCAGTATATAATAATCCTTTCATTGCATCGTAAACCTACGACATCCGCTACCTAAGACTCCACTTGGACAAACGTCTTACTTGGAATCCTCATACAAGACTAAAACGACAAGAAACTGCTCGTCGTTACAGACTACTTCAACATTTACTAGACAAACGTTTAAAGCTTCCAGTAAATTACAAAAGACTCATCTACATGACTGTGATAAGATCTATTTGGACGTACGGAGTTGAGCTTTGGGGCACCACTAAACCATCCAATTCATCTCGTATCCAATCCTTACAATCCAAAATCCTTCGGAAAATCCTCAATGCTCCTTATTTTGTGACCAATAAACTTATCTATAAAGATCGTAATGCTCCATATGTTGCTGATTTAGCCCAAACCAGATATGCATCCTTCCATAGTAAGCTCTATAACCACTCTAATACCCTAGTCTCCCAACTTGCTTTCCTCTCCATTCCTGATAATCCTCCGAGGCGTCTAAAAAGAAGATGGCCTAGAGACCTTTTAGTGTAGATTTTATTGAAGTGCTACTAGTGAGTAGTTCTTCACAAGTTATTTACATGCCATTGTATTCAGTATCAACACATTTACTTAATGTATATTATTTTGTACAGTTGTAAATATCAAATAAATGAGAAAAAAACAAAAAAAATAACATTTTCGCTGCTGGTCTATAAAAATATATGTTTGACTTAAATGGGAAGAGCCCTTATTTTTCGTATGATCATTTTCAATGTGAGAAAACTTTTAGCCTAAATATAACATAGTAGAACAGTAAAAAAAATAAAATAAAATAAAATAAAGAAAAATTTGGAAATTGGATTTAGCTGGTTTTGGAATTCAACACCTCTGTTCGACCTGTTTGGACATACAGGGCTGATCTCTGAGGCTCCACTAAACCGTCAAATTTGTCTAGCTTCCAATCCTGACTATCCGAATTCCCTTGAAAACTTCTCAATGACTAAAGAAAAAAAGAACCAATAATCACAAATAAACTTATCCATAAAGATTTCAATGTACTATATTTTTCTAACTAAGCCCAAATAAGATACCTGCTCTTTCCTAGTAAACTCCATAACGTTTCATATTCACTAGTATCTCAACTTGCCAACTATTTAATGCCGTATAACAGTCTGAAAAGAATATCTTCAAGGGACCTATTAGAGAACTTTTATTGAAGTTGCGTTTCAGAATACTGACATGTTATTGTAATAATTTTTCCTCACATTTACATAATGTTTATACTTTACACTAAGTAAATGTATATATTTTACGCAATAGTAACTATCTGTAAATAGAACATTTTTTGTAAGTATGTGAGATTGGATGGTGAAAGAGAGCGAATTGAATAGTTTTAATGTTCTTGTGGTGAACTTAATTCTTGATTGAGAAACATAAGTAGAAGAATATTTCATTTAGTGAGTGGTATAGTTTTAATTCATATTCACATTTCCATGTAATTTTTTAAGGCAACTTCCCTGATGCGGCTTTTTGTAATAATAAATAGCATATTTCGTTACCACTCAAGCCTAATAGTCTCTCAACTGGCTTTAATTCCTATACTTTCCGAAGATTTTTGAAATAAGGGTATGAATTTGTCAGGGGTGCAGTCAGGATGAATGAACACGACCAGTTTTTAAATGAAACAACTCACAGTCAACAATACAATCATAATCATTTTTGAAATAAGATTACGATCGGAATAGAGAAATTTTATTTAACTGTAATGAATAGGTAGTTGATATACATGCTAGTGTCATGTTATTATAATTATTATATGCACATTTGCTAAATTTTTTTTTTATACTGTTGTTAATTATTGTTAAATTTGAATAAATATATATTAAATATCAAGTAATAAAGTTGCAAAAGTGTGAAACTCTTAAATTTAGATTTTATTCATAGCTAGATATTAATTTGCTTGGTTATTTTGTATATATCTGTTTTAAACACTATATGTGACTGATCCTTTCTACTTGCCTTTAAATTGTACGGTTACCCAGTAGGCATCTATTTCAATTCTACAGAACGGCGAACTAAAACATTTACACCATCGTAAGTGCTCTAATTGGTCCGCGGTTCGCATAGTTTTAGACAGTTCTGTCACGGAAGTGCCCGAGGTTCGGTTAGTAGGAACTGAAATCGCTATGACCTAGTTAAGCGTTAATCACCATTCCCCCTGAATCTAAAAGTTTGAAGCTTCAGTTGATGAAGTTATAGAAATCTATATAATAAATTATATTATTATTACGTTATGAATTTGATTTTTTATCAATTTATGTATCTACTGAATCTAAATTGTTAAGACTAATAACAGACTCCCGTTCCTACGTTGCTAACGAAACATCACACACAGACTTACGTCTGTCACGAACCAGATTCAGAAGAACCACAACCTTTTTTATGCCAAAATTAAGTTTGAAGTCGTTTTCTAGGAGTCGATATATACAACCTTCGACAATTTTTTGTGATACCTAATTATTTAATTATTATACATCGATTCTATTTTCTAATGAAAAAAAAGCAATTTTTACAAAAGCTATTCCTTTTATTAAAGACCAATTTTCCATCTTACTGTTATGTTATTCTTTAAGGGGATTTTTGTTACCCCAGAAGATTCTGAACTCAAATATGATTAAAATATGAATACAAATTTTTAAAATGATTTATTTTTTGTGCAATGCCTAACTAAACTGAAAGTTAACTTATATCTGAAGATATTTGGTTTTAACTTATTTATTTAAAATAATTATTTTTTGTTTAATTCACCGTTTGCTCTTATTATTGGATAGTACCATTTTAATTGGTTTTTAAGCCTAGGTGTCGGTACTAAAAGTCGAAAATCGAAAAAAAATTGGTACCGACACAACACTACTTTAAATTAGTTGAAAGTCCGGAGAATGTACCATTGGGTGCTGTCCCCCTCATACATACCCATGCAATATTGTATGATGATATTACATTTGCTGATTGTAATATTGTACTACAGGTGCGAATAAAAGTTTAAAAGTAAAAAAAAAACAAAAAAAAACTATATATTTATTGAAGTTGACTAAAATGGTCTTCGTACTGACATTCATCATTTCCAGAATCTAAAATAGCCTCATCCAATCCATGGATCTAGACCAATTCTTTACTGTCCTTGAACACGAGCGGTTAATTGACTGTGGGAGTGACATCTAAGGAAACTGCGTTTGGCAACAAGACCAATTGGTGGTAACCGCCTCTTTTCTGCAATGATTTAAGAAGGAAATTAAAAATAAAAATTAATAAGGTCTCCAATAAAAGTTTAAATTCATGAAAATGGCAGAAAAGTTGGTTAGAGAAGAATTTTTCAGGGAGAGTTAAGTGACCAAACCTTCGATGGGTATACTGTGCCCTAGCTGTTACCAAAAATTCTTTACTATAACTAGAAACGACGGAGGCTTTTCTTGAAGGTGCTGATAAACTAATTCTCACAGTAAAAACGAATAAGTTATCTGTTATATAATTATAAATATATCAATAATATATATATTAATACACAAATGTCTCATCTTCTAATGAATACAACAGATCAGCACATATTTAAATTCCTGAAATTCGGCGCTGTTAATGGATTATCAATGGGGCGTGGCCCGTAATTGTTTTCCATTGAATACATTCCGAAATACAATTTACCGATCGGCGGAATCAACATTTAAGGCAGCCATTAATAAAGTAAAATCATTTTTAAAACCTTATAATTATAGTGCCAATTATAATATAAGAAAGAGTGTGATATTTTTTCTTAATCACCCTTCTTTTTTTAAAACATTTATTTAATTTATTTATTGATACTAACAACTATATAAAATAAGATATCTGTATAAGGAAGACATTTACAAAATTTCATTTCAGACTTAAGGAATTACATTAAATCAGACTCATGGAGTGACTTCTACATTACACAAGGAATCACAGGACGGCGGTGAACAGTTTCTGTTATAGATTAAAAATAAGAAATTCATTCTTATGTCCTAGTGATTTCACCCAAGAACAAAATATACACTACCTCATATATAAATGCAGACTACACACTGACTACAGAACTATACTACAGACAAAAACAGTACAGAAACTAGGACATTGGCCGGTGGATGGTCATTGTTTGATGAACAAGCTTAAAGTCTTCAAAATATATTTTGAAAATTCCAAATCAAAAAAGAGAATAACAATATGGAATACATTTAAAACATTAAAATATCATAAATTTTCTATTGAATACTTTTTAAGTATTTCTGATGATAAAATAACTTTGTTGCTTGGTTTTATTGAATTCTAACAATTTAAAACTACTTGTTCTTTCTTTTATTTTATTTTCTTGTTCTATTCTTTATATTTAACTTTCGACCCATGTACTATGTATTTTTATTTGCTCTGTCCTGGTCTCTCATCCAATTCAGTTTTCTCTAGCGAATTATGTTTCAATGATCTCTTCCCCAGTTCGAATTGCATAACCGAGATCGTCGTCATCTGCTTCTGACGAATCTTACATTTTTACTTTATCCAAATGCTACAGTTTTAGTTTTTGATTATTGATAAGCAGCTGACCGGACTAACGGTGTCCGTAAAAACGGAGTGCTTCTGTACATTTACAGATACATTGAGTATATTTTCATCTAAACGTAGAAAAAATCCTTATAAATAATTTAGTAATAACATGATAGCTTAAAATGATAATTATAAATGTAGTGTTTCCTAATAGTCAAAAACAGTTCTCATTTCTATTTATTTTGTATGCTTTCCTCTCTTATTTTATAAAGTATTATTATCAAGTTATAAGGATGAAAATGAAAAAGTTTCTAAAAGTTAAAAGTATTATAATTGCCCGTCTAGTTTAAATTGAAAGATCGATGAGAAACACGTGCCACTTTTATTTTTCTTGTAAATGTTATTTCAAGGATTCGTTACAAACCTTTTATTTCTAAAACATTTTCTGAATTATAAAAGAAAAGAAATACGGTCGGATTAAACAATAGTATCTGCTACTTGTAGTATAAAATAAACTTAATTCTGGGAGTTGTTCTTCATCATGTTTTTACACTTCACTATAGAAAAATCTTTAAGGTACAACTCATAGGGTTATTAATAGAAATAATTGTGAAAAAATATCTACAAATTACAAAAAATAAGAAATACTAAGAGATATAACTTACATATATATTTTAATGTAGTATTTTTTATATTTTCCGAGAAAATTGATAATCAAGGAGTTGAATAAATACATTTGAAAAAGAGTCTTTTCAAATCGTGATGTGCAGTATAAAATCTCCTATACGGTATGGTGAAGTAAGAGAAATGACAGGGAGACATAGAAAAGAGAAGAAGGCTTGAAATGGAATGAGGTTTGTAGAACACAGGTGGAAAATAAGTCACTCTACAATTCTAGGTTTGGCTGACAGTAATGTAATTTCTATTTTATATTCCGTGGTTCGAACCTCGCAACGGAAATCTAGCGTTAACGCTAGTTCTATATTCTATCTATAGACTCGTGGTTATCGATAATGTTCATTGAAATAATATTCAGATTAAAGATTTATATTGAGATTTATTTAGTTTAGGGGGTTGTAATAAAATTGAAGGAATCTTAAAGGAATAGAAAAAAATTTTACTGACCCTAAATCATAATGATGCTACACTAACAACCAACAGTGATAATGATAATAAATAAATATACGATATAATTGTAAATTTATAATAATAATTGATAATTTATAATTGAATGTAATGCAGAACTTTAAAAACGTAAACTAAAGCTTATTGTTCCTAGCAAACTCTGTTATTAGTAAATTAATTCAGAACTTAAGAACTAAATATAATGAAGAAAGATTTGTGGTTATATCTATTTACGATATTAAAGAGTATTATTTACAAAGTTAAAATAACTGTTTAGTTTCTGAGTTCCAAAATATCCAAAGTTTATTCCAAAATAAATGAAATACATCCTGTTATATTGTGCGTGTATTTAAACACACACACACACACACACACAAACACACACATATATTGTAACTGTATACGATATACATGAATAATGTCATAAATAGAGCCCGGATTCTCGTGCAATTGCATCTTTTTATTGCAAGCTCATCAGCCAGGGATAAATTATTGATATGAATTAGGATGTTTAGGCCAAATTTACCTAGTTTAATATTGCAAAAAATTGCACATTTTGGGGGTTACTGCATAAAATTGCACATTTTGCTGTTTTAATGCATAAAATTGCACATTCTGCAGTTTGAATGCACAAAATTCCTGGATTCAAATCGTGAATGGACACTTTCTTGTTTTGGAAAAAGTAGCATCTTTTAGAAGAATGAATAATTTTATTATTATATTGGTAATAATTTTTCCTTTTTAAGAGATATAAACTATTCTTAGTACAAAAATATAAAAAATCCAAGCGTGTTAAAATGAATACGCTTCTTTAGTGTTCTTAGAAATGTTTAGATTGACTTGAGCTAGGGGACTCGGATCCCCACCTTCCAAGAAATTTTGACTCTCCCTCATAACTTTTCTCATCGGAAGCAATAATTTTTTAGTTTCCGACTTCCCCCTAAGGAGTAACGCTGTCTCCATTGAAATGCCTAAAATTTCAGCTAGTTTTAGTTCAAAGATACCAGGATGGATAGAAAAATATCCGGAACTAAAATCCGGTGGCAAAATATATTGTGGGCCCTGTTATCGGCAGCGAAAGAAAGCCACAAGTTGATGCACACTGTAATTCGAGTAAGTTTTTAAACTTGAATTTTTATCCCTAATTAATGATTTAGAGCATAAATGTACGGTTATTTTTATTTTTAATTGCAATATACATATTTATATTCCTAAGTAATATGTACACATAGCTTATGTATAGCATGTACGATAAAGAGATGCGATTTGTTCTTATTACGTTTTAGACAATGACTATTTAACTACTCTGTTACTGAGGACCGGATCAATAAATTTTAAGATAAAAACCACTTTTTGGAAAGAAATGTAACTAGCGAATTGTTTGTTCAACATTTTTTATCATTTGCATTTTATTTTGTATGATTTTAAGTTTTTATTGCACGATTTTGCACGATTTCAAGGTTTTACTGCACATTTCAGAATTTTCATAAACATCTCCGAAAAATTCGATTTCGATTTTTTTTCACACTCAATCATTCAAAATTATCTTCATGCGGTATAAACTGTAATACGTTTAGTTGTCCAGTTGGCTTAGGAGAGGCAGAAGTAAGATTTCGAATGTGGGGAATTAACTGAAGCCAATCGGGGAAGACTAATATACAATATGAGACTTATAAGTTTAGACTATAGTAATAACAAATGCAAATATAACTTTAAGTATATTAAAAAAAAAAAAAATATACATATAATAAAGATTACAATATTTTTTAGAAAAAGTAAGATATAAAAGACAAAAAATTAAATAAATGTAATAACCGTATATAGTAATTTCCCTTTTTTAAATTAAATTATTTATTCATTTTATTTTTAAATCGTGCTTTGAATGAAAATTGTTAAGATGAGTCTTTTCGGTAGTGAATACTCAATACTATTGATGTTGCTACAACCCTACATGAAACCTTTTGTGAGCCCAACCAGCCTTTTAAGATTGAAGAGTTGATCATTCAATGTGTTGGGGGACAGCAACTGTTTGTTACACCGTCTGCTGCCACTTGATACTTGCAACCCTCCTGCTTTGTGTAAGGATTATTTATTCCCTACTGTATAATTTGCTGTGAACCATATGTATTAACTACAGTAACATTATTACTTTTTTATTGCATGATTATTATTTTTTTAATATGCTTTTATTAACTTCACCTGTATGTAACGGAATCTGGCATTGTATTTTTCACCAATTTACTGCTATCTGATTATCTTGAAAATTTGCATACATGTCATGGACTAATGACAATACAATAATTGCACAAGTTAGTCCAGTCGAAATATTTTGGGGGTATTCCGCCTTGCAAAAGGTGAAGTAGTAGGTTTTATGATTTAGTATGGCCCAGATGGGTCCTGAGAATAAAATATCAAAAGTGTGACTACATTTGATAAGGGGAAACTATTTGGGGGGCAAAAAAAAAACCCCAACATTTTTAATTTTAACCCGAAAAATGCTTTAATTCGAGAAATATGTTATTTACAAAATTAAGGTTTATTAAATTGTGCGTCTAAAGACATCTCTTAAGCTGATTGTCAAACATCGAAGGATTTTGCAAACTTTCACCAAAAGTTAGCTTTGGTCATGTTTAAGAGTCTATAACGCAGAAATGGTTAATTTAATAAAAAACTGTTATATGGTAAAAGTTGTAGATCATTAGATTTTGTCCAAGATAGGATTTTTAAAGTAAAAATTTGCCCATTCCTACTCTGAGATCTGTAAAAAAAAAAAAAAATTGTTGGTTGATTTTGGATAAACTGTGTTGTTAAAAATACAAAAAAAAATTACAAATTGTAAAGGGAAATTAGCATCGAACCTTGGACTCAAAAAATTAACAGATCTGACTTTTGCAAATTGTTCACCGCACTTAACTTTTTAGTTAGGTTTGCTATAAAAGCATGTTTGTCTAGTTTTTAAACTAGATTTTTTTTTTATGGCACCAATAATTCAGTTCAACATTGAATAAGATTTAATTCTTGTAAAATATTTTACTCAGGCGCTAGATATTGTGAATAAAGAACATATAATTTAATTTATGGAACCTATTCGCGGTAATGCTGAACTAATTTTATTATATCTGAATTATTTTATAGCTTATATTCTATTAGTTGGCAAAGCGTTCGAATTTTTATCGTCGAAAACCAAAACTGCGGCTGTTTATATGTAGACTGACATCTGGCACCCTGCCTAGCCAGTTTGAAATGGCCGCTAATATTTTCCCATTTTCCTCTCTTCGGTTGAAAATGGCACCCCGATTTAATAGAGGCATTGGTGATGGTGGAGGAATTTTAATACTGGGCTGGGTAATAGTGGATAAATGGTTATTCTATGGGTGATTTTGGTTTTTCTTCCTTCGGACACAATTTCAATGCATAGACAAATATTTAATGTAGTAAATATTGTGGTATTGTTTTTTCCTCCCATAATTCCATTTATCTACCCATAACCGTAACTCTGGAAGAAGGATATGTTATGCTCAAGAGAACATCCTTCAGCACCATGTTTTCCAAGACAGTTTTTCTATTCTGACAGATTGGTAAAAATATCGATATAAAGTATTCCCTCTTGTTGCGTTGGAAGTTTCTGGAACATTTCGCGAATATCGACTTCTCAAATTCGAAAAACCTCATCTTGCCTAATAATAGGCATGTTAGAATGAGTCTTAGAACGGCCTGTTCATTTTAATGCTGTTTTTTTTTTTTGTTTTTTTTTAAATTAAATTCAAATTAACATACACTCACACACATGTATATTTATAACTTAAGACTAATGTTTACTGCGGTATTGTAAGAAATTAAAACTGTTTTCAAAATGTTTGTATAATCCGGATATCTACGCTTTCATAGCGAACTACACAACCATTCGAATCCATTAGTATCAAAACTTTCTCCATATTCCATTTAGGTGTCTGAAAAGAAGATGGCCTCGGGACCTTCTAATATAGCACTTCATTATATAGAACTTTTATGAATGCTCCCAATGGGTAGTTGCATTAATAGCAATTGACTTGTAGCTTCTAAAATTCAGCCTTTATTTCCCTCTTGAATGTTATAGTTTTGATAAGAATGAGAAGGGTTATTATTTGACCCACTTTCTTTGAAGAAAGAATTTATCCGAATAAAAACATTTATTTTTCTTTACTTTTTTTTTTTTTAATCCACACTTATCTCTTATTCCTTGACAACCAGTTGATGTCATGATGATAAGAGGGATGATTAAAACATTTAAATTTAAAAAAATAACGAAAAGTCGGTTCCCGTCAATAATAATCTTACTAAAAACCGAAATTTTCAAGCATAATCATATTCGTGAACAGTAAAAATTTGTAAATGTAAAATCTGCGAATTTTGCGAAATTATTTTGCATGTATGACCGCGAAATTAAAGCCATATGCACCTTTTTTAATCACGACGTTCCAGTTTCCATCTTTTTGGCCACAGATTCAGCAGATTCGTACTGTCCTTGAACGGTGTTAGATCATTGTTAGCCATTGCCCGCCAAGGATAGATCAAGAAAACCATTTCATGCTGACAAAGACTTTAAATATAAGTACGGATTTAAATTCATGGGAATGTCAGTGAAGTATGCTTTGGAAGTTGGTATTAAGGAGAGACGCTAGTGATTTAGAATAGTCCAACAAATAAATATATGTCGATATGATTTTTTTTCTCTTCTATCATTTCATAAAAATAAATAGCGGTTTATTTATGTATCTTGAAATCTGCCATGAAACTATTGTGGTTTTGTTGACCATAATATTGCCGTTGTATAATTGTACATAAACGCTTCATTTTCTAGTAAGAACACAAATAAAATAATCCTTACAGGAGTGTGGAAAAACATGTTACACCTCATCACAGTGCAAATTAATACAATTTATTAGAAATATAAGATTGTATCAACTAATTTAATAACTTAATTTTTTTTTCAAATTTACAATTAAATTAAATTTTAATTTTTATACGTTTGTGTGTTTGTGTTTATTTTAATTATACTATATTGTTATTGTTAAAATATTAACATTGGAGTTTGAATAAAAGGGCAATAACAGCTATTATCAGTTTGTTGATATTTAAGACAATAATAACAATTGTTGCTATTCGCCGCTATTGATGTGTAATTATTGAGATAAGGTGCCATTATTGTTTTCAAATGCTCCTTTATTATCACGACGATCGCAACCTTCGCATTCCATTTAAAATAAAATTTTACATTCTCATAATAAAATTTAAAAATATTAATTATACATTCTTGGCTTAGGAGAGAGAGTACTGCATATTAAATTATAAGTTAATATGTTATAACTTTTACAGTATATAATTAAAAAATAATTTTATAATAATGAATGCTTGTCATGCTGATGAGGACAAAATGATCGATAATCACTAATGTATGTCACATTATATGACGGAATTAAAATGCTTCCAATAAAACAAAAACCTCTTACACTGTTCCACCCATTATCATAATACGATTTAATTCGGCTTGTCAGTTTGAGTTAGTGGTTGGTAATAGCATTCCCTAATTCATTGCTTTCCTAACCGTGCTCACCTGAATTAGTCTTTTAGTATATTTTTTTATTTTTAAATAATTTAATTTTTTGTTAACCTTCCGAAGAATCAGAATCAGAATCACTTGAGCTACGCATGATTGTATAGAATGATCAATACAATTAGGATTGATAATTTATATGCCACTTTTTTAAATTTTTTTTATTCGATGATTAGTTCTTCATCATTCTTATTTTATTTATTTACCTTTCTTATATCTCGGCTACATGGGTTTTGCAGGGATGAAGTAGCCATCACTGCTAGTTTTAACAATATAACATTAACATTTCAATATTACATTAATATTTACAAGACTAAAACGACAAGAAACTGCCTGTTGTTACAGATTACTTCAACATTAACTAGAAAAACGTTCAAGGTTCCCAATTCATTACAAAAGGCTCATATACATGACTGTTATTAAACCTATTTGGACGTACGGAGTTGAGCTTTGGGGCTTCATTAAACCATCCAATTCATTTCGTATCCAATCCCTACGGTCCAAAATTCTTCGAAAAATCCTCAATACTCCTTACTTTGTCACCAATAAACTTATCCATAAAGATCTTAATGTTCCATATATTGCTGATTTATCCCAAACCAGATATCTATCCTTCCATAGTAAGCTCCATAACCACTCAAATCCCCTAATTTTCTTCCCACACCATTCCCGATAATCCTCCGAGGCATCTGAAAAGAAGATGGCTTAGAAAACTTCTAGTGTAGAATTTTTATTGAAGTGCTACTGATGAGTAGTTCTTTTCAAGTTTTGTCATGTTATTGTAATAGTTAACAACACATTTACTTGATATACATATTTCTACAGTTGTAAATTTCAATAAATTGATAAAAAAAAAAAATAATAATAATTAACATTTAACATTTCATTTCTAGATGTAGCTCAAGCATTTGACAGAGTTTGGCATGACGGTCTTATTTTTAAATTGAAAAATCTTCTTCCTTTTACCTATTATCTGATCCTTCAATCTTTTCTCTCTGATAGATTTTTTTTTCTGTCCGACAAGGCTCAGAAATCTCCTCTATTTATCCAGTAAAAGCCGGAGTACCACAGGGGTCAATACTAGCTCCACTGTTATATATTCTTTACACTCACGATATGCCACTTAGCCCTCAAACATTGACAGCAACATACGCTGATGACACAGCAATATTAACTAGACATAAAGGCCCCACAATTGCATCATTAACTCTTCAACACCACTTAACAAGACTGGTTCAAACAATGGAAAATAAAACTAAACTACACCAAATCACAGCACATAACCTTTACACTCAGACAAGACTCTTGTCCACCTGTCTTCATCGACAATCAACCCAAACCACAAACAAACGAAATTCATTACTTAGGACTTACATTTGATAGAAGAATGACCTGTAAAACAAAAACGTCTCGGTCTAACCAAGAGATTAAAACTTCTGTCGAAATTTAAAATCCTAGAACGACTGAATACATACACTTACTTACTTAAACCCAGAGGGACATACGCCTCACAAATATACGGGACTGCAAAAAATACACACCTTAAAAAAATACAAATATTCCAGTCAAAGTTACTCAGACTAATCACGAAATCACCTTGGTACTTTTCAAACCACACAATTCACACTGATTTAGAAATACCCACAGTAAAGGAACATATACATGACCTTTATAGACGATTTCATGACAGACTTCATGGACATAACAACATACTCATTAATGACATGGCCACGACTGACATACCTGGAAATACTCTCAGAGGGCTTACAAGAAGGTGGATGAGAGATTTGCTCAAATAAATCTCTTTAACCCAAGCCAGGAGGAGGTACTATTGAGTGCTAGTCTCCCACACGCATACAAGGCCTGTAATATTACAATTTCATCACATTTACTGATTGTTACCCTAATAACAGGTGTGAATTAAAATCTGAAAGAGAAAAAAAAAAAATTTCTATCTAATATTACACATACAACATAACATTTAATATTTAAAACAAATTAAACATTTCACATAACAAGATATCTATATTTGAAATTTAGGCTTTATTCGGTGATAAGGTTGTCATTGGCATCATTTCTGTCCGGTGGTCTTTCATTCATCATTCATCATCACCTCTAAAAATAAAAGAAAAATTCAAAACATCAACACTTTGCTGCATGTATTATGTATGTACTATAAGACTATTATCAAAATTCGAAAATCTCGACCGTAGCCAGTACATAAATTACATTAGTTTCATCACGGGCTTATCGACTATTTGAGCCTCTCGGGGGCAACCTTCCAAGTCGACCTATTCTCCCCGCTCGTCGCACCAGTAGCGGGAGGGCCTTAATTTTATAGTTTTGTTCAAAGTGTATTTGCGGGGGCGAAACGGTGCCCCGGATAAAAAAAATTACCGGTATAAAATCAATTCAAAATTTGATTTTCTATTGAAATCTGTCGTAAAAAATACCACATCTCATTGGGAATTCCAAAGTTAGGGTCGCTGGGGAAGAACTGGAGAAGGTTGGAGCGCAGACTATAACCTGAATAGAAACTTTATTTAACACAGTTAAGACCCTGCGAGTTTCGTTTCAAAATTTCAAAAACTGTGGAAAAAAAAGGGTGTGGCCATTGAATATTGAACACCCTGTATAATAGTATAGATGAAGTGCATGCACAATGAAATTTATTGTACTAAACTTTAAAATTTGACAAAGTCTATGACAGAAGACTTCATTTGCGACTATCAACATTGTGGATATCATGGCAACCCAGCCTGAATTTCCTTAAACTTCCTATACACCGTGGCGCCTACATTTACTGTATATATGAGGCTATTTAAATTCCTAGTTGCTTTATCATAATATAACAATTAGGATAGATGAATTATAAGGCCTGCGAAAAAATAATTTCAATAGAACTGGGAAATATAGTTCATGAATCCTAACGGTATTATTGATCCCGTTTTTATGTATTATGGATTTACCATGGGGTAACGGTATTATGGATCTGGTATCCCATCTTGATTACCTCTAGTCATAACATCCAAGCGTCAACTAATGGAGCAATGGCTAATTACTAACTAACTAATAACTAACACATTTCCCTTATTACAAAATAAATTTTTTGTACGAAGTAAACCTACTTGTTTTGGTAGCAAACAGTACATTTTCGTCCACTCCATAATGAAACATACAATGGCCTTTATGGTATATATAATGAAAGACGATTCTGTAATATAGGAGGTTAGTAGAACCTAGCAAAATATATGTGTTCCACTCAAGAGGTTATAGGGTTCCTTGGGGCACATGTGGTCCCGAATATCACATTTCGGATGATTTGTTATCTAATAACCCGATTTCCATGTATGCTTGGAAATTACCTCCGGATAAATGAAAGAACAAAAGCATTTTTCTAACAAACAGTTTCCCTCGTGCTAAGCGAAAATTATGATTTGATATTTTCATCTATCTCAGGCAATACCATAAATACTTGTAACCGGTTTATACCTCTTCTGCAGAAAGTTTCAGTGAATTGGTGTATTTGATTTGGATTCGTTTTCTTGATATATTAGTTAGATTTATTTTAAACTACCCAAAGGAAATTGGATTATAGAAATAGAAATGAATACATTATTGTTTCTAAAACATCATCTGACAAAACTAAAATGTATGTATTGTATGAGTGGATTCTTTGCCATACATAATATTCATTGCCCTATACAGTGGCAGCTTGTAATATGTGTTCAATAAAACAATAGTTATTAAAAAAAAAAAAGAAGTTATGTACTAGGAAATATTGCTATGTTAAAATACATATCTAGTTTTCTGTGCAATATAAAATACGTACGTGATAGTTTCAAATCCCAACCGCTATACCTAAGTTCTGTTACAGTTTTCTTTTTAGAGCCGTTCTATCCACATGCTATACAAAATATTACGGCGCCCGAAAGTTATTTCAAGTAGGATTTCATGTTTTTATAAAATCATCACTCTAGATCACAAACCGTTTACGTTTCATTTCATTTCTTCGTATGGATGTTTTCACTCAATAATCCTTTTCCAAACAAAAATGTTTATCTCTGTAGAATTCCACTTATTGTATATAACCTAGCATTGTGTCATCTAAAATTGTTTTATGAGTTTAAATCCGTGATCTGCTGGGTCCTAATATATAAGGAAATTATCTAATATCGATTATCCGGTGGAACAAAGACGCAACTGTAAAAAATTATATTTTAATATTATACATCATAGGTAAGAGTAATATTCGTATATACGTGTGGATAGACCAGAATACAATTCAGTCGATGTTTCTACAGATGCATTAAGCTTTTAGCATCTTATCTTAGTAATATTTTTCACACAATTTCGCAGTTACGTCGTTGTTGCACCAGATCAGTGATATTTTAAGTAAGTAAAATATTTTAACACATGTCGGTGGTTATACACACCATATCTTTAAACTATTGGGCAGTCTAAAAATTACTGCAGGTTTTTGATTTTAAAATATAAATAACCTCATTGTAAACACTCCTTTTCCAATACCTCCTCTCATCCCAGTCAGATGCCAGTCAATATGAACAATAATTAACATTAAATTTGGTTAAATCGAATAAATCTGATGCCGGTGAATTGGTTCAGAAATTTTCTTTTATATAATAATAATCCTTTATTTGTTCCATAATGGCACATAATCTTCCATTATGGTACATAAACATTAAATGTTTTTCCTATACAAAGAAATATTATCTATTAACTTGACAATTCTTATGTGTATGGTTGTGTGTGTAGGTATATAAGAATAATAATAATAAAGTTCTTTATTTATTCTGGGACCTTAAGTCCCTTAAGAATAAAAAATAATGTACAATCAAGGGCCTTCAGAGCTATAAAATAAAATAATATTTACATAACAAAGTAACAGATAATAATAATAAAAAAAAAAAAAAAAAAAAAAAAAGAGCAGAAAGAAGATATTAATAAAAAGTAACAGAAAATTTATATTAATTTTTTACAAAAAGAAAAAGATAGGGATGGTTCGGCGGGAGATTTCGGACACGTGATTTCTCCAGGATAGGGTTTCATCGAAAACGACTCCAAGGTTTTTGACCGAGGAGTAGAATTTGATAGGATCACTGTTCAAGAAAATGGTGGGAATAGAGGATATGGTTTTTAAGAGGTGACTCGAACCTATTACAATCGCTTTGGTCTTTTCAGCATTTATATTTAGCTTGTTCTTCGATGCCCAGTTACAGATTCGATTCAGGTCTTCTTGGACCATTTTAGTGGCTTGTAATAAGTCAGAGTTGGGAAAGGATAAATAGATTTGGAGATCATCGGCGTAGAGATGATACCGACAATGATGGATGGAAAGCGGAAGGTCATTAATGTAGACAGAAAATAGCGTGGGTGATAGTGAAGATCCTTGAGGAACGCCACAGGATAGGGGTTGGGTCTTGGACGGAGTTTTATTTGGAATAACTACATACTGTGATCGATCGGAAAGGAAGGACTTAAACCAGAGTAAGGCAGATGTGGAGGAGGAAAGGTTTCGAAGTTTGGATAGGAGGATGTTGTGGTCAACTTTATCGAATGCTTTGGAAAAATCTAAGAGGATAAGGATAGTTAACTCTTGGCGATCTATTGCGGAAAATTTGTCTTGAGATATTTTCAGAAGGGCAGATTGGGTAGAGTATCCGGGACGGAAACCGGATCGATAAGGATTAAGTAGTGAGCGTTCTTCTAGGAAAACTGATAGTTGAGACTGAACAATGCGTTCCAGAGGTTTCGATATGTTGGAGAGGAGGGAAATAAGACGGAAGTCACTTGGGGAGGAAGGATTAGGGATTTTGTTCAAGGGGCGGACCAGCGCTGTGGTGGTCTTATATATATATATATATATATATATATATATATATATATATATATATATATATATATATATATATATATATATATATATATATATATATATATATATTCGCTATATAAGTGAATATGTTCAGTGATTAGAAATATATATCGTGGTATCTGTAAATATTTTGTTCATACCATGACATTGTTCATTCTCTGTATATATCTTTTCTGATTTTTTCATAGTTTATTTCATTTCTCCTTCTTATGCTATCTTATTTACTGAAGTTCTTTATAGAATTATTTACAGATAACTGCATTCGCATGTCTCACGTTTCTCATATATAAATACCTTTGTATGAAAATATGCAAGCCAGACCACTGTACTATCTTAAGATACAATTTTGTTATTCTTAGGGGACAATACGTCCCAGAATGAAGATTATTTTTTTCATTTCATTCGTAAATAAATTATCTAAAACATTTTTTAATTGATCAAAAACTCTCTATATATACATATTTGCATATAGATAATAACATAAAGGCAATAATATAAAGACTTTATATAATAAAAAGATAATATTAAGGTCTTTATGGTCAGACAGTTATTCTTTTCATACCTTTTTTATATTCCCTGCAATATTGTCATATATTTTTGTTTTTTTAATTATTATTACCTAGAGATGTAGTTTAATGAATAAATATTAAACTGCTCCATTGTTCCCTTTTTTATTATTTCTCAGATTCACTTTTTTCTGTTATTACTATTTGTTTATAAACAAATTCAAAACCGACTCATCGGGAATCTCAAATATATGTACCGGCACATCATTAATAGTCATATATGTATTGGAGTGCTATATACAACACATAGAAGTAATAAAATAACCGAGTTGTAATTTTCTGTTTGGGTTACACCAAGGTTTCGGACGACTCTCCGGGGGTTCACGCCCCATGCAATTGTTACTTTATGTTTCCCTCGGGAGATATTCTCTTCGGCACGGTCCCTTGCCTTGATGACTTCAAGAATTTTGCCACTTCTTGTGAAACAGAAAACAGCATAAAAGAAAGGAAGTACTGTTGGATAGCAAACTCAGTTAGAATTCTGAATTTGATTCACAAGTTTGCTAAATAAAATGTAAATTATGCCGATATTCCTTTGTTTATATAGCTAATAAAATATTTGCAGAATGTCTATCGCTGTAAGCAGAAGGCGGACCTGTTAGATTCCCACCCTACCCCCTATCCCCAACCCCCTAACCCCCCCCCCCCCCTAGCTCACTGTTGGCCTACCTTATCAGGTGGGGCCATGTGGGGCTGGATTTAGCTAGCCTTTATCCCACATTTGCTGGCTCACCTAATTTATGCTAGAGCCCCCAATATATAGCTTTTCTTTACTACCGAAGCTGTTCAATATACAGCTGTGCTTGAAACAATTTACTGCTTCCAACAATATATTTGTTATGTAAAGCTGTGGATTTATCATAAAAATAAACTTGCGAATTGTTTTCTGCCATGTGTTGCAATATTGCAAATACAGTGTCTTTATATTTTTTTAATTAGGTACTAATGGTAGAAGCAAGAAACTTAATACAAATTAATATCGCTATTATGATTATAATTATTATATTCGGCAAATAGGTATGTTGAAATAGGTAATGTGTGTATAAAATACAAATAGTAATATGTAAAATTGTTTATTTCGTTTAACGTCACTTTATGCTGCTATGGCTAATCGGACGATGCTACGGTGGGAGTCCTAAATTTTGCCTATTCAGGTATAATTAGGTAAGGGATCTTTAACGAGTACCTGACATCGCACAGGCTTGGGACCCCCATTTTACGTCCCTTCCGAAGGGCGGCATAGCTAAGGATTTTTTACTCCCTTTAAAAAATCCTAAGGTCATCTGCCGGGCTGCGAACCCGCGATCTTGGGCTTAGTAGATTTAGTAGAATATGTAAAATGTTTAATTGACTAGACAATATTTTTAACAAATTTTTTAGAAAAATTTAGTCTTTTCTCTCTATTGACAAAACTAATAAAAGGCTTCATCCTCGCGCTTCTAATGCCATACTGGGTATTTTTAATACACCTTCTTATGGTACCTTGACGCCTTTTCTCACCGGACCAATTTTTAACCTTGGCCTGAATATTTGGTGCATATTGTTACGATTTTAGGACACTTTTGCTACTAAAAATTATTTATATTTTTAAAATATCAGATTTCGGACTTTTTTTGAAACGATTTTTATATTTTTTGTTATGGTGTCGTGTTCATTTAGAGATAAATTTAGGTGTTTTTTTTCCCTTTTTCTCGACTCCAATAAGCTATTTGAAATTAAATAAACCAAAATTATAAATAATTCTGATGGGAAGAGTAATTGTTATTTGCAATTTGTGAGACAATTTTAATATTCTTTTCCCAACACCTGAGCTTGGTAGACCCAGGCTGAAGAAAGAGATGAATGGAGGCGACATCTTGATGCGGCGAAAACCCGTTTATTGGAGTGCCTTTGATGATGATTTACCATATTCTATCTAGTGTAAATATCTTATTTCCACCATAAAGTTGATTAATGAAAGATTGATTTTGTATTATATTACAAAAGTAGTTTTATTTACATTATGTTTGTATTATTATATAAGTTTTCCCACTGTTTTATCTCGTTCACATTCTTCATTTGTTTATAGATTCCTTCTTATTACTTATTGCTTCATGTAAGATAGATGTGTTTCCAGACTTGTGCCTATATTATTATAAATAAAGTTTGGCTTTATTTAATTTATTTTTAATAAAGAATTAAAAAAAAAAAAATGTTTTTGTGGCTTCATATCACTTATGTTAGTCATAATAATATCACTGAAAGTAATAAAATTAATTTTTGTGATGTTAAAAATCCATAGAGCAGGTAGTTCGGGCTAGAGAAATAGGAAAAATTATTGTTAAATATCTATCTATCTATTTGCTATAGTAAGTAAAGCAATTACTGACTGGTAGTATTTCAATAAAAGTTTTATATTTGAAGGTCCCGAGGCTACCATCTTGTCAGACACCTCGGATTGTTGTCAGGAATAGAATATGAAGCAAGTTGAGAGACCAGTGGGTATGAGAGGTCTATAGAATTAACTATGTAACGGTAGTTATATGGTTTGCGTCGAAACAAAAACATTAAAGTCTTAATGTTTATTAAGTGTATTTATTGCATTAAGCAGTTTTGATAGGATTTTAGATTGTTAGGATTGAACCTGTGATGGAATTGGTGGGTAAGTGGAACCTCCAAAGCTCAACTCGGCATGTCTAAATAGGTGTGCTTAAGTCTTAAAAAATGTTTCACAACTAAAATTAAAGACATATTATATAGCTCAAAAAGTCAGGGTTAGGCTCAATAATTTTGTAAACAAATTTAGTTATATTGATTGATTGATTTATTTTATTGCTTTATAAATACAATTTTTAGAGCAATGAGTTGAGAGCTGTTATACAATTTAGAATTATTTTAACAAAAATAAAATAAAATAAGAAAATTATTTACAAACTAATGCATAAGTATACATAAAAATGAAAAAAACAAATGGCAAACTTTCAATACAAAAACAAATAGTAAATGGAAAACTAGTAATAAGCTAAAGCAAACAATTTCTTAATTTCAGACAATATTTCATATAAAAAAATAAATTATTTAAATGTTTTTCATTATCTATTGTCAGCCATGAACATAACCAAAAGTCATCATCTTCTGCGGAACGAATTCTTCTAAAAAACCTTTTCCTGTATATTTCATAAACTGAACAATTCATTATTAAATGGTGAAGAGAATCTGGTCCCGAGTTACACATCGGGCAGGGATTTTCTGTATTAAAACTGTAGCTTTTTCTATTGTAATATATTTTGGAGACCCTGGAGCTAGCTAAACGGAGTTGTGCGATCATTCTTATTTTCTGGATGTTTGAATCCATGACCAAATACTTTTCACCACCTCCAAGAGAGCTAAGGTGTCTGTAATGGGTGTTGTAGTGAGAGTTGACTGCATGTTCAATGTCCACAGACAAATAATGACTCTCAAATGCCATGTTCAGGCTTGAGATATTTTCTTTAAACAGCATTCGCATCCTGTTTATTCCATATGTCAATTGCGCCGATTCTTTCCAATTGTAGCATTAATTGTTCTGCCCAATTAAAGGGCACGGAAGGATTTCCAATCAATTCGACAAGCCTGCCGTAACAAATCCTTGGAAATTCATCAGTTGCCATATTTAAAATTTTGATCCACCATGTTAGCATCCTTGCAAAAACTTTTACCTGGGTGTGTTTTGTACCTGTTTCCAGCCTGACATAGGAATTTGGGGTGTTTTTCTGAAGATGTAAAATACCCTTCAGGAATGATAATTGTGATCTTTCAATTATGTCCGGGTAAGCCATGCCCCACACTTCTGACATGTACAATAAAACACTTTGTGACAAGGATTCATAAATTGTGATTTTTGAATTCCAAGAATCTGATGAACTGGCCTGAAGAATTTGCATCACTGCTGCGTTGGCACTTGCTGCTTTAGCCACAAAATATTCAGATGCAGCTCTAAATTTACCAGAGCAAGTCAATGGTACACCAAGATAAGTAAATCGGTCCTTATAAGCCAGCATTTGCTCATCATAATACAAGTTCCTCACATTTCCAAGTCGACCTTTGTGGAATGGCATGACAATTGTTTTGGCTATGTTGACCTCAAGTTTATTTTGTTGGCAGTACTCTGATAAAGTTCTCAATTTTAACTTAGCATCAACCCAAGAATCTGCAAGCATAACCAAATCATCGGCATACAGTAGCATTAGGATTTCTTTTGAACTGTTAATACTTATCCCTCTCACATTTCTATCTTCAAAAAATTTAATAATGTCTGAAATAAAGAGCAAAAATAATAGAGGGCTCAAAATCTCGCCCTGTAGTACACCTGAGGATACCGGAATTTCAGCTGATACATTGATCCCATCAGAAATTGAAAAGACTGCAGAAGCATAAAAATTCATGAGAAAACGCAGAGTTTTCCCTCCGACACCTACATCATATAATTTCTGCCAAATTTTACCATGATTTATAGAGTCGAAGGCTCTTTTAAAATCAACGAAAACTCCAAATATCTTCCTCCTTTTGAGCCTCAGAGCTATATTTATAACAGAATTCAAAACAAATACACAATCTCGGCACCCCTTGCCACTCCTAAATCCCATCTGTTCTTTTGGTAATATATTCATTTTCTCCACCCATTTTGTTAGTCTTCTATTGATGATGCTTGTGAATATTTTGTAATAGTGTTGAATATAGCAATACCTCTGTAATTATGGGGGTCATTTCTGTCTCCTTTTTTATATAATAAAAACATTTTTATTTTATTCCAAGAAGGAGGAACACTCTCTTGTTCCCAGATGCTGTTGAAAATGTCTAGAAGCAACTGTACCTGTTTTTTTCTGGCAGTAGTTTATAACATTCATTGGGAATCTGGTCCAAACCAGTAGCTTTATTATTTTTCGTCTTGTTAATAGCATGAGTAAGCTCTTCAAGTGAGAAAGGAGAATCTAATTCAGGCGTAAAGTAGTGAAAGAACGAAATTTTACATGAGCTGGCTGATTGGTTTGGAAGGATATTGCGGTAAAAATTTTCCCATTGGTTTAATGTAATTTGACTATCAGGGGTTCGCCTATACCTATACAGCTTGACAACATTCCAAAATTCTGAAGGAGATTTAGTATTTCTAAGTTTATCCTTAATTTTTTTATAATATATATCTTTAGTCTCTTTTATTACTGATTTGTAAGTTTTCTTTGCCTCAAAATAGTTTTTTAGTTTATTAGGGCAGTGATTAGAGATTCGCCATTGTTTGTATAAATTTGCTACATTTTTTTTCAGAAGTTTGCATCTACAATTGAACCAGCGCTTATTGCATGTCTGTTGTTTCTTATTTCTTCTTGAAAATTTCAGTAACCCTGCCTCCTTCATACACTCCGTTAAAAAACTAAGAAACTGTTCAGATGACTTTGAATATGGCTCCAGAATTACATCTGAAGATTCTAAAATGGCTTTGTTAAGATCCAATGTAAGCTGATTCCTGGATAAATGAAACGAGTTAGAGGTTGTACTTGGCTGAATTTTCTTCTGTGAGGAGTAAAGCGTGATTTTACATAATTCATGGTCAGATAATGCGTAAGTTGGTGCTACTTCAAAGTCTACAATATCATTGAGGCAAGTAAAGGAAGCCCACACATGGTCAATGACGCTACAACCATTTTGGCTCATAAATGTGAATTGGCCATGGGCATCCGTTGGTGAGCGACCATTACTAAATGTTTTTTTTACTGTACAAATTTTCAAATGTTTGACATGAACCATTTTGAAAGGAGTTAAATATTTATTTAATTTGGGTATTTCAGAACATTTATCGACAATATTTTTTTTGATCTCTAAATGTTTCCTGGAAGCTTTCTAGACCAATCCATTTGTTTCTTCCATCAATGCCTGTATCAGTATAGCAATCCATTACAACCTAAAATTCTGGGTATATTACGATTCCTTTTTCTCGATCAGCAGATCTCGCCCGTCAGACTTTACGTACTCTCTTGAATTACTTTTTATCGAAAAAACCTCCATAAGACGAGTTACTGGGTTTCAGAACTTCTTAGAAACATGTATAATTTATTTTTTATTCCGAAATATTCGGTTTAATCCAATCATGATCTATATGTTTTTAATATTTTCGTTTTTTTTTAGGCAATATTTTTTTTCGATCGAATATATTCAACCAATTTCAGATTTTTCGTTTGAAATTGTCTTATTTTTTATGATTAGGTATTAAATTTATTTTATAATTGTTAATTATCACAATTTTCTGTAAAGTGTAGGGTGTCATCAAACCGCCTCACTGTGGGGCGAATGGCCAAAATTTCCCAACTTGCACAAAAAATTGAAAAAATTCAATCACCGACCACTTTACACTATTTTTTAACCTCATAGGAATAAGAAAATGTTGGAATGTTCCAGAAATACGTAGCGAAAATGCTATGATTGAGATAAAAAAAGTAATTAAAATTGACATAAAAATGCTCGAAATCGCACCTAGTGATTTTGATTGTTCCTGTATTTTTTTTTAAATTTTACTGATAATTTTATCTCATAAACTCAAATAACCAATTACTTTCTAGTAATGGTTTTATTATTAGAATAATTAAGGATCTTAAAAAACAATGATATTTGGAGTAACTTTCAGGTTATGTCGAGTACATTATTACATGTAGAAAACGTCCAAATTCTTCCAAAAAATGTACTTCACAGGTTTTTACTTCAGGGATTTAATGAGAGAAATACGTTCCATTATTATCTGAATACGGCCGCATTTGTCTGTTTTTAGGCATAGTTTATATGGTATACTTCTAATATTGTAATTAGACCTAATTAAACTATCAACCTTGATTTATATATGTACTTTTCCAGTTATGAAAAACTTAAATATTTGAATTTTTGGTTTGGAATTGTATTGTTAATTAATTAAGTAATGGAAGCAAAAAAAAAAAGTGTTCAGTTGTAATTTCTTAATAAAATGTATTTTTATAGTTATAAGTTATAGTTGCTTTAATATCACCATTCATATCAAGAAAAAAACTTCATCATTAAATTTGAAAAAGAAAACTTCATTGTAGTGCTATATCGAAATAATCACCAGTTTCATCCCACTGGGCGCCTCCTGGTTCCTATTAAAGTTATATATTTTAGACTATATAATTCCCATTAAAATCCTATTAAAATAGATATTTTATAGTTTTAATTGGTTCCAGAAAAATATGTATATAAATATATGTGATAAATGTTTATGAAATACATAATTTTAAAAATCAATTAAAACGTTTGTAGTACTAATGTAAAAGTTCTTCCTACTATTTTTTTCTATGATTTTGAATTGTTTTATTTTATTTATTTCTATAAATTTATTGGCTTATAGTGCTAAGGGATTGATTAAGGGTTGGGTAGTTGGGTAGAACGAGAGCGAATGCCTGAATCGTTAAGTTATTATCGACAACTAAATCTAATTCATTTTTAAATCGATGATACTATAATTTTCTATAACATTTGATTTGATTAGTGGTTTTATTTTGATCTACATCGACGTCCCTCCTATAATTTCCTAGATTCGGTTTATCAAAGTAAATATTTAAAGTAGGGAAATCTCTGGTAGTTATTTTAGTCAAGGATCTGTTTTTTCCGTGAATTCAAATCGATGAGAGAAAATGCAAATTAAATGATATACGGACATTATTAATGTATGATTTAACAGAAACTGACTACTAGATGAATTCGACGTATTGTTTCCTATGGTAGTCAAATACAGTAAAATCGTTCGTACGATTTACCTGATCTAAACATCCAACAGTGCATGTTGAAATCGTGACATTAATTTAAGTTGACATGGTATGTTTCAGTTTATATGTTGTATAATGAACAAGAGTTATTTTCTCTACTGGCACATGGAAAATGCATTATAGAAACATCAATTTACAATATATCAAGGTCATTATATGGTAATAAGAACAATTAAGGTTTATTTTTTTTTTCTTTCCATTTTTTTTAAGCAGTCGGCACCTAATTTTTTTGATTTTCGACACCAGTTCTGACCCTCAAAAAATGTTTCTTTGTTGTTGATTCTCATTGTATAAATTTAGATCAGTATATTAATCTCATTAGAGTTTAAAAATAAATTGCTATTAAAAAAAAAATAGACCATAGTAAATAGGAAATAAGTAATATTCGTCTATCTGATTCTTGCATATTAAATTTTCTTTCGTTGACCATTGGACGTCGTTCTAGTATTCTGGAGCGTATTTTAAATTTTTAAGAATTTTATTCTTTGTCTAATTTTCTCAGTTTTAAATGTTTTTTTTTGTTGTTTTTTTCTATTCTTTTTGACCTGAAATACATTTCTTCTTAGGTTTCTTCTAATCGTTTTAGGTCTTGCAGATGTTTCCAAATTCGGAATTTTGTTTCATTTCTGAGTTCTGCGCCTGCGCTAGATAGTCAATGTAGTTTTCATATCGTCTCCTTCATTTATCACTTTTTTATTGTGATTTACAGCATCTTTGCAGTGTAAATTGTTATAGATCAACAGTAGATAAGATGCACGAAGCATCGGACTTATTATTACTGTGAGTAATTTCATATTTACTAGCAAGTGAATAAAACAGTGTGTATCATAACCTAGGAACATATCGTATTAACGGCTAACCAGATGAGCAGTGATAAGCACGGCCCCCCACCCTGCCAACGGTCTTTAGTATCTACCTGACAGCCGTAGGGACTGTTGCGTCTCTTCACTGAATTCAGGGTCAAGTTAAAAAGACGCGGAACGTATATTGTTATTTTTTTTTCTTATTATTTTTTTATTTATTCCTCCTGAAATGCCAGTATAAGTATTACCATATGGTAATGTCTAGTAAAAATAAGAGAAGTCGGTCCTTGGAGTCCAAACCAAGCCCGACAAAACCCAGATCTAGAAAACAAAAGAGAGCCACGCCTCCTTCTACTCCTAACAATCAGGAGCCTCAGCCAGGAACTTCTTCTCAAGCAGTAGAAGATGAATCCCCATTTTTTACTCCAAATCCATTCGAACCACTTAAAAACTCAGAAACTGAAGAAATGGAAACATTAGTTACCAAAAAAATACCACGCCCCCCACCAATCTACATCAGAAATATTAGAAGCATTGAACTCTTCAGCGATCAAATAAATAAAATTATAGGCCCAGGAGCCTACTCATGTGTAAATAGAACTAATGACACTAAGTTACAATCCGATACACCTGAGGCCTATCGTTCAATAGTCAAATACTTTTTGGCGATACCAAGGCCGATTTCCACACTTATCAGATCAAGAAATCAGCGAAAAATCAATTAGAGTTGTAATTCGGCGCCTCCACCACACTACTCCAGCAGACATCATAGAAGAAGAACTTACTTCTATGGGCTTTAAAGTTCGCCAAATTATAAACGTGGTCAAGGATAACAAAATGAATCCTGAATGAACGGGTAACAAAATACCCTTGCCATTATTTTTTGTTGACCTGGAGCCAACTCCAGAAGTAGAAAAAATTTATGAGGTTAAGCGGCTCTATTACACAAATGTAATAATAGAAAAACCGTATCCAAAAAGGGACATTGTTCAATGTCATAACTGCCAAGCGTATGGACACTCTAAGCGCTATTGTCATCATATGCCTAGATGTGTGAGGTGCGGCGATCCACACAAAACTGAAGATTGCAACAAACCTCGTGATAATCCAGCTGTATGCGCTCTATGCCACCAGGGCCATCCGGCGAACTATAAAGGGTGTGAAACCTATAAGAAGCTCAAGGCTCGCTTTTAACCAGCTCAAGGAAGAAATGAAGAAGTGAGGCAAGCAAGAAGACAGCCATCTAGACCAGTTAATGAAGCCATCTCCTATGCTAGTATGATGGGTGGCAGAGAGCTACCTACTGGAACAGGGGCCATGCCACAACCCCAGTCTCAAAACATTTTTCACGAACCCCAACATCCAATCCATAACCCAATCCATCAGCCTCAAACCCAACCCTCTGAAAATCCTATAATCCAGCCCATTAAAAACACCACACCCACAGTTCCTTATATCCCGCCTCCTCCCAATGCTACTGATATCTCATCAATACTAAACTCTTTCCTCTCACAATTCCGATCCATGATCACACCTCTCATATCACTCCTAACCAGTGCATTA
Organism: Euschistus heros; assembly: GCA_003667255.2. Classification (NCBI taxonomy): domain Eukaryota; kingdom Metazoa; phylum Arthropoda; class Insecta; order Hemiptera; family Pentatomidae; genus Euschistus; species Euschistus heros. The sequence goes on along the minus strand of RCWM02000657.1, from coordinate 455,402 downwards.
TCCAACATCATCATCCCCGCCCAAAGAAATCCCTAAATGAAACCTTCCCTATCTATTCTCCTCTGGAATGCGAATGGTATTCGGAATCATACTGACGAGTTGACAGCACTACTACACGACAGTAACATTGATATAGCCCTGATTACTGAAACTCGACTAACTAGTAAGAGAACATTCAAAATAGCACAATACGAGACCTATCGGACGGATCACCCGGACGGAAAAGCTCATGGTGGCACTGCCGTCATCATCCATCATTCCCTCTCCCATTATTTACTACCTTTACCGACTCATAACTTCCTACAAACAACTGCAGTTGTTATCAAAACCTCCCCTTTCCCTCTTACAATAGCTGCAGCTTATTGTCCTCCTGGAAAAACTGTCTCCTTCACCCAATTCAGTTCCTTCCTCGATTCACTGGGAAACCACTTCCTTTTAGGTGCTGACCTCAACGCAAAACACCAACAGTGGGTTGCCAGAACCACCAACTCCCGTGGCCGAACTCTACTGTCGGCATTCAATTCCAACCATTGCCACTACATTTCTCCCTGCTCTCCTACCTACTGGCCAACAGATCCTACTCGTAATCCTGACCTCCTTGATTTTTTCATTTGCACAGGTCTAGGTTCATTTTACACAATGAATAAATTATTAATAGTAAGTAGTAGTATAAAATAGTAAGTATTTAAATAAAAAAAAAAAAAAAAAAAAAAAAAAAAAAAAAAAAAAAAAAAATTTCAATTAATTAGTTTTTAAGTTGAACAACAAGGTTTAGGTGAGCCCCATCACCTAAACATTATCTTTCTGAGCAACAACAAAACATCAAGCATTACAAAACCTTCTGTAGGCCTTACAGTGCACACAGTGCAGAAAAAGGCCAAACATCCATAGAAAATCTCATCAAACTCAAGCTTTATCCAAATAGGGGCTTGGAAAAAAAAAAAAAAAAAAAAAAAAAAAAAAAAAAAAAAAAAAAAAAAAAAAAAAAAAAAAAAAAAAAAAAAAAAAAAAAAAAAAAAAAAAAAAAAAAAAAGTCCTCTAAGCCTCACCCTATCCCTATCACCGATACCCAAACTTCCTCCACCATCATTAATTAGAGGCCCAATAAACTGGAACCTCTTTCGTCAAAAACTAACCGATTCCATTGACCTCAGAGTGTCCCTGAAAACACCCCAAGAACTAGATGATGATGCAAACTCCTTTACGAATTTGATTCAACAAGCTGCTTGGAATTCATCTTTCCCCCAACCTTCCTATAAAAACCATATAAAAAATCCTCTACCACAAGAGCTAATAGATCTTATCCAAACCAAACGTCATTCCAGATCCCTATGGCAAACTACCAGGCATCCTGACAATAGGAGAACATATAACCACTATACCAAATTAGTTAAAAAGAAATTGGCTTCCTTTAGATCTCAATCCTACAACTCATATCTCTCCTCCCTCTCTGCCTCAGACAATTCTCTCTGGAATGCAACAAAAAAAATCATCAAATATCATAATATTTCCCATCTTCCCCGACGTGAAGATGAAACAGAGCAGAAGAGTTTGCCAAGCACCTCTCCAGCACATTTATTCCCCATTCCGAACAAATCCCCTCCCACACTGCTAAAGTTCATCAATTCCTCACTTCACCAATTCCCCTCTCCTTACCTCCTATAGCTGTTAACCCCTCTGAGGTCAAATCCCTTTTAAAAAAGTCACCTGGATATGATCTTCTCACCACCCAGATCCTCCGGCAACTTCCTCAAAAAGCGATCATATTCCTCACTTATATTTATAATTGTATCCTTCGCACAACCCACTTTCCTCTGATATGGAAACACTCCATCATCGTTCTGTTCCTAAAACCAGGCAAACCTCCCAACAAAACCTCATCATATAGACCTATAAGTCTTCTTCCCATCCTTTCAAAAATCTTTGAAAAAATCCTTTTAAAACGAATCCTACCTATACTCGAATCCCAAAGCATCCCTTCCCACCAATTTGGATTCCAAACTGGTCACTCCACTGTTCAACAAGGTCTTCGTGTTGTTGATCATATATCCTCTGCCCTTGAAAACAAGCAGTATAGCACTGGTGCATTTCTGGACGTAGCGCAAGCTTTCGACCGGGTGTGTCACCAGGGCTTGATCTTCAAGCTCAAGACGCTCTTACCCCAATCCCTATACCTAGTCCTACGATCCTATCTCTCAAATCGCTCCTTTCGAGTCCGCTGTGGCTCAGAGTTCTCCAACTGTTATCCTATTGATGCCGGTCTGCCACAAGGTAGTGTCCTAGGTCCTGTCCTCTATAATCTCTTCACTGCAGATATACCAACAAACCCTAATACCTTTTTAGCCACATTTGCAGATGATACTGCTATCCTATCATCCCATCCAGATCCTAAACTTGCTTCCCTCAACCTCCAAACACATCTTTTACAGATTGAAGCTTGGTGCAACAAGTGGAGAATAAAAGTTAATGAAGCCAAATGCAACATATAACTTTTACCCTTCGCCGCAAATCCTGTCCTCCCATCCGCTTCAATAATATCCCTATACCTATATCCGACACAGTACGTTACCTTGGCTTTCATCTTGACAAAAGACTGACTTGGAACCCTCACACTAGACTAAAAAGACAAGAACTAAACAGGAGTTTCGGACAACTTTACAGACTACTAGGCAGGAATTCTCATCTCTCAGTTGATAACAAACTCCTCATATATAAAACATTATTAAAACCTATTTGGACCTACGGACTTGAACTGTGGGGAACAGCAAGACAATCGAATATTAAGCGTATTCAATCCTTCCAATCCAAAGTCCTCCGAACAATAGTCAATGCACCTTATTATGTTACCAATAAAACCCTACATAATGACCTAAAAATACCTTTTGTCCTTGATCCTTCAAAATTCTCGAAATTTCATCAGAACCTATCCAATCATCCCAATCCTCTGGCTCAATCCCTATCCAGTCATGACCATCCTTATAATCCCCCGAGAAGGTTAAAACGGCAATGGCCTCGAGACCTTTTGTAATGTATAAAGTTATGTTGGAGTTCTGGTAATGACCAGCTTCTCCACTCAAGTCCTGAGTATCTGTGGCCATAGCGCTCCCACTCAGCCCCCACTGGATATTACCAGTGATGCAGCCGAGAGAGCAGCGCTGGGATCTCTACGCGTCTAGCCTTGACTCCCAATAAGTGGGGAATAGGTTCGATTCGGGGTTCCCCGGGCTGAGTGTGTTTGTATTGTATATAAAGTATGAATGAATAATAATTTGTGTATTTTAATTTTAATTCAATTTTGTTTTATTTTTGATTATTGTAAATAATTATTAGTTTTATTTTATGAAGATATTTATTTATTTTATTTTATTTTTTATTATTATTAGTTGTGTGTGTGTGTGTGTGTGTGTGCATTTGTAAATACGGTATGAATGAATACATTTATCTCTGTACCTAGTGCCCTTTACTGAGGCAGATTGTACACTTATTTCAATAAAATATATTAGAAGAAGAAAAAAAAGTTTCATTTCTACCTTTCTGGTCGATATTTTGAGGTCGACATTAACGTTTCTAATTTCATCTTATTCCAAACTCCTCCCATTTTGGCGCGAGGAAATTCTCGGCTATTCTGATCGGCTCTTATCGTATAGCCTTTGTTTTTTTAAAATACGTTTGATTATGTATAGGACCGTTGAACGAGGTATATTAGTCATTGAACAAATCTGGACGTCCGAATATCGCTGTGAGGAAAAGTACGTGTAACCGCTGTGAATAAAGGTATTGGAATATCTGACCGTGGCTATTTGTAAAATACTGTTTGAATAGAAACTGATGAGGACATAGCTAGAAAGAGGCAGGATTAACAACTAGTTAACTTCCGTATTTCAGACCTTAAGTATTTAAGAGATTGAATGAGATAATTTGATGCTGTACGAAAACTTTTGCTGCAGTCAGTTTACTCTTTTTTCTATTTACAGAATAAATAAATAAGTATATATTTTTTTTTTAATCAGTAGTTGTGTTTATCAGGTGAATGAGAAAGAATGAAATTGACAAATATTTTTGAGTTTTTTAATCTTTATGTTGTGAATTTGTATTTTCAGCTATTCAAACTACCTCTTATTATGAGTAATAAATAGATCGGATGAAAATATCTGTCAAATGACAATGCTATATTTATAATTTTATTATTTTCATTTTCGATAAACTATTTTAATTTTTATCAATTGCTTGTTATTAGAAAGCCTAATGAAATTGACATTTGAACGACCAATTAAACAAAAATACAAATCACTTGAGGTACGCATGATGGTATAGAAGGATCAATACAATTTGGATTGATGAACTAATTACCACTTCAATTCAAATAAAAGAATCCCATTTAATCCATCAATACTAAAGACACAACTGTTAAAAAAACAAATTTTTTTTGGTTTTAAATAATATTATAATTACGTGCCATTTCAGATAAGACTTAAATACTACTTGGCACGTGAGAACGATACTAAAATTTAGTCGATGCATGCAGCACTTACATCGTTGTACACTTTTATGAGTAACATGGCATTGACCTAAAACTATAATAACCTTAGCTAATAGCTAATAGAAGAACTAATAAATAATTAATTTAATAAAGTTAAATAATACTAAATATTAATATAATTTAGATAAAAATATAATTATTTTAATATAGTAACTGATCCCATCATGTTTAATTAAAGTTATAATTATTAAACAGGTAATTTATATATTTACTGTTTATCCCCTGTTTGTTGTTTGTTGGAGTTTAACTTCCCTATGTCAACTAGGGCAGGAACTAAGTGTTATCCTACAGGTTAGTAACCTATTCCAGCCTGAGTGAGAAGGTCTAGATAGTTGATTCACTACCATGATATAAATGTCAAGCCGCAGAGGCCAAATTCCAACAAGCCGTGAGGGCTTGAAGTATGTCCGTATACATGACTTAACGAACTGAATCCACAATCCATTAACGGTGTTGATAAATGTTTATAAATCATTATGTAAACAATTTATTATACTGAATGAATGAATAAATACTGTATTTTCTGAAAAAAATACTGAATTCAGGAAAAAAATTATATTCTGTCAAAACGGAAAAAATCAAACAAAAATACAAAACCCTCTGATATTAAATACACATAATAAATAAAATTCAAATATTATTTTTTTAATTTTCAAAAATTAGATAACATATTTGGAGATACCTAATTTATATCTGTATTAAATGAATAAATTGCAAATAAAAAACTATCCTTTTATTGTTTTACAATCTTAACAGATAAAATATATTCCAAGGTTAAATTGGGAGCTCGACTGTGTTAGAAATGATTTTTGGAGGTTCCTGGTCAAAAAATATTAGACACATATTTTGCCGTTCCGACCAATGGGCCCTAGAAGCCGAGAAAAAAAAATAGCATTAGACTAATTTATTTTATATCTCGAGTTTAAAAAATGATAACGACATGATTATTGCACCAGGATTTTTATTTTTAATGCAGGTGTAAGGAAAAATAATGCCGTTCCATAAATTTTGGTTCAGGTTAGTTAAATTATAAAAAAAACTATTAGATTTTCAAGCAAACTACCTCTATAGATTTTTCCACATAAAAATTGACGTCAGATTTTAATTCGGTACCCTCAAAAACATTGAAAAACGTTTATTCAATAAATTCAAAAAATATCATTTCTTCATCCTCTTCGAGGGGAATGAATTTTTTAAACAAGCAGTATCGCTGAAAAGAGGAGAGCCGAGAGCCTCAGCTTTCTTTAGATGCATATAAATGCAAAATTTGATGAACAAAAACCGATTAAATAAATTGGAAAATCCGTAATACATTTTGATTTTTAACTTGAGTTTGAAACTAGATATGAAGATGAAACCAAAGACATTTTTAGTGTATTTCGTCTAAGCGTAATTCATATTTTTGTCAATTTAAACAAAAATTACCTACCATTTGGTCAGGCATAATTTGAAGCGTACGAATTTCTATTTTTCTATTTGGATGAAATTTCGTATTTAAGGGTTCTTTTGAATGATAAATTCGAATCCGATGTTGGTTCATGTAAAAAAATATATTGAACGTACTTCACTTGAAAAAGTTTAGCTTTTACATCGTAATATGTGATAGACAATTTTTTTTGCCCAAGAATTTCATTAGGATCTTCTCTTTCTAGCGATACCATTCAATGAATTGCGTAACAAAGTAATGCCGATTTAAAGAAACGTTACCAATAATCGGCTTAAAAATTTCATTCCCCTCGATTAATAATAAATGATATTTTTTGTTTTTATTGAATAAACGTTTTTCAATGTTTTTGAGGGTGCTGAGTTATAATCCGAAGTTAATTTTTGTGTGAATAAATCTATAGGTAGTTTGCTTGAAAATTTTATAATTTAACTAACCTAAACCAAAATCTATGGAGCGGCTATATTTTTTCTTAATCCCGCAATAAAACAAAAAATCTTGGTGGAAGAATCATGTCGATATCATTTTTTAAACTCGAGATATAAAATAAATTAGTTTAATGCTATCTTTTTTTTTTTCTTCTCGGCTTCTAGGGCCCAGTGGTCAGAACGGCAAAATTATTAGTGTCTAATATTTTTTTACCAGGAAACTCCAAAAAAATTGCCAAGATCCGTAAGAGACTGAGTGTGTCCCCCCCTTGTAAGTAAAAAGTGCGTGACAACATCGTTACTGCATGTATCAAAAAAATTACACGATTGGTTACTGTTAAATTCCCTGTGTTTGCTATTACTTGATAATCGTGTGCTCTTTTTGCCGGCCATCCTAAGTCGAGCGAGTACTCTCATTTATTTATGTGGTTATTGAATTGAAGGTACTCATGAATCTTATTGTGCTGAATATGGCCTTCTCAGAAGGTCCAAGATAAACCTAACTGATCTTACTCAAAGATTAACGTATTCCAACTTCCACAATCGGAATTCGAATAAATTAAAAATCTTTTCAGAAAAAACGTTAGAAAAACGTATTATTGAATCCAAATCAATGAAGTTGAATCTAAAGATGACCTATCGCTGACTATACTGTGTTTTTTTTGTAGATATTAAAAGGGATAAAATAAATCATTATCATTGTACAAATAATTCATTTTCATGCCCTCTGATTGCCACCATAAGTCATAAGTAACCTAAGTCTTTTTTTTTTTTTCCTTTCATGTTTATTTGTTACTCCTGATATTTCTCCATGATTCATTATGAAGAGCCCACAGAACCATCTTCAACCAGCTTTGATTCTTTATTTCTGATTTTTCATTGACCTTAATCTTCACATTCCCTGATCTGACTCTATTGTTTTAAGGAGAGCCTACATGTCTCAGAATAAAAACATAATAATAAAAATAGATATAACCGTTAGATAATGTTATGTTTATGAAGTAAATAATATAAAAAACATAACATAATGTCTTGAAAGTCTTTGCTACTCATAATGTCGATCTTAGCTTCTCCTTAACATAGATTATGTTGATTACCCCTGATGAACCCAACGCTCGTTCATCAGGTCACAATTGTTCAATATTGTCCTCACGCCTGTTGAATCCTTCAATGTCAGATTTAAGTCGCGATAGCTGTGTGCTCCTCTAGGGTTATAAATGTATACTTCCAAAGACGAATTTTCTTTCGTTAATTTTCCTCTAAAGTACTCCAACGTTTAGTGGAAACCCGACGGAGTAATTTTATCCTACACCTATTTATCGAATTAACTAATTGTAGTAATAATTAATATACTATTGCGTTTGTGTATTTTCATATGCTGATTAAAATTATATTATATCATATAAAAGTCTCTAATATATAATAATCTAAAAAAAAAAAAAAATTGAACTATAAGCACTCTATGATTTATACTAAAATGTATCTTTCAGTATTACTCAACACTATTCATCATAACAGACAGTTCTAGTTGTAAATTTTACGTCACCATACTACAGGAAGTATTGTATCATGTTGATAAAACTAGGATTTTGAAATAATTACATTTATTTCCATAGCAGAGGGTTGTTTGGAAAGTAATTTGGGATAATCACGTGTTTGAGTACTAACTTTACAACAGAGGATCCCGTCCCCGGTCGGTGACGGCCGAGTTTGAGTTTGACTCCGATTGTAATTAGCTGGATAGCTCTGGGGTAAAATAGTTTTCCGTTTATACGCTAATTAGTGTTATCTAATTAGACCTCTAACTAAAAAGTCTCTAATTGGAAACAGTGTCAATTGAACCGTGTATCCGTAGGCGAATTGGCGAGTTTTCCTTGTATTTAGTGAGGGACATCGGTACACGATACATTAATTTATAGATATTTTCCTTTAAAAGTCCGATTTTTCATATCAATGTTTTATCTTTCAAATATTTGTCGTTTCGATTTGTACGTAACAATATATCGTTTTTTCTATAATATAAAAATACAATATACAACTATATATATGTATATCCTTAGACCATAATATCCTTTTTTCCAAATTAAAATCATTGAACTTTTCCTACAGCGCCCTCTTTTGGTTTCAATCTTTCCTTTCCCACCGCACCCAAGCAGTTGCCACCCCTAACTAAGGCCTATCCTCTTTCCTCACTCTACAATCACTAGTAGCTCAAGTTTCGAGCATTTCCCCTCTACTGTTTAATTCCTAAATTAATGATCTTCCCCATTGTTCCCACCATCTTCACCCCGATGACTTCCAAATTTACTTCTCCTTTCCTCCACCCGAAATGTTAGCTGCGTTTTCCAAAATTCAGGAAGACCTAGACGAAATCTGTGCCTGGGCAAATCTGAAAAAATTAACCTTAAACGCAGCTAAAACTCAAGCAATAGCCATAGGATCACATTCCCTTTTTCATTCAGATGCCAACTTTCCCACATCCTTAATGGTCATCCAATAACTTTCCATTCCTCTGTTAAAAATTTAGGCTTAACCATTGATCAAACCCTCTCCTGGAAATCCCATATTGCACAAATCTCCCGAAGGTCAATTGGTATCCTAAAACTATTTCACCGCTCCCGTCACCTCCTTCCCCTACCCACACGCAAACTTTTAGTATCCTCCCTTATCATCCCCCAATTTGACTATGGTTGCGTGATATATGGCGGGCTCTCGACGGATCTTGAAGATAGATTAAAACGCACCATGAATTCCTTCATTAGGCTTGTCTTCGGAACCTCGATACGTTCCCATGTTTCGCATTTCTACACTGAGTTAAATTGGCTTTTCCCCTCCTTCCGCAGAAAATACTTCCTAGGCACCTACCTATTCCAAGTTATCAACACCCGTCACCCTCCCTTTATCTACAGTAACCTGAAATTCAAGTCTGCTATCAAATCAATGCATACAAGATCTCGTCTTTCCGATCTCTATACTCCATCCCACAGAAGTACTGCATTCCAATGTTCCTTCTTTGTCCGATCCTGCACTCTTTGGAATTCCCTCCCCCCCCTCCCTTTATCCTCAATGCTTCTTCCCTTGGAATATTCAAAACACTATTCTTTCACCATCTTTTTTCCCTCCAACTTGACGCTCTCTAATTATAAGGATGTATGTACTATGTCTGTAATCGTCTAATTTAATTACTAAGACCGTCAAACATAAAACATTAGCATAAATTATAGTTTGATTATAATAATGTATTAATTTCTTGCAATGATAATATTTTATTTTCTATCTTTTATTTTTCTTTAAGTTTCTGTTTAAGTTTTTTTTCTCTTCTGCAATTTTATTTACATACAGTATTATCCTCTATTTTGTATATTTATTTTTTCACTCTTTTTTTATTTATAGTTTTTACTTTTTCTAGTTTTTTATATTTTTTATTTTTTTTTCATACACATTTGTATTCAATTTTATCTATGTTGTTTTATTTTTAATAGCTCTCGACCAGTTATGATCTTACTTTGTCTTATTTAAAGTTATTCTTAAGAGACTTTGTCCTAGAATAAAGTTTTTTTTTCTATTTCTACTACTATTTCAATAAAGTAAAAAAAAACAAAAAACTTATAAAATTGGTTTGGAAGAATGATTTTAATATTAGGAGCAGTGGACAGAAGACAAGACGAACTGGTTGAATCTGCCCCTAATCCACATCTGACTTAAGTATATGTACCTTCAGACAATAGATTAAGATAATTGACAAACTTGACAACCATATTGACACCATCAGTACAAAATAGTATAACTGAAAATACCTTACCTCTAAAAAATTCTAATAGTTAACAGTATACCTTACCACAGCATATTCGTTCCTGCCTGACAGAAAAACACAGAGCTAGGGAGAAGTGGGACCGTATTAGATACCCATCAGACAAACATAATTACAAAAATCTAACAAAAAAGTAAAGACAGAAATCGGAGACTTTAAAATCCAAAACCTACACAACTATACCCAAAGCCTTAATACTTCAGACAATTTTAATTACCTTCTCCCAACAGACTCTCAAATCTCGACAAGATCGGACGAGGAAAAATCCCAAATTTTCGGTCTTCACCTCTTTAAAGAGTTTTTAAAACCACCTGAACTCTCATTCTCATATCGTCCAATATCGCTCTCCTATTATCTGCAAAATCGTGGAAAAACTAATCCTGAAATTAGTATCCCATTCTAGGTTCCAATCATATCATCCCAGATCACCAGTTTGGTTTTCGAATTTCACTATCAAGCAATGTCATCGCGTGGTGGACGTGTTCTTCTCAGCATTAGAACGCGGAAAGTACTGCACGGAGCCTTTCTCAACGACTTCATGTCCTACAGTATCCTTTAATTATATCCCACTGGTCCCTGTTGAACAGATCTGCTATCTAAGACTCCAACTAGACAAAGGTTTAACTTAGAATCTACATACGTGACAAAAACGACAGGAAAGTGATCGTCGTTTCTTCAACATTTACTGGAAAAACGTTCAAACCTTTCGATTTATTACAAAAGACTCATTTATATGACAGTTATCAGACCTATTTGGACATATGGAGTTGAGCTTTGGGGTTCAACTAAACCTTCTAATTCTTTCCGTATCCAATCCTTACAATCTAAAATCCTTCGAAAAATCCTAAATGCTTATTACTTTGTTACAGAAGAACTTATTCATAAATATCTTAATATCCCATTTGTTTGTATTTTGCCCAAGCCTGATACCTATCCTTTAATAGTAAGCTCTATAACCGCACAGATCCACTAGTCTCTCAAGTTTCTTCCCATTCTATTCCCGGTAAACCTCCGAGGCGTCTGAAAAGAAGATGGCCAAGAGGACCTTCTAGAGTAGAATTTTTATTGAAGTGTTACTGATGAGTAGTTCTTTTGTTATTTTATTGTAATCATTATCAACACATTTGAAAGATGTAAAAAGTTTGTACAGCTGTAAGTTTCAATAAATAAAAAAAAATATTTGAAATAAATTCGTTCCTATTTAGGTTGTGTAATAAATTAACTAAAAATATAAAATTAAATGGAATAACTTTGTATCAAGATTAGAAAATTTAAAATGGCATTTCATAAACAAAAAAAAAAAAACGAAAAAGAAAAGATCGATGTATGGATATTTGTGGTGATGAACATATTGTGTATCGATATTCTGAGCTAAATATGTCGATATGGAATATCGATATTTTTCTTAAAATAACCATCCTTATATATAGCATTGTTGTTATTGTTTATTGGGGCTCTACTAACAACCTTGTGTACTCTAACTAGGAAAGGAAGGATAGGCTATCCTACAGGTTACTAACCTATTCAAGCCAGGGTGGAAAGGTAAAGATTCATTCCGTGGGTCCACCATGAAATCATCTTTAACCCACACAGGTGGGATTCGAGTCCACGAACCTCTGTACCAAGCACACTGACAATTGGCCTAAACTCGCTCGGCCATCGAGTCCCCACTTGTAGGATTAAGAACTGACAGTAGGATATTTTAATATATCTGTCCATAATAAACATCACTATTTTATAATGACATCTACGCTTTTTATCAAACAACGATGGTTTTGACTCTACCAATTTCTAAGAAGTCGTTTCAGCAAAAAAGAGTGATCTATTCAAATTAGCTAGCCTCGATGTGAGGGGTTCATAGGTGACTGTTGACAGTGTCTGAAAAATGGATCGTATCGATTATTATAATAGGCCAATCTCGGTTTCCATTCACTTCAGGGTCGCAGTTATTTCAGTAACTGTATCGGAGTTCTTATTACACATTCACAGACGTCTCTTAGCTATTTTAGTTACGTAAATATCCTTTCTATCGGAACCAAGTTTTTGATAGAAAATTTAATTTTTTTTTTAATTATTAAATTTGAGCATGATGATATTTTGTTGAAAAAAAAAAATTAGAATTTGTTTTTTATTCTTCCGAAATATTTTAGAAAAATTATTTAATATTTACAAAGTTATAAATGTTTATTTATGTAAATTATGATTGATGAATTATTTGCAATACTTGTAGAAGCATTTTTATTCCATAACTAAATTAAAATGTTCAAAATTTATTATTAGTTCTAAAATCATAAACAAACATCGAAAAATCAGCAATTTGACACAGATTATATTTACTAATTTTCAAAATGCAAGACTTGAAATCAAACATCTTGATGCTCATCAATGTGGGCTAAGCTAAAGAGCTTATTGAAGTTATCAGTTCCTTGAGTAACTAGGGAGTAATATAAAGGAAGGGGGTGGAATAATAATCTGAATAATCTGGTAAATAGACTATTCCTAAGGTTTTACATATGACTAGTAAGTTATTGTGTTCCTATTGAAATCAAATTTAAAATATCTACTTTCTGGTGCAGTTTACCACCACATTTGGTCAGAGAAAAAAAAATTAATATGACTATTAGAAATATTTTTCTTTCATTTAAACGAAAATTTGGATTAACTTTAAATAATTTTATTATTTATTCGTAAATAGTAGACTCCCTTACCTCCTTTCTTTCTATTACTCCTCAGTGTATATATATATATATATATATATATATATATATATATATATATATATATATATATATATATATGGATAAATTTCTTGACTGTTACTATTAAATGTTTAGTAAATTTCTTGAGGTTCAGTCATAAAATAAAAAAACAACTATTTTGGCAACGTTTCGAGCCAATATTGTTCTTATGATCATGCCCTACAGTTAAAAAACAGATTACAATAAAATTATATAAGTTATACAAGTTATTTCAAAACATAAAGTTAGCTACAGTACAAGTATATAACAACATGTGTTAGAATAATACAAATATATATAATTACAGAATATAGAGGAGTATCAAGCTACTTACAATGTTTCTAGTGGATATGGAATAGACTAAAAATTGTTAGTTAAGGTTGTTAGATTTAAAAGTTACCTAACTTAGTTAGCTAAGTTAGTTGTGTACTAGAATTGTTAGTCTATTCATATCCACTAGTAACATTGGCATGATTATGAGAACAATATAGAAACGTCACCAAAATAGTTGTTTTTTTATGAACCTCAAGAACCTTACTAACACACACACACACACACACATATATATATATATATATATATATATATATATATATATATATATATATATATATATATATATATATATATATATATATATTTGTATTATTCTAACACATGTTGTTATATACTTGTAGGGTATCAAATCACATTAATAATTATATAAAAATATCGATTGATATTTAAAGTCATAATGTATTTTAAATCATATGTTAAAAAATAAGAAGGTTACATATTGTAAAAAAAGTAATAATGTGAAATAAAAATATAAAAAGTGAACCTATATATATTTCGATAAAAAGTTCTAAAAATCTCTGAAGATAAGACAGCAACAATTTGGTGACCCCGACGTGATAAATTTGGTGACCCCGACGTTAACAATTTGGTGACCCCGACGTTAACAATTTGGTGACCCCGACTTTAACAATTTGGTGACCCCGACGTTCACGATGCCACAAGACGGGAGTAAAAATGGTGATGATGGCGAAAAAGGTGAGCACAAAACCAATTTACATTTAGACAGGGTAGCTATAAAATTGCCCCCGTTCTGGGTGGAAAGGCCCGAAATATGGTTTTGCCAAGCTGAGGCCCAGTTTGAGCTTTCGAATGTAACTAGGGAAGAGACAAAATTTAATTATTTAATGGCTCAGTTGGATTTAAAAACTGTAGAAAATATTTGGGACTTAGTAAAATCGGACGAAAAAGACAAGTATACAAGAGCCAAGGAAAGGTTATTAACTATTTATAGAGAAAGTGAAGATCGTCAGATCCGCAAATTAATCAGTGGCTTGGACATTGGTGACATGAAACCAAGTCAGCTTCTGAGGAAAATGAAAGGGTTAGCTACATCGGAAGTTGCCGATAAATTAATTAAAACACTCTGGCTTGATAAGCTTCCAAGTCAAATCAGAAGTATTTTAACTATTAGTGATGGGGATTTAGATAAACTGGCGGATATTGGAGACCGAATTTGGGAGATACGGCCACAAAATATGATGGAAGAGGTTCGTGAACCAAAACCTAGCACTCCAGACTCTTTTCCGTTTCCTCAATTAATTGCTAAGTTAGAGGCTATGGATAAAGAGATTAAACGTATCGGTAGGTCTCGAGATATAAATATAGCACCTCGCAGAAGTCGAAGTAGAAGTCAAAGCCGAGGTAGGTATAAAGATGGAGGAAAATATTGTTATTTTCATTTTAGATTTGGGCCGAAATGTCGATCAGATAAATGTAAAGCTCCATGTCAGTGGGAAACAGGCCACGGAAAATCTAAAAATCAGGGAAACTCCAAGCAGTAGCAGATGTAGCGACCCCAACTGTTGCTGAAATTCCTTTTGGTCGCACATACAGACTTTTTATCACTGATCGAAACAGCAAACAGACTTTTTTGGTGGATAGTGGAGCTGATGTGTCAGTCATTCCCGCCAAAAACAATAGAAAAGAAAAAGGTTCTAATTTTAAATTATTTGCAGCCAATGGAACAGAAATTTGCACATACGGTTCACAACTCCTCGATATTGACCTTGGGCTTAAACGACAATTTCAATGGCCATTTGTTATAGCTCAAACAACAAAAGGTATACTTGGCGCTGACTTTCTCCATAAATTTGGCTTATTAATTGATCTTAAAAATAAAAAACTAATAGATATTAATACAAATATGTCCGTAAACGGAGAAATTGCAGAAGTTTCAGTTGCAGATACTGTTAGCACTTTGCAGAGCAATAATAAATTTTCCCAACTATTGTCTATGTATCCGGAAATTACAAAACCGTCATTTTTTCCACCACCTGTGAAACATGAAGTCAGACATTATATAAACACAAAGGAAAGCACTCCAGTATTCTCGAAATCTAGAAGGCTAGGACCAGAGGCGATGAAGATTGCAAAACAAGAATTTCAGATACTGATCAACGAAGGTATTATATCACCATCTAAGTCACAATGGGCCAGCCCGTTACATTTAGTTGCCAAGAAAAATGGAACCTGGCGCGTATGTGGAGATTATAGGCGATTAAACGCCATAACAGTTCCTGATCGCTACCCTATCCCTAGAATAGACGATGTGAGTTCTGTTCTCGAAGGTAAGCGAATTTTTACCAAAATCGATTTGATTCAAGCTTATTACCATATACCAATAGCAGACGAAGATAAAGAGAAAACGTCAATAATAACTCCGTTTGGCTTGTTTCAGTTTAATTTCATGCCATTTGGACTACGTAACGCTCCTTCTACATTTCAGAGATTTATCAATCAGGTGCTTCAAGATTTACCTTTCTGCTTTTCTTTTTTAGACGATGTGTTGATAGCTTCACAATCTGAAGAAGAACATAGAGATCACCTTAAGGCGGTGCTAGAGAGGCTGCACAGGTTCGGCTTGCGTGTAAACATGTCTAAGTCTATATTCGGTGTTGCTGAGATCACATTCTTAGGCTATCAGATTACAGCACAAGGTACAAAACCTGATCCAGAAAAAGTTAAGTCGATCATGGACATAAAACTTCCCGAGACTGTACATAAACTCCGTGCATTTCTTGGAATGGTAAATTTTTATAGGCCATACCTTAAAGATGCAAGTAAGACTCAAGCTATACTGAATGAATATTTAAAAGGAGCAAGGAAGAACGATCGCACAAAAATAGATTGGTCAGAAGAAGCTGTTAAACAGTTTGAACAGTGTAAGAAAGACCTAGCAGACGCAGCTTTGCTTGCCATACCAAATGCAAATCTTCCTATAGCATTATTTACAGATGCTTCAGATTCCGCAATTGGCTCTGTACTACAGCAGTTTGAAAATCAAGGCTGGAAGCCTATAGCCTTTTTTTCAAAAAAGCTCAACCCAGCTCAGAGAAATTATAGCACTTATGATAGAGAGCTATTGAGTATTTATCTATCTATAAAACACTTTAGACATATGATCGAAGGAAGTGACATGACTATTTATACAGATCACAAACCCTTATTTTTGCGTTCCAACAGAAAAATGAGAAAGCATCTCCAAGACAGCAGCGTCATCTACAGTATATATCTCAGTTTTCAACCAAGATCAGACACGTCAGCGGAAACGACAATAGTGTGGCTGACACATTATCAAGACTCGATGCCATGACCGTTTTAGATTATGACAAAATTGCAGCTAGTCAAAAAGGCGATCAAGACCTTAAACTGCTACAGGAATCCGATTCTTCCTTAATGTTGAAACAACACCCTCTTCCGAATGGACAAGTTCTTTGGTGTGACATTTCAACTTCTAAAATTAGACCATATATTCCTAAACAATACAGACGACAAGTTTTCAACAGTATCCACTCATTGTCTCATGCAGGGATTAAGTCTACAGTCCGACAAGTAACAGAAAAATTTATATGGCCTGGTATTAAGAAAGATATTAAAGAATGGACTCAGGCCTGTATTGGTTGCCAGAGCAACAAGGTAATACGTCATACAAAAACACCAATAGGACAATATGAAGAACCAGACGATCATTTCAGTATAATACATTTAGATATAATCGGCCCTCTTCCGCCATCCGACGACAAGATATACTGCCTCACTGCGATTGATCGGTTTACATCGTGGATGGAAGTCATACCATTGCGGACCATAACAGCTGAATCTGTGGCTCAAGCATTCTACAAATATTGGATTTGCAGATTTGGTGCACCTATTAAAGTAATTACTGATCAAGGCCGACAATTTGAATCACAGTTATTTAAAAATCTGGCTAGCATTTGTGGTATAAAGCTGCAGAGAAGTTCGCCATACCATCCTCAATGTAATGGCAAAGTCGAACGCTTACATAGGACTCTAAAAGCGGCTATTAAAGCTCACAATTCTCCGAAGTGGACAGAAACCTTACCTACAGTCTTACTTGGCTTACGTGCGGCTCTCCGAGATGATGGCAATCATTCAGTTGCTCACATGGTATATGGAAAAGCTCTTCGACTGCCAAGTGAATTTTTTGAAGAGAAGACATCTCGCATGGAACACGGCACTTTTCTCTCCCGTTTACAAGAGCAAATGAATGCTCTCAAACCAATTAAGTCAGAAAAGAAAAATTCAAGAAGTGTGTTTATACATAAAGATCTCAGGGTGTGCACCCATGTTTTTTGTGAGAGTAGATAGAATAAAGAAGCCCCTTGAGCCAGCTTATGAAGGACCCTACCTTATAATATCAAGGCAAGAAAAGTACTTCACCCTTCAGATCAAAGGAAAACAGGTGAATATCTCATTAGATCGGTTGAAGCCTGCTTACATTTTGGACCCTGAGGACCCAACACGTAGGACGGATCAACAACCAAGATTATTGACAATGCCTATGAAGCCACAGCCCTTAATGACTAATCAGGATGTCCCATTTTCAGCATCCAGGAATGAGGTAACAACAAAAACGGGTAAAAGAGTCAGGTTTCCCCAGCGTTACCTGCAGTGATCAAATGCGAAATGTTCCTCTAGTGATTAACATGAGTGAAGTGGATTATTAACATTTTATTTTTATTTATTTTTTTGAATTTATTATGGTATGATTATTTTTTTTTTTTTTAGATAGAGAAAATAATTGTTATGTAAATTACGAGTATGTTAGGTATAATTATGTTTTGTAAAATTGGTTATGCAGTTTAGAAACTGTGTTTATTTAGACAGTGTTCTTTATTTTTTTGCATGACAATGTAATCTCAAAGTCAAAATTGATATCGTAACATACTGATGTTACTGGGAGAGGAGTAATGTAGGGTATCAAATCACATTAATAATTATATAAAAATATCGATTGATATTTAAAGTCATAATGTATTTTAAATCATATGTTAAAAATAAGAAGGTTACATATTGTAAAAAAAGTAATAATGTGAAATAAAAATATAAAAAGTGAACCTATATATATTTCGATAAAAAGTTCTAAAAATCTCTGAAGATAAGACAGCAACATACTTGTACTGTAGCTAACTTTATGTTTTGAAATAACTTGTATAACTTATATAATTTTATTGTAATTTGTTTTTTCACTGTAGGGCATGATCATAAGAACAATATAGGCTCGAAACGTTGCCAAAATAGTTTTTTTATTTTATGACTGAACCTCAAGAAACTTACTAAACATTTAATAGTAACAGTCAAGAAATTTATCCATATATATATATATATATATATATATATATATATATATATATATATATATATATATATATATACACTGAGGAGTAATAGAAAGAAAGGGGGTAAGGGAGTCTACTATTTACGAAATAATAATAAAATTATTTAAAGTTAATCCAAATTTTCGTTTAAATGAAAGAAAAATATTTCTAATAGTCATATTAATTTTTTTTTCTCTGACCAAATGTGGTGGTAAACTGCACCAGAAAGTAGATATTTTAAATTTGATTTCAATAGGAACACAATAACTTACTAGTCATATGGAAAACCTTAGGAATAGTCTATTTACCAGATTGTTCAGTTTATTATTCCTTTATATTACTCCCTAGTTACTCAAGGAACTGATAACTTCAATAAGCTCTTTAGCTTAGCCTACGTTGATGAGCATCAAGATGTTTGATTTCAAGTCTTGCATTTTGAAAATTAGTGAATATAATCTGTGTGTCAAATTGCTGATTTTTCGATGTTTGTGATTTTAGAACTAATAATAAATTTTTAACATTTTAATTTAGTTATGGAATAAAAATGCTTCAACAAGTGTTGCAAAGATTTCATCAATCATAATTTACAGAAATAAACATTTATAACTTTGTAAATATTAAATAATTTTTCTAAAATATTTCGAAAGAATAAAAAACAAATTCTAATTTTTTTTTTTTTTTCAACAAAATATCATCATGCTCAAATTTAATAATTTAAAAAAAAAATTAAATTTTCTATCAAAAACGTGATATGTCTGTAGAACTGATGAAGAATGTTCATCCAGTGGCAAATAACTTATCAACACTAATTGAATTGATCCCCCAACACCACCATGCTTACTCCAATAGCTATCAATATTACTAAGTGATAATTTATATTTGATATATGGATTAAAACGAAATGCATCAACTAGGTAACCAGGGATACAACAGAAAATCGGGATTTATAGAATGTCGTGGAATTAAATCTATAAAAAGCCGCAGGTGAAACAGAAAGAGTTGTGATAAATTTTTTTTTTTAGAAATCACGTAATCTTTAAATTTAATTGAAGTTTTTTGTTTTGTTTTTTTACATTTGTAAATTTTCATAAACAGATTATTAACAAAATGTAAATTTTAAAATATTAACATATATATTATATATGTTATTCATTGCCACAGAAAAAAAAAAAGTAGATAAATGTTTGTTCCCACAGATTTATTACCTTTTACATGGCGTACCAAATTAAATTAGTGAGCAATATAAATTAAAAAAAATTAAAAATTAGCAAAATGCAACTAAAATAAAGTAAAACCTAAATTTTAAACAATAGACCGGGAAAAAAATAATAGATCATGGGTATATCTATCTGTAATATACTAACTTTCCAATTCTAAATTTTAAATGAAAAAATACTTAATTTCAAAAACAATAAATGATTTTTCGAAATAATCAAAGTTGAAGGAAAATATGGGTTTCAAACGTGTCTTTTTTTTATTTAAACCAATATAGCTCCTACACGGTAGGTCCTAGTGACAAATTCGAAACAACAAATATTTTCCATCAAATTTCTGATATGGAAACTCAAAATATTTTCGATGCGGCTAACACCAACAGAGTTTGTAAAAGTTTGTGAAAAAACGTTTGAAAAATACCATAGACCTCCTGCCAAAAGTCATATCTATGTCTAAAAGTTATTTTTTGCTCATTTATTTTACACTGTAGTTTTTATAGTTTAAAGATTTATTAAATTTTAAAATCATTATTATGAAAAAATCTATTTTAGATTCTTCGAACGTTATAATCAGCACATACGTTTATTCTTTATGTTCTAAAGCGCCATCAGGGGTTGAAATATAAAAGTGGATCAAAAGTAGGTTAAATTTACATAAAAAAAAAAAAAAAATGTACTTACTCTTGACATTTAATTTTTTTTTTTTTTACCGCATAACTCACGTTTGTGCTGGTTTAATTTAAGTATGTCCCTTGGATCTCGAGAGGATGTATCATTAGCGAAGTCAAAGTCGAACAGTGGAAAGTGAATAGAGTAAGGATCTCAAAAGATATCTTGTACTGCTCCAGTTTCCATATTAGAGGGAGAAAAATCTGGCAGAGGGGTACGAAAACATCTCAAACGGACTACATGAGTATGCAATTAAATGTTAAATGATGAAATCATGTTGGAGTATGTACCGTTTGAGATTTTAATTTGAAATGAATCTATACGGATAATCCTACTTCCAGGTTTTTACTCCTGAGAGCCCAAAAAAAAACAAAAAAAAACATCTTATAGATTAGAAATAGAACAGAAAGAAAACGTTACTATGGGATAAAGTCCCTTAAAACTAACATTTACATGGCAGAAAATAAAATCATATATGTCCTGAAGATTTCTAGATATAATAAGATAGATATACTGTAAATACAGATTAGCATTATAAGTAAAGAATGGAAAATAAAGTATAAATATAAATAAGAAATAAAATATATATAATTGGAACATTAATGAATATTATATACAAGATTGATAGAACGATTAGTTTCTGATATCACATACATATACGGCGCAACAATTCATTCCTGAATCAGGGCCCTCTCCAAAAGTTTTTGCTATTCATCTCTGTTTTGTGCAGCAGCCATCCTGACTGGTGTTCCAAGGATGTTCTTGACATCTTCACGGACGCTATCCATCGATCTCATTTTGGGTCTTCCGACTCTTCTAGTCGGATAAATCGCATTTGATCGTCAATTTTTTTTTGGATCTCGTTCTCATTATCCTTGCGATGTGCCCTGCCCTCCTGAGCCTCCTCACACTGATCCACTTAGCTATATCTGTTTCCTTGAAGAGTGCGTGAATTTCTTGTTTTTTTTCTTCTTCTCCACACATCATCCTCCCGGATCGGACCAAAACTTCTTCTCAAGGCCATTCTTTTAAAGATTAGCAGCCTATTTTCATCAACCTTAATCCATGCTCATGCTTCAGATCCATAAGTGAGGACCGGACATACAAGGACTTTGTATTGAATTTTGTACAAATATGTATATTTGTATAAAACTTTGTATAGTCTTGTTAGTTAAAAACCTAATTTTAAATTGTTTTGCGAGGACAAGATAACACCTGTTTACTGCTGCGATCCGACGTATATCCTTAGTCACACCATTTTCTGAATTAACTTCCGAGGTAATACAAACTAAATTTTTATGTCTGATATGCTAGGACATTATGAAGCATCCATATATTATTTTTTAGTAATCATAGTTAGTGAAGTCAATTTCTACTATCATCTTCTAGTTTTATTGGCGTGTGCCTTCAATTGGGAAACTATTTGAAATGCCGCTGGCTTTTCTTCACTAACCTTCCACAGTATATTTTTAAAAAAAATAAATTAAAAAAAAAATAATAAATCGGATGTTATATATTTTTTAATGTTAAAGTTATTATATATATTTATTCGATATCTATTTAATAGTTTGATTGAAGTGATATCTTATATCTAATTTTTTTTTTTTAAATCTAACAACCTTAACTAACAATTGTTAGTCTATTCCATATCCACTAGAAACATTGTAAGTAGCTTGATACTCCTCTATATTCTGTAATTATATATATTTGTATTATTCTAACACATGTTGTTATATACTTGTACTGTAGCTAACTTTATGTTTTGAAATAACTTGTATAACTTATATAATTTAATTGTAATCTGTTTTTTCACTGTAGGGCATGATCATAAGAACAATATAGGCTCGAAACTTCGCCAAAATAGTTGTTTTGTTTATTGACTGAACCTCAAGAACCTTACTAAACATTTAATAGTAACATTCATATATCTATATATTATAGTTTATTATTGTTTTTGAAATATTATTAACTTATAAATTTTTAATAGCATTATAACAGGTCGTGAATGAGACAAGGAGCGGCACTTGAACGAAATACCATACACTTGTTGCTAAGAGATACATATATATCGCCATTTAGGGGTATCTTTTATAAGTGGAGACATCACCTTCATATTTCAGAATTTATTTTATAGGGAATATTTTATTTATTTTTTTTACATCTGCTGTTGAAATCGGTTGCAAAGGATCTGATATTAGTTCTTTTACATAAAATGTGCAGTCTAGGCTAATTATATTTCCTAGACTGTCGTGAAGCAGTCGATAAGTCAAAATCGTTCAATTTTCTGTTGGTAAATTTTTGATTGTTTTCTTAAATCTTGTAATTACTCTAAAATCTCTATTTGTGCCTAAAATACTTTAGGGCCTTATTAAGAACTAAATCTTGACAATTTCTTCACAACGCTAATATCATAGCAAGCTTTGAAGAAATATTTAACTCGGTTTAAGTGCAATTGGCTTTATTGACTTTTTGATAACCACCAATTTAACGTTAAGGAGTGTGGAAGCGATCCCAAAATCAAAAACCCCTCCTCACGACTTCGGCGAACGACAAAAGCTTATAAAGTATTCATTTGAAGAAAAAGTCGACGTATATCCAAATACAATAGATACGTGTTGTATCAATTTATGATATGAAATACATATAACTAAAAAAAATAATAACTTTATAATTTGAAAATAAATAAATCTGAGAGCTACGTTTTTATATACTAGTAATTGTTTGTAAAAGTTGAATGAGTAGTCCATCTTCCCACCCAGGCTAGAACAGGTTGCTGACCTGTTGGATAACACGTCCCCTGATAGTTAGAATACATAAGGACATTAAGTCCTCCCCCTCCTCCAAAAAAAATTAAATTAAATTAAAAAAAAAATTATTAACATCTGTTGCATATAAATGTTATCATACTTCCATAAATAATTGCGTCAGATGTACTGAACTAATGAATCGATTTTTCTTTTCTAACTGAATGAAAACAATGGAACACTCTACGACGATACAATATTTTTTAGCATGGTTCCTAATCTCGATAGCAGGTCCCTTGCGAGCTGGAAGTATCGATTCAACCATGAATAAGTGAGATGCTGATCATGGAGTCCCTCGATATATTAATATTTATCTCCTTGCCCATCCTCGCTGTCCTATCGATTCGGCGATTTAGTTCGTTCATGTGCATGTTTGTCTGTTCTTTCTTGTTCGTTTATTTGATTTATATATATTAAACCAATCAAAATATTCAATAACACACATCCCCCGTTGCGGTCCCCCCCCCCGCTCTTAGAACTTAGATAGTTTTAACAAATAATTAAAGTTAATTTTTAATTTTAACTACAGTACCCTTTAATAACATTCCCGTGGTCCCTAATGTGGGGGATATGTTAAACATATCCTCTATCTAGGACTCCAACTAGACAAACGTTTACATGGAATCCACATATAAGACTAAAACGACAGGAAACTGCTCGTCGTTTTCAACTTTTCAGACAGACGTTTAAACCTACCCATTAATTACAAAAGGCCCATTTACATGAGAGTTGTCAGACCTATTTGGACATATGGAGTTGAGCTTTGAGGTTCCACCAAACTATATAATTAATTTCGTATCCAAAACATGGAATCCAAAATCCTTAATGCTCCTTTTTCACAAAAAAACTTAATATACCATACGTTACTGATTTAGCTCAAACCAGATACCTATCGTTTCATAGTAATCACTATAACCATTCTAATCCACTTTTCTCTCAACTTGCTTCCCATTCTATCCCCAACAATCCACCGAGGCATCTGAGAAGAAGATGGCTGAAAGATCTTCTTATATGGATTTTTTTTTTTCTTTTTATTGAAGTGCTACTAGTGAATGGTTCTTTGTATGTTATTGAAAAGTCATTGTAATAATTTCCTCAAATTTACTTATTATACATATAGACAGTTGTCAATATCAATAAATAGTTATAAAAGTATACAATGTGGCAAAACTTGTTTCTACCGCTGAAAATTTAAATTCTTTAAATTCGTTCCTGGCACTATGAAGATGGTGCAGTTAAAATTTGGTACCGATGGGTTCAGTATTACCATTGTAACCTCTAATGCGGAATAGTGCAAACCACCTATTAATCGATTCTCAAATTTCACTGGGATCCACATGTCGCATGACATATTTAATTTTTTTTTAATATGTTTATTGAATATAAGTAATTTTTATTTCAATTTCAAGCTATATATATAACACCGTAAATTGTAGTCTCTCATGTAAAATGGCACTCACCACCTATCTGTCAATTTTCAAACTTCACTGCTATCCACATATCCTCACTTTTTTAATAACAAATTAATGTAAAATTGGTAAATTTTTACTACCGCTAAATTTCAATAGGATTGAGATGATGTGGTTAAAGTTTGGTAGAGATTTACTCAAAAGTTTTCGTAGTTAGTTTGACACAGAACTCGAAAAAAAAAAAAAATGGTTATGTAAAGATCCGCCTACTATTTCATCACCGCCACACCGCTGTCTCGTGCTATTGTTGCAAAGGCAGAATTAAACTACCCTTCTTGGCTGAAAATAACTTGATCGTAAATTGTGAATAGGTATTTAAGTATCGATCATATCGTTGATTGACATTTAATTCTCGTCATATCAATGTTATTAAAATATTATTTTTTAATTTTTAGTTCAAGTTTCTACACGTAGGTTTAATGTTGAAGTCAGTTTTTTTTTTTTTTTTTTTTTTCTAAAAATTATTTTTGTATCGGTTTAAATATCGATTAAGTTATTTGTAAAAAATCACTGACGAAGTTCCAGAAAGGATAACAATACTCTGAAATATTGATAGGTAACTAGAAGAAGCTACTATGAAAGGCAAACATTAATACTTTTTGAGATGTGGAGATAGAATAATAGATTATGTTGATATATATCAGCTCAAAAATAGAGATATGTTTACAGTTAAAAAAGTCGCACGGAAATGTAGAATACGCTATTACGACAGACCTTCAGAGATAAAAAGTAAAATAAAAAATAAAGCTTATTTAGATATCTTGTCAGAACTAAGGCTTTATTCGAACAGAGGTGACAGAGTGGACTACTTGAGTCAGTAACGAGTTATCGTTAAAAATAATTTTCTGTTTTTCAATGGAAGTGATTATACAACGAGGCAAGCTTGATTATTCCCCATCAGTTGTCATTGTCAACGATTCGGCCCAGGCCATTGTGTACTCGTCAGTGTCCTCTCTGTTGAATGTGGGGGACGTACTGTAATACAAACATTTAAAAAAAAAAAAAAAAAAAAAAAAAATGATTCGATGGTATCATCGGTAATTTCTAATGAATGAAAACTCATCGAGCTTGTAAGAAATAAAAGTGTATTAAATGACACTTTATTTATATCTTATTCTAAATTATTGAATGGGTCCGCCAAAAAACGTTCTAAGAGACAAACAAAATGTTGAGTAATCAGTGAAAGAAAATCATAATTTAAAGTTCCTGTTAGTTTTGTGAGTTAGACTTTTTTTTCACATTGTAGTTTGTTATAGTTACATGTATAATAATAGATGGTTATATAGTACTACGACGTACTATTTATAATACATTTAAAAACCTTTAAAATCGCCACTTCGGAAATTTTGTCGCTTTGAACGTTTTTCGTTCATTCAATTGTTATTATTTATTGTTTTAAAGAATTGAAATCTGTTTGACAGTCATTAGAAGCCGAAAAAGAACATTATTGGTAATTCCAAAATCAACTTTTCATTATAAAAAACGTTTGAAAAACTAAAAAAAAAAAAAAAAAAAAAAAAAAAAAAAAAAAAAAAAAAAAAAAAAAAAAAAAAAAAAAAAAAAAAAAAAAAAAAAAAAAAAAAAAAAAAAAAAAAAAAAAAAAAAAAAATGTTGTTTTCTAAGAAATAGTCAAATATTAAACTTAGCAACGGAACTGGGACATGTCTGTGATAATGTGATTTCCCTAAAATTGTGAATAAATAGAAAAAAAATTGTGAATAAATTGAAAAAAAATTGTTACTTTTATTTTTTGTACGTACACTGTATGCTTGCCGCTCTTGGCATATCTTCTCTCTGAGTGGGCATGCAAGTTCTGATGGCGTTAGAAAGGTTTTTCCAGGTCCTGGGAGGGCTAGAGCTTCTTTTGCCGCTTAATCAGCCATATCGTTATCTCTTATACCGATATGAATTGGTGAGCAAATGAAGTAAACCGATTTTCCTCCTTCATATAGTTTTTTGACCAGGTCCAGAATGCAAAGTATGCAATGTGATCTAAATACATGTTCTTTATGTACCTTAAAGCGCTGAGTGAGTCTTGAACATATTAAATGGCCGAGCTCAAGGAAGATCGTAAGGCCATGGCGATTGAGCTGCAAAGTATAAAAATACTACAAATTTTGTGTAACTTGCACTTATGTGTTTGAGGAGTGACAAAGACAGATGCTGTTGATGTGTCTGATTTGGATCCGTCGTCAATATTAATAAATGTTCAGGTAAGGAAGAGATGATATCATCGAAGTGTTTACCGTATCATTATCGAGGCTGCTTGTAATATTAATTTTTATGAAACAGTTAAAAAAAAAAAAATTACATTTGTTCTGTTGCAGTGAGTGAAAAAGTGAAAATAATCTTTATTTTGGGGCCCTTTATTCCCCCTTTAGAATAATTATAACGTACATTATAATGGTGACATAGCTGTCATATTTATCATTAAAAAAATACAAAAAATAGTGGGTAAATATAATATAAATTAAATTATGATAATAAAAATGAATATCGATTTAACATTATTTACTAGGGAAATAAAATAAAATATAGAAATTCAACATTAAATCGAGAGAGAAGATAAAGTATAAAAATTTTACTGCTATTATATGAGAAAACCAGTACTGGGACAATCATAAGATGGAAAATAAATATTGATGCTATCTCTGGATAACATGTAATTATTAATAAATTTGTTTTATTTCTAATCAGGAAACCGGCAATATAAAAAATAGAACCTTATATTATTAATCGATGTGTTTTCGAATGTATTGTTAGTGATGATATGCGCAATCTTATATTGATATGTCTCTGTTGAAATATCAGTGTGTAGTTTCCGGCTGCAAACGGAATCATTAACTATATATTTTTAACTTATTAATACATCCTTTTTTTGTGTGTCTTTTTTTTTAGTTTTTATTAACGTCATAATATAGTTTAAATTTGCAGTTGTCGCTTACATATCAAATTCAATTTTAGTATGGATAAGAAATTGGAGTTACAGAAAAAAATTTGCTGCTATCCAACACCGTGTCAATTCTGTTTTGGACGTGGGTGTCAAAATTGTTTTATGATAATGTGAGTGTGTGGGCTGGTTATCGTGCTGGACTGGCAGGTGTCACATCAAAAAATACGAGTAATGTAACTACTTTTATTTGATGTGATATATGCAGAAATTATTTTTTTTCATGTATAATTTTCAGAGCAGTTATTTTTTAAATGTATTTACATATATGAATTTATAGTTGAATATATTTTACAATAAACCTGCTTTTAGTGCATAAATAAATATAAAATCAACTTTAAACCATACTATTCTTTTAAAGGTAAAGACTCTATAGATAAGTATTACGAAATCTTAGAAAAAAAGAGAACTAAACTAAATCTGTTGGAAACTATGAGTTTAAACTATAAACTGATAATTTCACACCCTTCCTTAGCTTCGAATAAAAAATCCATGAGAATTGTAAAAACATTTATCAATTCATTATATTGATGGTTCTTTACCATCATGCGTATCTCAAGTATTATTGCATCCTCTATTGGTTTGGTATGGCTAACATTGAAAATATTAACCAATTTTAGGTTAGCAATAAAATTCATTGATTATTTCTATTTATTAATTGCACTTAAGTAAAAATTGTATGGTAATAAAACTAATCAGTAATATTTATGAATATACATGTATAATAATATATTAGCAATAAAACTAATAAACAAACATAAAAAAAACGACTCTTTTTCACAAGTTTTTAAGTAATTCATAATTTACTTTTATAAATATTACAAAAATAGCAGCAGCCATACAAATAAAAACAAACTAACATTCCATCGTGATGTTAATTTTCTGATTTATTAATGTATTGATTTATTCATCTCCATTTGAGCAAATTTTCATTTTTTAACTAGATCATTGTAAAATAGTTTTTTTTTTTTTTTTTTTTTTGAAGCGCAATAAAGTCTGCACTAGCACTAGATCGTTACAATTATATATTTTCATTTATACACATGGCCATTTATTGCTCACAAATTTTTATATAATAATTTTTATATAGAATAATTATAAACAACGTTATAATTGTTCAATTATCTATATACTATGATATATGATATATTCAAGACCCTTTAAAATAAAGAAAATAATAAATCAATTGTCAAGAAGTAATTATTCCATTCTTCTTATAGTAACAATCATTTTAAATTGAGATCTAGTAAACTGATAAGTTTAAGTCGACAAGAATATGCAATATAGCTGAAGAAGTAATTTCTATTCACCAACGCAGTGCTTCCCACTGCAACCTACACAATTTGAACTTTTATAACCTGTAAGTTTGAAGATAAATCTGAGCCTAACTGTTTTGTTACAACAATTTAATTATTCAAGTGTTCACTGCTGGAGTTATAGAAGAATATCGGTACATTCACCAATTAAAAATAATCAATAATAAAGTTTTATCAACAGAGTAGTTATTGTGTGAATGAAATCAGACACACTATACCTCACTATATATTTCGATGATACCAAAATAAATATATCATCCCACAAAGTTTTGGGTTTGAGGAACTGATAGGCTTAGGGGAACTTGCAGAGGAAACTTTGTTTGAAAAACAAATAGAAAATTTATTTAACAACTTAGAAAGCGCCAGGGAGACTTCTAGTTCCTGTTGAACTCAACACTTACACAATGTAATAATTATAATATTTCTTACCTCAGAAGTTTCAATACAAGTATCCGAATAAAATTTATTTTATTCATGGTGTATGAATAGGTTTTAATTGAAGGCCATATATATATATAGATGTGTGTGTAGTTCGTCTGATCTTTATTTGAAATCATTATTTCAGCCATTTTTACTATAATAAGAATGGAATAGTCACTTCTTGACATTTTTTAAATTTCGTTTATTTTTTAAGAGTTTGGAACGAAGTCGTACTTGGGTAAGTGGAAGCTCTTGACAGGATTTCAATCCACTTATAGAAATATTCCACTTAAACAAGGTTTCACTTATCCAGGTCATTAAGGTTGCATGTCCCGCTGAAAGAGCTTTTCAAGCAACATGTAATTATTATAATTGTAAAAATTTATTACTTGTGCGAAACCCTGGGTCTTTTGTTTTACCAATTGGTATATTTTTACATAGGCACTGCCGCAGCCGTGTTAAAATATATTTTTCTAACTCAGGGTATTTAGGGTAAGTCCGAAATCTCCTTATTTTTCCATGTCCTTAAATCCCAATAAATGTTCAATATTGTTTTTATTATTAAAAATTCGGCGGAATGTTGATTTCGGCACACTAAACTGTTTTGCGATCTCATTCCTTGACACGAACTAAACTTAATTCTTCACAAATTGAAAAGGATTTTAGATTTCGCGACATGTTGACAGGATGAGCTTTACTTATCAACTGCCACAAAATCACTGGGGGGAGGGGGGAGGCTATTGTAAACAAGACCTTTAATTTCTTAACTCTTTTTATATCTAGTATCCTTAATTTGTTACTGTATTTTTCCTCCAAATCTTTCTGATTATTTTATTTATGGAAGAAAGCTCCCATTTCGAATTGCAGTACACTTCATAAGCCTAACTCTCAGTGCAGTGCGCAGATAGCAGAGTAGAAATTATAATTCAAGCAGTTTCAGCTCCGGAGATAGCTAGTTTTATTAATAAATGATTGAACTGACAATTCTATTGGCAGAAGTTGGACTCCAATACGCTCAACGTGTCAAGTGCTAAGTTTGACTCACGAATGGAAATCTATTCACAGCTAACGCATTGACTTAATGAACGGCACAAACAGGATGAAAATTTGATTTATTTATAAGACTCCGTGATTTGAACTCACCAATTACTCCCATTTGCCAGAAATTAGTTACTATGCTTAATATCGTTATAGAAATCATAACAAATGGTAAATTATTTGTTTGTGTTCTCGATAACCTTATAATCCAATCGAATTCCATGTGGGTTCAGATAGATAATATTTACAACTATAACTAGAAAATTAATATTACCGTAAGAGAAAAATAATTAATAATGTTACTAATATAAAGTTATACAACAAATAATTTTGCTATTGGGTTCTATAGGCGAATGTTTTTAAACAAAATTATTTCTTGATATTTACAATATGCAATACATACAATAAGTAAACGTGTGGTGAAATGATTACAATGACTCTTCAATATATTATGAAGAACATCTCATTTGTATTTCTTTAATGAATGTTCTGCAATAGAAATTCCTATTATTGAGTCATTTTCAGATACCTCGGAGGGTTATTGGGAATCGTATGGAAGGCAAGTTCGGAGGTTGATGGATTCCAGGAGGTTCGTATGTATGGAATTGTATGGGTAGATCAGCAACATATCTGACATTTCGATCATTACGGATAAGATTATTTGTGACAGATAACGAACACTGAGCATTTTACGAAGGATTTCAATTTTCAAGGATTGGATAAGAGAATAATTGGTAAACAGATCTAATTACCCTAATCAAAATGAGATTTTTTTTCAAAACTATTTAATGAAACTTACAACTGAATACAAACAAATAAAAATACATCTAGTAAATGAGATGATAATGCTCCAATAACATGTCAATTGCTAGTGAATTATCTATCATTAGCACGTCAAGAAGTTCTATATTAGAAGGTCCCAATGCCATCTTCTTTTCAAACGCTAACGACGAAGGGTAGAGGCTAGTGTATGATCTATTTTAATCATCCAATTTCGACGCTATTTATGAAAGCATGAATAATAAATATTTTTTTTGAGCTTAAGACGCGGTGCACACTGGATGAACCGGTTTCTATAAACACTGAAACGAAGTTGCTTGCAACTGAAAGATAGGATTACGTAGATTGGTGCACACAGCGTTTCATAATACGGGGTTGCAAAACTCGGGTTTCTAGAAACTCCTTAAATCGGTTTCCTGTTGCTTCCGTTTCACGTGTTATCAGTTCAAGTGTATATTCACTCCATAATAATTAATAATATGTATTATTATAAATATATTTCAATAATAAATATATATTATAATAAATACAAAATATATTAATATACTATATTAAAAATCACCTTTCGTATGTTTTATTAGCAACTGATTCTCCCTTCCTGTCCTTAATTTCTGTAAGTCATTATCCCCCCTCCCCCTTTCCTTGATTTTATTTTTTAACATTCTTTGTAAGTCAAGTCTTTAACCAGACAATAATTAGTAAGTCCTTCTTCCTTCGTTTATTGTTATGGCAACTATATTCTCTTTCTTATCTTTCTATCTTACCCTTCTCCTTTTCATATATTTCCCTTTCACATATATTTTTAAATTCCTATTTATACATTAAAAAGAATAAAATAAATCTGTTAATAAAATTGTAGCATTATAGAGTAATATATAATATTATATATATATATATATATATATATATATATATATATATATATATATATATATATATATATATACAGGGTGTTGAAGATCGTTGACTAAAGAGGTATCTCGGGTAGGGAGGTTCATTTTAAACCTATTTAAGGCCTCTTACTTATATACAAAGTCTTACGGGTTTTTTTAATTAATCTTTTTGAAAAAATTGCCAAAACCAAACATTTATGGCTTATAACTTCGTTATTAACTGATATGTCAACGCCATTTTTTTTGAACCTTGCTTGAAGTTCGTAATTTTTTTTTTTTTTTGCCTTTAAAAAGATTTAACGAATCCCTATTTCATTTTTACTAGTATTTGTAGTTTAAATTGTATTAGTAAATACAGTAAAAAAGATGGCATTGATGTATCAGTAAACGAAGAAGTTATAAGCCATAAATGTTTGGTTTTGACCATTTTTACAAAAAAATTAAAAAAAACAACAAAAAAAACCGTAAGACTTTATATGTATGTAAGTGACCTTAAATAGGTTCAAAATGAACCTCCCTACCCGAGATGCCTCTTTACCCAACGATGTTCCGAACACCCTGTATATATATAATAGTATATAGTAATATGTAATATGCAATAATAATATAGTGTATAATAGTGTAATAGTTAGTTTTTCCTTACTACTCAGTGCTAACCTCCAGTTGTTTTCCTTTTTTGTTATTTAAGCTCTAGTAATCGATCGTAAAGTGGCTTCGACATTCCAAAATAATCCTTAAATTAATCAGGATCCCTGCTTAGTTCGCAAGCTACAACAAAACAGCTGTGTAGCCGAACCTTGATCATCGGGTCAACCCAGTACTTGCGTTTTCTTTCTTATTTTTTAGCCACCACCATAACACAAGCATATCGTCGTCAGAATCCATTCTAAAACTGATGGAAACCCGTTTCTTCTGGGTGCAAGTTCCAATAAAGCAGTTTCCTTGAAACCCATTGCATGAAACCCGTTCTTAGAAACCAGTTTCTCCAGTGAGCACCGCGCCTAACTTGTATGAATTCTCACCTGTGCCCCTTGAAGGATTCTGTTCCAGCCCGCATTACCGTAAAGAGTTCCAGTATGGTGTGGATTCAGCCTGAATTCATTTTTTTGTTGTTTTTTTTTGTTCACATTTAATTGTTAAAAAATTATTATTTTTAATAATAAACTATTATAATAAACAATTATTGTTTTTAATGATTTAAACATGGAAATTAACAATTGATCTAGATTAATGTATAGCCATTTTAGCTTTTAAATAATGAATCGTATAACGCAATTGACAGTATCTTGAAAAGGTGTGCTATCCGTTAAATATTCTTTCGGTTTAAACAATGATATTCTTGTCGAAGTATCGATTTTCCCATACATGGGTTTATTGTTAATATTGACGTAGGCCGTAGAGTTCCAATCGACGGGCCACGAGTTATTAGCGCACAACCTCAATAATTGATTCCCTGTTGTCTTCTCGTGGCTATCTTTTATTGAAATGTTTTAATCAAAGGGCGTGCACAGCCAGCGGTTATTGGAACTTCAACCTCAAAAGGTATTCCAAAATTATAGGGTTATATATTTTTAAAAAACTCGATTACTCCGGTCAATGATTTTGTCAAAGGCCTATTATTAAATGTAAGAACTCAATATCGGACGTGGCATTACGCGAGCTTTTGTTATTTCTATGGTATTTTTTCGGCGATACTATTTTTATAATAATAATAATAAAAGAGACTTAAAATGAAATAATATTTTTATTAAAAAATAACTAATAATAATAAAATAATAAAAAAATAATAAAAAGTAACAGAAAATCCAAATTGATTAAAAAAAAAAAAAAAAAATATAATAAGATTTCATGAGTATAAATTGTTGATATTAAAAGTGGCTATTGACAGTTTTTGGAGGGCAGGAGCTGGGTGGACAGTAGTTGGTTAAAGAAGTGGTATTTCAAAGCGGAAAGAATAATTGAATGACGAATGTGAGAGACGAATTCAGTATTATATAAAATTCACTGATTATTTATCACTTTGATTGATAGGTGTTAATAGAGATTTGAAGCTTTGGAGTTTATTACAAAAATAAATTAAATTGTGACCGATTAGTATATGAGCAAATTGAAGAACCACAAGAGGCTGGGTCATCTTTGATTTAAAGGTTGTTGTTAGGTTGTTTGTTAGTTTATTTCGTTTAACGTCACTTTATGCTGCTATGGCTAATCGGACTATGCTACGGTGGGAGTCCTAAATTTTGCCTATCCAGGTATAATTAGGATAGGTATCTTTAACAAGTACCTGACGTCGCACAGGCTCGGGATCCCCATTTTACGTCCCTTCCGAAGGACGGCATAGCTAAGGATTTTTTACTCCCTTTAAATAATTCTAAGGTCATCTGCCGGGCTGCGAGCCCGCGATCTTGGGTTTAGTAGGTTGGTATGCTAACCACTACACCACAGATGACCCCCTGGTTGTTGTTAGATGAAATATATATTCTGAATTATAATATAAAATTATTAACTGTTTGAGAATATAATTGCTGTAATGAATAAAATATTTATCGATATTTAAATAAAATAACAAATATAGTAACATCTTAGAAACAATATAAGTACACTATCACTTAAGGGTATGAAACATATAATTACAAATATATGATATATATATATATATATATATATATATATATATATATATATATATAAATGTATATTTATAGCACTATATAAGTTATTATTGAGTAAATATTATAATCTGTTTCACTTGGCAATAAGTAGTATGGATTGTTCTGAGTCCATTTATACAATATGTACAATAAAAATTAACTAAAGTATTGTTATTAGACCATATTTAAAATAATGTAATAGTAAAAAAAAAAAAAAAATACAATCATATTCAATATGTATACTGACCTGATACTGATGGCAGTGTATACTGACCCTAGGAATCCTCAAACCGAGCATAACACACACTTATGGAAAGACAAGCCAAATCCCAAGAGATCCCGGTGCTACATTCTCAGTTACGTCACTGGTGTCGAAGTCCAGTGGAGTATGAGTGAGAGAACAATAGCACGATCGCTCAGGTCATGAGTAGAGGAGCTAAAATTACTAAAACAGAATAATTAAGTCAATGAAAATCAAATAAAACTATTAAAAAATCGATGAATAAATAGTTTACACATATAACAAATGCATAAAAAAAATCATAAAATAGAAATCAGTCAATAAAAGTCTAAGGTCTATCAAGGTTCTATATTACGGTCAATATTTTAAATAAATTTAAGTTATTAATATCTTCAGTCTGTACACACTTGATTATTAAGTGTATGTTTTCTTTTTTGTTGATTTTAGATCAGCGTTTGATTGAAAGACAGGAATGGATTGATTTATAAATTATTAATCACTGAAATTTCCACGTGAATGTGCAATATAATAAAGCATTTGCGAAGCACAAGTATGTATATAAAATGGGGTTTCCTATCCTTTTTTTTTTATGTTGACTAAAATGGGCTTCAAACAGGAAGATTTACTTAATCTGGTATTATTTTCATTATTAATAAATTATTGGCATTGTTAACACCTTCTTTGAATGCGACAAATCATTGAAATGAAAAGCTCAAACAATCAAAACATGGAATAAACTCAATCTGGAATAAATTTATGCAAAACGATAGTATCAATTTCCAATCAAAATTACAGGTCTTTAATTCTTTCTGTCGAACCATTATGTCATATTGTGTGCAGGTATAGGGAGGTATATATGTATTATGATCAAGTAGAAAAATTATTGAAATTCATTCTTTAAAAAATTCCACTAAACTCACCAGACTATGTTCTCTATTTCGAAACAAATCTCTTCTTGATTTTTATATAAACTCTTAAAATGCACCATAACTATTTGCTATAAGTTTTTAATTTAATCTAGGAAAAATACTTTTTGGCTTCACATTTTTAGATAAATGACAAAGAAGTATAATGTGGAAGAAACTTTTTCGGTTGGGAATTGTTTTTGAAAAAAATAAGAAAAGCATTTATGCTAAATTTCAAGTCAGAACAAGTTTTGAAGCCTACAACATCCACTTCCTGTGTTTTATATAAAAACTTGAATCGTAACCCTACCTGCATTATATAAATAGTACCCTACAATTTAAAGATATATGTTGGATTATGAGAATCAGGGGGAACTTCTATTAGTATAACAAAAAATATTTTTTTAAATATTTATAAGTTTTTCTATCTATTCAATTGAGCGAATACTTAAAAATAAAGCCATAAAGGTTAAACTCCTCTGATGGCAAATGTCAAGTAAGGCATTATTGTACTAGTATTACTGGTATGAGTATATCTATGTATACACAGGTTGAGTATCTCTTAGTTAAAAAAAAAAAAAAAAAAAAAAAAAAAAAAAATTGGGAGAAACTAGATCAAAAATGTCGCAGACCTCACCTTTCTACTCCAATCCGTTGTATGTATATAATAATTCAGAGACTTTTTTGAGGAAACCACGTATTTACCTTAAAAGCTGTAATGTCTTCACAATATTAAACATTTTTAAAATTTTAACCACATTTTTGGATTTAGCATTACATTTCCTATAAGTGCAGAGTACATGTAACCTTGACAGATGAGTCTGTTTTTACAGGGGAAGGCATTTCTATCCATCTATATCGTTGGTTTATTTTTGTATTGCTTTCGAATAATGTGGAGGAGCAACATCAGGGAAAACAGGAAAAAGACTCATCTGTACAAAGCAGTATTCTTCAACATAATATGCATTTAGATTGAGGTCTATTTTTATTATAATTGGGTTTATGGTCTTTGAATTATCAGAGAATTTCTGCAACGGATTGGAATAGAAAGTTATAGTCTATGGCATTTTTCTTCATTTTTAATCTAGTTTACCCAATGTTTTTTTTACACCAAGAGGTACTCACCCTGTATTATTTTGTTCAATAAATACATTATTATTATTATTAAATTTAAGTTTGTCTTCTTAACTTTTTAGAAGACTTTTAGTATTTTTAAGTCCTCCTCATTCTTGATTATTATTAGTGATATATATATATATATATAATGTATGGTGTATGAAGGTGAGCTGGCATACAGTTATTGTTTAAATGTGTCTATTTCAGTTTGGATTTCGTATTAGGATCAGACATGCCATTTTTTTTTTTTTTTTTTTTTTTTTTTTTTTTTATTAGTTTCGAATTTTATGATCTTTTTTTTTAAAAGAATTTCTGACTTTGTACAGATAGAGAGGTATTTAAATACTGAAATTATTGTTGTAGGTTTTATATATATATATATATATATATTTATTTATTATGAATAGTGATCTTTAAAACAAAATACTAATATCTAGACTGTTATCGTGAAGAAGCTAAATGAAAAAAATGATGTAAATTCTTGAAAGGCTTGTATGACGATTTTATAATATTTTATTTTTTACCAATATCGAGATACAAAGAGACGGAATGCTTTAAGTAGCAAGTGAGAAAAATAATATACTTTGAAGACTTAAAAAGGATTTTTTTAAAGAACAATTTATTACTGTAAAGCGCTTTATTAAATATATAGGGCCTTATTAATTCCCATCTCGTGCTCCACTCTTTAAACGGTTTCTAATATATTCGAGTAGGAAGCAGAGTTTAGGAAAAAAGGAATAGAAGGAAAAAAAAAAAAAGGAAGAAAGGAGAATGAGAAAAAAAAAAAAAAAGTGAACTTGGCCGTTCCTCGAAGTTTGTTGGGAAGGTCCCGAAAACTCGGTTGGTTTTCCAGCTAGGTTCTCCAACGGCTTCAACTTTTCCACGAAAGTTAATTTAGCCGTGGGAGGTGGAGCCAGGGAATTTATGGAAGGAGTGTGGCAGACGGTGAAGCCCCTTTGTTTGGTTAGTGATTTAATAGGAAGCAGCCCCTGGGAAGATGAGGAGAACCCAGGTCCGAAGATGCCCCTGTCTTAACGGGGCGAGACCCTTACCACTCTCTTGGATGTTGATTACTTCTCCAGGATATTTTAGGATGAATGTTCTAAAAGAAACACATTAAAAGATCGAAAACTAAGTTTGATCGAGCAGTTCGTTAAAATAAGTATATTTAGCAGTTTAGTAACTGCTATTTCTGAGAGTATTTTGATTCCTTGTTTTATTTCGTTAGCTACTTTAAGAACTCTTAAAAAGAATGCTTACCCGTTGATTATGTGCACTCTTGTTTTTTTAAACTGTATTGATATTTTCTAATGAATACATCACATACAATTTAGCTTAATGCTCCATAACGCTATTGGATTCATTGATTCTAATGGTTCTTTGGCATGCCGCAAGTACCAGATTCTTGGTTATGCAGTAGTCCAAGCAAGAAGTGAAAACGTTTTAAGAGAAGTAAAAGTGTTTGTCTCGAAAACAATGAACGGAATATTTAGTAATGTCAAATTCTAAATTATACTTTAAATACAATAATTATAACTTTGAAGCGGTTGAAAATTTCACATACCTAGGCACTGAAATTAATTCTGGTAATAGGATCAGTGATGAGATCAAGAAAAGAATAATGAATGGCAATAAAGCATACTTTGGTCTCGTAAACTTGATGAAATCGACTTAGCTCTCTAAATGCACTAAATTAAATCTGTATAAATCGTTAATCAGGCCCATAGTTTGTTACGATGCTGAAGCTAGGACACTCAAAAAAAAGTTGACGAGCTCTTCGGGTCACTGAGAGGATGATAATGAGGCGAATATATGGTCCAATCTGCGTACAAGGCGCTAGGTGCATAAGAAGTAATCAAGAAATGAAAGAAATAATCAAACATGCTGATATCTCGCGGTTTATAGAATCAAAAAGAATAAGCTGGCTTGGAGACGTCGATAGGATTACCAGTGATAGAATGATGAAGGGGATTATAGGATAGAGCTTCCCAGGAAAAAGAAAGAGAGGACGCCCTAGAAAATCCTGGGAAAAGGATGTTGAGGACTTGAGAGTACTTAGGGTTACCGACTGGAGGAATAAGACTCTAGATAGGAGCGAATATAAGATATGAACAACAACAAGAAGTAAGTTTGAGGAAAATGATTACAATGACATATTAGTAACATGTGAAGAAATACTTACTAATAACACATCAATAAAAGTTTTACATTAGAAGGTCTCTTGGCGGCATCTTTACGGATGCCGCGGAGGATTATCGGAAATTGAGTTGGGAGACTAGAGGGTTCTAGGGAGACTAGTAGGTATGGAGTTTACTATGAAAGGATAGGTATCTGGTTTGGCCCTAATCAGCAACGTATGGAATATTAAGATCTTTATGGATGTTTATTTGAGATATAATAAGGAGGATCGAGGAATTTACGAAGAGTATATTTCTGTGATCTACTCAAAGAAAATATGGGTGCATCTTATAAATAGTTGCAGACCGATTTACTGGAAGATTAAGCATCTGATGTCTCTGTAATTAGAAGACAAAGAACGTTTTTAATTTACTTAAAAAAAAAAAAAAAATAGATATAGCTTCACGTGCTCGATGAACTTCTCCCAAATATTCATTGCTGACGTTCTGATGCCTACTGACGAAATCTGGGAATTTATATTTGGAGCTGACGCGTCATGGAGCGTATAGCGACTTTTCATGACGGGACACAACACGTCAGAGTAGTGTGAGCACTTCTATTTAAAATAATGGTTTATATTTTTTTTGTAACACGTCAGGTCAGCGTAGTGTGAATGCACCTTTAAACACTTCATGATATGCCCAATGATTACAAGTAACTTCGGAAGTGCTCCAAAAGTACTTAAAATCTGTTTATTAATAATAATTAAGCTTTACTTAACACCGTACCATTGTAACCTATCATATAGAGGCTGCAATGGCGCTTGCCACCTGTCGTACAATGTTCTCCATATACTTAATTGAAAATCAGTAGATTTCATTATTAGTTATCCTGGAACTATAAAGATGATGTGGTTAATATTCGGCACAGATTGGTGTCAGTAGTTTTCGCGGTTAGTGATCAAAAAAGAAAAATGGTTTGTCACTTTGTATAGTAGTAAAGAATTTTTCAATCAAAGATAGTTTTAATAAAATAAAATAAATAGTAACGTTATATTAAATATTAAAAAATGTTGTAACTATGATAATAAGAAGTCAGAAGACATATGAGGCGGAGATTGGGCTTAGAAGGCAGGACGCGACCCTTTAATCCCCGGCAGGTTGTTGAAGGCATGCGGCCTCTTGAAATATGCACGGCTCGGATTACATCTCTCTAAGATTTGTCTTCCATGGCCCCACTGCAGACCCTTTTCCAGCTAATGCTCTCCGGTCCCTCTTATTTTAGGAAGCTGATTATTTTATTTTATCACTTCCATGCATAGCTGCTTGAGTAGTTTTATGAAGACAGACTTAAGGAATCTATAATAAGGGAAACTTGCTATCAATTAATTTGAAATAGAGTTGGCGTGCGCTTCATTAACTCTACTGATTACGTTTATGTTAAAAAAAAAAAACGCTGTTTGCAAGACTATACCGACAAGAAACTGCTCATCGTTTTAGACAACTCCATATTTACTAGACAAAAGTTCAAAGCTTTCAATAAATCACTAGATTCATTTACATGACAGTAATTAGATCTATTGGGCCGGAGACTAAGACAACTGCCGTAGATAATAAAAGCTAAGCACTTTCGAGCGTGGTCAGTACTTGGATGGGTGACCGCTTCCAGATAAGTCCACATACTCAGGCTAATACGCCGTAGGTTCGATTCTCACTAGGGATGCCATTACTGTCCTCTACATGGAAGTCAAAGGGAGGTGAGCGACCCCTGTGCCTGACATAGCTCCTGGTCCTCTAGGTTGGGGGTTGGGCATAGGGCTAATAACCCTATCCTGTAAAATCCTCTCCATTACGATCAGCGCGATCTGCGGCATTACTTTCTGGATACTTTCCTTTTCCAATGTCTAAAAACCAAAAAACCTTCCTATATTCTTGATTTATTAACTCTGCGTTCCTCTATTCACCTCTAGATCAACACTAGATCCCAACCTTTTAACCTGTATATCCCCTCACATAGAACCGCTTCCTTTGACAAATCCTTCATCATTCGTGATACCTCCTCCTGGAATTCCCTACCCACTTCTATTCGTAAAGCAGCTTCCATAACATCCTTTAAAAATAATTTATTCCAGTACCTCTTAGAAAATCAATCAAATATGCCAATAATCAAATAAATACTAAGAATTACTTTGTTTTCTCTTCTCTTTCTTTCTTTTATATGTTCATATATATACGATTGCAATTTATGTAATAATTATTATTTCATATATTTATTTATTTTTTAATTTAATTTAATTTTTTTTCCTGTAAAACATGTATACTGTAATTACTGAAGCATCTAATTTGTAAATAATAGGCCAGATAATTGTACTTTTAACTGTGCATTATTTTTATTCTTTGGGGACAGTAAGTCCCAGAATAAAGTTTTTTTTTTATCATTTCATT
Source organism: Euschistus heros (assembly GCA_003667255.2). NCBI lineage: Eukaryota > Metazoa > Arthropoda > Insecta > Hemiptera > Pentatomidae > Euschistus > Euschistus heros. Next base: position 413,738 of record RCWM02000657.1, on the reverse strand, counting down.
TCATTTTCAAAGATCTACCGCAAAAACCGGAAAAAAATAGATCTATTAAGAATAAATACAGATTGGAAATTGGACCTTCAAAAACTATGAAGAATTCAAGTTCCTAGTGTCGAAAATGATTAGTTTTAACGTCAACCAGAAGGTCTCGACAAAATAAAACTACGGGTTCAAATCAACACAAAAAAAACACATTTTATTTTCTAACGATTACAACTAACTGAGAAGGTTACAATTAATAAAATTATCAATCATTTAAAACAAAACTGGTTGCCATCGCAACATATAAAAGTAGTCCGTAAGCACAAAAAATAATTAGTGAAACTAATATTTGTTAAGCTCAGTAGCTACCACTACATTAGTATGATTAAATATGAAAATAGAATGGATAAAGACATAAAGGCTAGGTAATCAGCAGGAAACAGGTGTTTCTTTGGTATGCAGAAAGCTGCAAAAGTTTATACAAGAAAGCAAAAAGTTTCCTATACAAAACAATAGTGAGATATGCAATACACGTTTCAACAGGATGCTTCAGGTATGGAAGAGAAAATTACTGCGTGCAATTTATGGTCCAGCCAAAGTAGATGATCAGTGAAGTACAAGGACAAACCTTGAATTAAGGTGAAAAGGACATTTAAAAAGTAATTCAGTTCATGAAACTGCGTTAGTTGGGCCATGTAGATAGGATGGACTAGACTAGAATACCAAAGAAGTCACTTTATGGCAAACCAGGAGGTGAAAGAGGAAGAGGAAAACCCCGTCTCAGATGGCTGGACGAAGTGGAAGGTGACCTGAAGAGGATGGGCACTAAACACAGGAAGCACAACAGATAGAGAACAGTGGAAGAAAGAAATAGCAGAGGCTTATTAATTAATTAGTAGTTCTAGCCTACTAATAATTGAATGAATTAGACCTATTTGGACAGTTGAGTTTTGGTGCTTCTAATCCTTCTCGTATCCATATCTTTCAAACCAGAATCCTCCGTACGTACATTCTGTTAACATCTATCCAAGGAAGCAAGACGAACATTGTAATTTAATATTACTATTATTTTTTTTTAATTAGGTCTTAGAATTAGTCTTTCCTTGACCATATTTTGTTTAAATTCAATGTATATATTTGTATTTTTTATCATGGTTATTTTTTTGTTTATATCTTTTTCTTTATTCATAATATTCACAATATACATATTTAATTATTATCTGAGCCATTAATTGTTTGTGTGGATTAATTAAATAGTTAATTGTGCCTCTAACCTATGGATGTTCACGGCACCTACTTGCAACTAAATAAATACAAATTATAAAATTAGGTTCGTGGGTTAGGAGTTCAAAATACTTTATGTATCTACTGTCATTAATGCTCATTTTCCATCAAATCTTCCTGATTATTTTATTTATGTAAGATAACTCCCATTCACATTAGCTGTACTATAGTTGATAAACTTACCAATCAGCGCAGTACATAGATAGCAGAATAATGATTATAATTAAAGCAGTTTCAGGTGCAGTGAATAGCTCTTGTTTGATAATTAAATGACTGAACTGACTATCAATGGATAGTAACTGTACTCCACTACGTGATCATGTCAAGTAAGGAAGTTCAATTCATGAACGGAAGTCCATTCACTGCCAACGTAATGACTTAGTAAACTGCACAAACATTTTGAAAATTTATACCAGTTACAAGACTCAGTCATGTGAACTCACCGATTAGTGCACACAGTACGCTTAAGCAAGCAGTAATTACCATGTCTTTTATAATTATGAAAATCCTTGGTAAATTCTTTCACTGCGTTATCAATATCGATAGTTTAGATGGAACAATTAATTGTTCCATCTAAATTATAACATTATCGACCAAGTTAAAAAAACACACAAAAAAACAAACAAATTAACTATATAATCCAATATGCTTAATAAATTTGATGGTACTACAAATATACTGTTCCCTGTCACTAAAGGCCTTTCAGAGCCGACAAGGTGCATTAGATTAATCCATATTTCCTGTACTGAGGACACATCTCAAAGATTTGCCTCAGAGTGAGAACAACTTTACAGAATTAATACTGAGGGTATCTCTCCTTGCCGGCAGGTAGTCGTATGTTATTTAAAATTTTTAAAATATCTTATACATTACATTAGCCAATTTCCCTAGGCTTGATTTATTTTAATGTTTTATTTCCTAATAATAACCACGAACCCTGCCAGTCTGCATTAAAATCTGCATATGAAGTGTAGAATCTGTACTCGATAAAATATTTTAGTTGAGATATAGGCATCAGTTCTTCGGTTAAACCAACACAGCAAAGAACTAACCACATTAGCCTAAAGTCCCTTGTGCGATAATAACCTCAGAAAAAACAAATCCTAATAAAAATTTTATATAAAAAGGTAATTTTAAGGTTCCTAAGTAAAAATTTCAAATTGTTAAAATATTTCACCTAAGAGGAATGACAGAGAAATTAGTTTGGCATTTAAAATGACCATCCAAATTTTTATATTCTTGATATTGATAAAGAAAACGTATTTTGATTACATTTATTTTGGGTTCGATGGCCGAGCGAGTTAAAGCTAGTAGGGTCTCAGCGCGCTCGATACTGAAGGTCGTGGGATCGAATCCCACCTGGGCGAGTTAAAATTTGTTTCGTGGCTGTCTCACGGAATGAATCTTGAACTCCCCACCATGGCTAGAATAGGTTGGTAACCTGTAGGATAGCCCGTCATATCTGCCCTAATTGGAGTACATAAGGACGTTAAACCCGAAAAAACAAACAATTGCGGGAAGTTGCTTATTGCAACAATTTAAAAAGTTAGTATGGTAATGCCACAATCGTTTTTATTGTTAAAATGTAACAAGCCCTTAAAAGTAAAAACAATTACAGATTCCGTATAGGAAATATTTTTTTATTACCTAAATATTGAAATTTACAACTGCTCATGCAATAAAAAAAAAAAAAAAAAAAAAAATTTACACACAGTAAATATAATAATAACTACGTAGATAATAATTATAATGAAATACTAATAATAACAATAATCATGTTTGTTGTATTATATATGTATTTTTAATAATACGTAACTATTGTGTAAAATAATAAACTAAACGACGTTCTACATTAATAATTATTTTTATTATTTTAAATCCTAGTCCTTTCGGTGAGGTTACGAATCAGAAATCAGGAAGCCGTTGACTCCGACGTAAAGTACCAGTGGTGTCTAGATCGGTTATTAATTTCCGCTCCCTCGGAACCGGCCAATCAAACACATGCCACCTAAATCAAGGATAGAAATGTGGGTTTGATGCCGATTGAAAACGTGTACGGGGATCCAATTTGTCCCCCGCCCCACTCTTATTGCCTATTGGAGATGAATAGTTTCCAAACGACCACAACTAAATATTGGATATTGGACACCGGTCGCCATTGTTTAAGAATTGAATATTAATACGTATTGACCACAAAAAAAAAAAATAAAAAAAATTCTTCCTGGTTTTATTTGTTTTTTGATCCATATTAAATAAAATAAAATATAAAAATTCATATCACTTTCTGGAAGATCCTTTTTATACAGCTAACATCAGGTTCTCCATTAATTAAATATTTGTAAATATATTGCAAAAGAAGAAGAAAATAAACTTTATTCTGGAGCAGCTTGTCCTCGAAGAATTATGAGTTACAACTTTTTTTTTTATTTAAAACTATTTATTGATATTTACAACTCGGCCATCTGCTTCATAGGAAGCAAGTTGAAAGACTAGTGGATTTGAATGGTTAAGGAATTTACAATGAAAGGATAGGTATCTGGTTTGGGCTAAATCACCAACATATGGAACATGAAGATCATTATAGATGAGCTTGTTTGTGACAAAGTAAGGAGCATTGAGGATTCTTCGAAGGATTTTGGATCGGAAGGATTCGATATTAGATGAATTAGATGGTTAGATGGTGGGATGGTTTGAAAGATTTTGATGGAATTTGGAAATTTAAGGGGTATGAGGTAAAGAAGAAAAAGTATACTGTGATGATTATGTAAGGTTTAATGGGAGATATAATATGGAGCATTTAAAATACTACGGAGGACTTTGGATTTGAAGGATTGAATGTGGTTCGATTGTTTTGCTGTTCAAATAGGTTTGATGATGGTTTTGTATATAAGGAGTTCGTTTTCAACGAAGAGATGACCTATTTAGTAGTCATTACCATCGGCTGCATCGTCCGTTCTTGCCTTTTAAATCAAGTGACATGTTTAGTGGTATATTAATGATATCATCACTTGTTTTATTTACAACTGTAGCCTCTCTTCTATATCTAGTTTAGGAAACACTATTACATTATTCGATTTTTTATCTCTTGTTTTTGCAATAATCTTGAATCAAGAAAACAAGAAGAATAAAACTAAAAGAAGAATTTAGTTAATCTAACAAGAGATTCTTAGCCGTTTCTTTACGTATAAGCTGACGTAAAGGGTTCCCGATTAATAGGAATGAACGTCTAGAAAATTGGATTATGATATTGTCGAATAGAAATGAGAAATTTATTATATTTTATGTTTATGAAATATTGTATAAATGATGTTACAAATGAATGTGTGTGGGGTTTGCACAATTCCAAACTTCAGCCGATAAAATGAGGTACGCATGATGGTATAGAGCATTCAGAACAATTCCAATAGAAGAGGAAATGATTCATCAATCCTTATTGTAAACATTCATTTTAAGTTCTAAAACACACAAAATTTTCAACACTTCAGCACTATGTTACATGGATTATATATACTAAATTTTTCAAAATTGTAAAACAATAAATCAAACATTGGTACTAATCTGATACCTAACGGATACCTAAAATATATCTATCATGCAAAGGGGGAGGAGGCAGGTAGGTTAAATTTTTGTGTTTAACTATGGGATTTCCCTTATGACTCATTAGATAGGAACGGAAAAACCAAGAGCCCCCTGCCCCTTTCCATGATGGATGTATTTCAGATATTTGTTAGATCTCCTCAGGTGAGTACCAATGTTTGATTTACTGTCTCACAATTTTGAAAAATTCAGTATATATAAACCATGTAACATACTGCTAACGTGTTGAAAATATTGTTTGTTTTAGAACTGAATATGAATGTTTAGCATTCGAAACTAGTATTGTAATAAAATAATCCCAATAGAAGTGGTAATTAATTCACCGATTCTAAAATTATCTCTGTCTCAAGCTCAATAAATTATAAATATAAATCTGAGGGATAGGAATTTTTTTATGTAAATATTGAGGATTGATAAATCATATTGACAATGTAGCAGTAACATCGGATCGGCATGCGTACCAGTGGCAACACGGAGTACTAAGAAGATAACAGTCATTAGTCTTCTAGTGTGAAAAAAAGTGAACTAAGAGTGTTGTTTTGTTGCTATATAGTGCTTCTCAAACTGTAAAAGTAATGTTTTTAACGGTATCAAATCTCTGTTATTACTTTGTTTATTTTGTCTGAACTTTATCACAATAAAAGGAAGGTAGGACGCGCATTGTTGTTACCTTTTTGTCATTAAACACTTAACAACAGAAACAATAATTTTGTAAACTACAAGATTAAATTCACAGAGAAAAACTGTTGAAACTTTACAGGGCATTCCAGTTAGCAAAATCATTGATTAAAGGCGTAAGTAATTGGACTGTGAAGGGTTCCTCGACTGGAGCTTTAACTATTTCAATCTTCTGCTGACATGGAATCGATTCAAGAGTAAAACAGAGAGTATTTTTAGCCTATTCATCAGTTTTTAGACTAAAAGGTATAACATTGCTGTGTACATGCGTAACTATGGGGTCGGTAAAAATACAACTTTTCTGTATATCATAAAATAATTTTTGAAACAAGTTATAGAACTTAAAAAATAGATAAATAAAAATGACTAGCAATCCAGAATAGGTATGGAACTGCTTCTTGGTCCTCTATAATTCTCACTTGTATTTTTTTAATTATTTGGCATAAATCCGAATATATGCATACATTTTGTAATTTTTTATAAATTGTTTTGTCAGAAATGGCTCTAAGGAAAGGTGAACTATTTAGAGCATTTTATTTCTAATTAGAAAATATAAATAAGACTTATAAATATGTGAGTCCAGGAGGCTAATAGATTTTTAATACAATTTATATAAGTGAAAATTATTGAAATGAAAGAAAATTAAGGACAATTCGAAACTAATATTTTGAACACAAAACCATCAAAAGAGTCCAACACTTCAAATATATGAGTGACATTCTCGAACCTTCGGGACTTATAGAAATATTAAAAAATATCACAAGAAAATAGGGAACTGAAGGTAAAGCAAGCCTATGAAAGAACTTATGACATCTACAAAAAAAAAGTGCTTATCCCTTCAAGCAAAGATTAGACACTATAATACTGTTATCAATCCAGCAGCCTTGTAAGCAGCTGAAACCGTATTACAAGCCCTGGAAAACATCAAAAATATGTTTGATGTTTGGTTGTGGCTATTGGTTATTTGTTCCATAAACATCAAAAAGTTAAATTTGGAACTTGGTGAGTCAGATAGAATTTTTCAGTTTATTTAACAACATACTATGCGGCGGTACTTGTTTGGAAACAATCAGTTATCTGCGCCAAGGAAAATTTAGAAGATACATGCTGTAATACACACACACACACACACACACACTTAAGTCCTCTTACATATAAAAAATTAAAGGCTTTTTTCGAACAAGCACACATTTCTTTTCCATGAGCATAGGCTTATATTAAAATAAGGTTTTCCAGCTTAGACTGAAAACGGCTTGAGATGTTGAAATAGCATTTTCAAATCGATCCACATTGCGTCATCTTTTTAATCCCTCACTGGATCTCCACTTTACTTATTTCAAAAATATTTTTTATCATTAAAGTTTTTGCCTTTGCTACAATCATTCATTTGTTTTATTGCATAAAGAAGACAAAATACAAATAATAAAAATTAAAAAAAAAATAATAATAAATAAAATAAAAGTGCCACGCATACTATTTGAAGCGTGGAATACCAAAATCTGCTTAGTCCATTTTTAAAATATTTTCACAGCTGGTCCTTAAAGATTAAGTTCAGAATGGGTTAGGAAGAGAAATTATTATTTTTTTTTTTAATGGTCATTTTCATAGTGATTGAACTTCTTCTTTTTTAGAAAACCCTTCACCTAGAGATAGCCTAGTAAAAAACTATTCAATAAAAAAAAAAAAATCTGGAAATCGGACATAGCTTTTTTTTGGAATTCCACGCCTCATTTATAGAACACTTAATCCTGGAAACTCCGAACCTGGCTTGCCCACTTATGGAGGCTAAACCAGTGTTGCCAAGATACATAAAATATTTTCCCTGGTGGAGTGTGATAAATTTCCCCACTTAAGACAAAATTTTCCCAGTTCTCCATCACTTTTTTCCCACTGAAATTCCCCTGTCAAAATTCACATGTGAACCAAAGGTATGTTAAGTAAATTTATTTTTTCATATCCATTCATTAAAATTTACAACTGTACAAAATATAAACATCAAGTAAATGTGTTAATAACGATTACAATAACATGTCAAAACTTAAAAAGAACTACTCATCAGTAGCACTTAAATAAAAATTCTACACTAGATGGTCTCTAGGCCATCTTCTTTTCAGACGCCTCGGAGGATTATCTGGAATAGAGTGAGAAGCAATTTGAGACACTAGTGGATTTAACTGGTAATGGATCTTACTATGAAATGAAAGACATTTGGTTTGGAATAAATCAGCAACATATGAAATATCAAGATCTTCATGTATAAGTTTATTGTTGACAATGTAAGGAGCATTGAGGATTTTTCGAAGGATTTTGGATTGTAAGGATTAGATACGAGTTGAATTGGATGGTTTAGCAGAGCCCCAAAGCTCAACTCCGCACGTCCAAATATGTCTAATCACAGTCATGTATATGAGTCTTTTGTAATTAATTGGGAACTTTGAACTAAATGTTGAAGTAGTCTATAACGACGGACAGTTTCTTGTCGTTTTAGTATTGTATGTGGATTCCAAGTTTGACGTTTTTCCAAGTGGACTTCTAGGTAGCGGATCTGTTCAACAGGGATTAATGGAGTATAATTAAAGGATACTGTAGAACAGGAAGTCCTAGGTTTAACGTAAAGTAAAAACAAAAATAAAACTTTAGAAAAGAACTTTATTATAATAACATTTCTGTCATATAATTTATTGTCGTGTTAACAATTGGCGGAAGTTATGTCAGTTAAAGCTATTCCCGTCAGCTAACCTTTCACTCTTAGTCGGCTTAGGTTGTCCTAGACGGTCATCCTCCTCAGCCTTCTCTTTCCTTCTATAACTTATCTCTTTCCAACTGTTCTTAACTAGTTGCTTATAAACTTTAACTTAACGAGGATGTAAGCAATAAATTATATTAAAAAAAGGCACTTTAAAAACAGTTTTTATCTGTAAAATTTACTAAACGAGTTTTTTAATAATGGTAAAGGGAAGATTTCTTTTTTTCTGAATCTACTCCATTTGACTTTTGAAATAAAACATTTGTATTGCATGCCTGTATAAAAAAGTAAGCTGTAAAATAAGACTTGTTTTTTACCAGAAAAAAAAAAAAACAAAAGAGGAAACAATTTTACCTCATGGCTGTTCCCCTTTGAATGAAATAAAATTATCCCCCGTAATTTAAGCGTTAAAGTGCGTGGACAAAGAGATGCCACGAGTCGGATTTCAGAGAAGAAATGCCTTTAGAGTTGAGGTATTCCAAGGGCGTGTTTTGACCGTGTCCTTGGTGGGGCGTATCCTTTAGCGGAGGAATGTATGAAGGCCAAAGCACATGTCTTATTCAACGGGAAGGAGGCGAAACACAATATGGCAAGAAGAAGGCACTAAAAGTGGCTAGCGTTTGTCGTTCGGGAATGCTCCGTTGGAGTTAGTTATTCATTCTGTTGGCGGAGGGGCCACTTAGCCCCGGGTCTCCGCTGGTTTACAGCCCCCTCCCCACAACCCTCTCCACTTCCTCCCCTCCCCCCATGGACGAAATACATTACCCTGTCCATTGTCTTCTCTGCCGCTGTCCTCTTCCGGCACTTGGGCTGTCTTAATGGAGCCAATATTCACACTTTACAGACAGAAACAAACGGACATGAACAGAATAGGTTCCTTAAGGTCGAATACATATCCTATATTATTACTCCAACTACCGTATACTAGTATAGAAGGATCAAAACAATTAGGACTAATGAATTTTTTACTGCTTATATTGAAATTATTTTATTTGAAGACTGGTTTTGAATGTTAAACATTCGTCCCGCAATCCATAAATTCCGTGTCTTTTATATATACAGCTTCTTTGGAAAGGGTCTATTTTAATTAGGGCTGACGAATTAATTGCCACTTCTATTGGAATTATTTTATTAAAAAGCTTGTTTCGAATGCTAAACATTCATCTTCAGTTCTTAAACATACAAAATTTTCAGCACATCAGCATTGCGATGTAGATTATATATACTAAAGTATTAATATGCTAAATTTAAAAATGTAGTCAATATTTGAAAAATGTTTAAACAAAGTGGAGATATTACAGCTTTTATGGCAAAAAACGTGGTTTCCTTAGAAAAGTCTTTGAATTATTGCATATCTGCAACTGATTGGAATAGAGAGTAAGGTCTGCGGTTCTTTTTTTTCATTTTTGATCTAGTTTTACCCAATTTTACACTAAGAGATACTCACCCTGTATAATAGCTACTGCATGTTAGTTTGCTATTTGTCTGTTAGCCAAATACATTACATGCTTTTAAAGTTTTATTAAATGAAAATTTAAACTTTAATCCACACAATATATTTAATTGTGAATGGCATTGATAATATTTTATTTTTCTTTCAAGAAAATGAATTGTAACAGTGAGTATAGCGAAATTGGGTTTATTCCCTACTTGAGGCAGGACTCGGCGTGTCATTAATATCTACTCCCACCTATCAACAACCACTGGGACCATTCAACTTCGCTCCGGCCCGCCCATCCAGAGTGGACAAGCGGCCAGAGAAAAACGAAACCAGAGGGGTTTAGAATCGGTAATGACATCTGCTAACAGCGACATCTGGTGTTGCCATCGCCGCTACTGTTTTGTTCCCTCCCAACACCATAAATTATTCAAAACTCGACCTGACAAGATTAATACAAAGTGTTCGGCCCCTTTATGTCCACTTTTGTTGCTCTATCTCTCAATTCCGCTTGGTGGTATTCGTTTCTCACATTCTCTTAAATTCTTTTTATAATTTAAATAAAATAAATTAAAAAAAAATAAAAAAAAAAATTAAGCGACAATAAATTGTAGGCAACATTAGAAACAGCCAGTGAAGTCAAAAGGGAAAAAATAATATTTTTTAGGAATTACGGATAAAGAAAACAAAATTTAAAAGCGGATTTGTCAAAGATATACCTAATTCGGTACACACGCCTACAATCTTTGAGGTCGGTGGCAGCCACCATATTGGCGGACTAAACCAGCTTCTGCTCCTGGCTTGCACCGAGCTTTATCCTATGCACACCCACTTTTCTTTTTTTTTTATATTATATATTTTTTTATATTTTATAATTTAGGTAACAGAACCAAAATTTGATTGAATGTGTGAATGGAATGATTTTTCTGTATTCACGTAACGTTTTTGGTTAATTTGAATAATATATATTTTTTTCATATGAAAAGTGCATTGAAATAGTTTTAAAATGATACAAGAAACAACATTCTAGAAGCGGAGGTATAAACTGTGACTCGTAACGATATTTTAAAACCCTGCTTTTTTTTTTTTTTCAATTTATTTTTACTAAAGCCTCTAAAGCAAACAAAAACACAGGTTGAGCGGTAATATTTTTCGGGACAACAGTACTATATAGCCTTCCTGGATTATACCACTTTTCCTCCAGCGAATGGTTTGTAATCTACTTTGTATGGACCCATAAAATTTTTTCCAAATCTCTAATAACACATCACACATGAGAACGGAACAATTAATGACGACCAACAGAATCAAATAACAATAATGCTCTATCCGAAATTACTATCTCACATCCTCTACATAATTCCTATAGTTTTATTCAATAATAGATTGGTTTTACGTTTTAAAGTTGTTCTATAAACAGAAGGAAATATGAAGAAACAACCCACATAACAAACTGTAAATAACTTAAAAAAAACTAAAATGAATAGCTATGTTTAATTTATTTCAGAATGGGTTGAATCTTTTAAATAGTTCGGTGTAATCGTAGATAAGAGACTGACATATGAAATGCATGTTGAATAAAAATAATCATTTTTATGGATGGGTGCTACATCAACCGGCGTTAAACTACATTCCCGCTTTTGTTGATCTTTCTACGAAATTTTGTTTTAGAATTCAATTTTTATATTTTTATCTTATATTATTTTATGTTTTATTTAGAATAAAGTATAATTTATTCATTTAGTTTATCATAGATTTAAATTGTACATTTCGATTTTGTTAGGGGCCCTAGGGGGTGCTTGTGCATCTCTGGATTCCCCCGTGCCTACACCTATGATATAAAAACTAATATTATACATAACAAACAACATATGTGCAAACTGAATTATGTTAGGAGTAGTTGTTTTGCTCTTTTGTAGGCGTATCTGTTAAGTGACGTTTTATTGAAATACCGTTTTCTTGGATAACGGTATTCTGGAACATAATGTCCCCTAAGAATAAAAATAATACACAGTTAAAAGTACAGTTGTCTGGCCTATTATTTACAAATTAGATGCTTCAGTAATTACAGCATAATTTTTTTACAGGAAAAAAAATTAAATTAAATTAAAAGAAGAGAATATAAATAAATATATGAAATAATAATTATAACATAAAATAAATCGTATACCTATATATGAACATATAAAAGAAAGAAAGAGAAAATAAAAGAAGTAATTCTGAATATTCATTTGATTATTGACATATTTACGGAAGATCGATAGTCTAAAAGGTACAGAAATAAATTATTTTTAAAGGAAGATATGGAAGCTGCTTTATGAATAGAAGTGGGTAGGGAATTCCAGAAGGAGGTAGCACGAATGATGCATTTGTCAAAGGAAGCGGTTTTATATGAGGTGATATACAGGTTAAAAGTTTGGGATCTAGTGTTTAGGAGGTGGATAGAAAGACGCAGAGTTAATAGATCAAGAATATAGGAAGGTTTTTTTGGTTTTTAGACATTGGAATAGGAAAGTACCCAGAAAGTATTGCCGTCGGAATTCAGGAAAAAGCCACGAAGCCGAGCTCAGAATATCGGCAAGTGTAATGATCAATTTCACAGACTAGTTTTACCTTATCACCTTTACACATAATTAATACAAGGTAAAGGAAAATAGTCATACTATTGTTTGTTAAATATATGTGGCCTCTACTCTTGTCTACTAAATGTGGCCTCCAACATACAACGTGTCCCAATTAGAGAATATCTAAGAATAGAAAATATCATAGGTAGTATATATAATATGTATAATATACACATATGGGTAGTATGTATAATTTGCATATACATTTCATATTGTTGGTTCAAAGTTATTTGTGACGTCCATGTTTATTAAGGATTTTATTTCTAATAATTTTTTTTTTCTTTTTCAGGTAAGCTATTCATAGTTACTCTTCCCCTATTCATTTGGTACGTATTGGTATTAATAAAATAATATAGTCGATAAATTAGTATGGTTCTTAGTTTGTTCAAAATGTTTATATTGTTTAATAAGTATATGATTCATAGTATAAATTTATATCAATATTATATATTAGTGGCATGGGAGTGGACTCCATTAAGTGTTGGAGACCTAATTTTTTGTGATCATAAGTTTCTTTTAAAATAAAGTAAATATTGAAAAAAAAACAATAAATATTATTCGTTTTTTCAACCCAATCAGTTTTGGAAGAAATCGTAAAAATAGTTGTTAAATTATTTTTCTAAATGAGATAGATGATTTTTCAAGGTACGTAATATATTTGGCCAAGATTGTAAATCGGTAGCCTTGTATTCCCAAACATTTCTAATTGTCCTCACTATTTTTATAACATACTAACTACAAGACAAAAAAATATTCCGGTTTGAAGGGATAGTACCAGAAATAGTAATAATAATTATTAAGATTGCTGTATTTATAACATTCTATAAGTATACACTAAACCTGAAAATTTCGATCTGAATTAATGATACTAGGAACATAGGTACTTTTGTACATAATAAAACATAATTATAAAGTGAACAACTTAACCTGTTGATGGAAAAAAAATGGGAAAACTGTTGAATTAGGAATAATCGTTCCTTAGAGAACGTGAAATAAATGTTCTCTGAGAAATCTCTCTCGAGTCAGATGATTTACAACGGTAAAGGTTTGTTATTTTTCTTTTTCTTTGTTTTCTTCTGTGTAATTGCAAAGACTGTCTGGTTCGAAATACACAATTCCAACCTTTGCTTTACATTCTTTCCTTTTATTTGCGAACATTCCAAACGGATTTTTCAGTAGACGTACATACAACAGACAAGTTTATTTGTTATATGGATTAAAAGAAGAATATTCATATTTGAGTTAGAATTTCCTTATTTAAATTAATCAATGTAAAACTAAATATCCTAAAATAAATAAATTAATTAAAAGAAGGTAAGTTTGACTCTTGTTTTTTTTTGCATTGAAATATGTGTTTCCCATGTAGTTCAGAGTTCCATTTGTTTTTGTTTAGAAATGCGTGTGGTGTTGTTAATCTTAAATCAAACTGAAAATTATATTTCCCTCATCTATTTTCCTCACACCTAAAGTGTGAGTTTTTTTTAGAATAGGAAAAACTGTGAGTGAAATAAGATAAAAAAAATACTTTTTATATATTTATGTTCACTATTTATATTAATTTAATATAATATTCATTATATTTATCGACTGGTTAATATCATACTCATTAACAATGCTAGTAATATAAACATTTTATTATTTGAATCTGGAATGTTTTCTATTTTCCTCACACCCTCTCCGTATCCCTCACTTTTATGATTTCTATCATGATCATAAATGTGCAAATAGACTACATTCTATGAAGAAGTTTTTCGCTAGTACCATTAGTAGACTAGGGGAAGGTCCTGTACCTGTGGGCAATTTTCACTTACAAATTTTTCTAATTTTCGGTGCTTTATTTATCTGAGTGGTTATTGTACCATTAGATGAAAAATTTAAGGGGCTATCGAACCCTGGTGTCTTTTCTTTGAATAGTAATTTTTTTTTTACAGAAAATAATGTTTTGTATTAACTTACTGATTAGTGTCCATAGGTACCTTATCCTTTTGTACTTATGGACACTAGTGGTTGTACCGATAGACATTCATTTCTTCGTAGGTTTATAGGGATAGTTGAAATGATGTTTAGAGAAACACATTAGCAATAATTTTTTATAAAATGTACTAAGAAAAATAGAATATTTAAGCAAGGAAAGTTGACTTGTTTATCGAACTAGAAGGCCGACTAGAAAGGTGACAACAATAAATTTAGCGTATAAATGTAAATAGAAACTTATTTTTAAACCTTTTAACATAAATAAATCTTTTATGTACCTATAATTATTATTAAAGAGTGTCATAGACTTTTTAATGGAATAAATCGAATCATTAGAGATCGTATTCATGAAAAGATGTAGGAAAATGTAATTGTTCACATAACCTCCCAGTGCCAGTTATAAAAGATGGCGGTGGTGATTTTCTTTAGTATATCTCTTATTTCAATTTCATAATCAGTAGCGATGTTCGGAAGAATAAATTTTGGAGTTCTATCATTTGATGAAATTTTCTTCAAGTAGCAAATGTTGCACGCGAACGAGTCTACTTTTTCTTTGATCAAAGCTATAAAATGCTTTACAACAAAAAATGTGGCTCCCAACATATATTTCTTTGTCTTCAATTTCTTTACCTTGTTCATAATCATTCATTAATTCATCCAAAAAATTACAATCTTCGCTTGATGGATGAGCCAAGATCACAGTTGTGAAATCACCATCTTCACAAATTCAATAGTTTGTTATAAATAGTGAGTGGCGAGTTTTCTCCTCTCAAAAACAAAAAAAGGTTATACGAATAGTAGGTTTCCTAATTTAGGCATTTTATATCACGCAGAATGCCTACACACTTTTCCACAACATTTATAATTGATTTTTTTTTTCTTTTTCTTTTTTTCTTATTTTGTACGTTTTTTAGTATTTTTCCTACTGTTAGAATAAATGCATTCCAAATTATACCTATTTTAGCTAAGCTCAGCTGACTATGTAGTGTAAATGTTTTATTACCAAAACATGTATAAATATTGAATATGTGTAATTGTAAACTGTTTAATGATTTGAATAAAACTTTTATTATTATATTTATAATTGAAATAATGAAATAATTAAAAAAGAGAAAAATCTGTTATATCTGGGGATACTTTAACCATCTGTCCACAGGTTCAGCTGGCAATGGTGTCTACAGGTACAACTGAACGCCATGTTGTGCGGAAAGCTATATTTCACAAAACCCGTTAGTGATAACTGATATGGAATCATATGAAGTTATGATACATTTATCGGTCAACCCAATGAAATATTTCTGCCTAGGAAATTCTTAAGTTTAGGTCTTAAAAAATTAAAAATCACCGGTTAGATTGGTCAGGATTTGGAAGAAGAAAAACTTAAAAATAATATTTCTACGAAATTTTTGATCTGACAATCTTGAAAACACAGCTGCAACTGCAGGGAGATGCTTGCAAGACTACCAATCTAACAATTTTAATTTCCCTCCTCCCACTCTCTCTTTATTAAAATTATCCACTGGCACAACAATGCTTTAGGTACTGCACCTTCCCCTAATATAAAGATGTTCATGCAGAATTTTTTTTTTTTAAACTTAATTTTTTTCTAATGGAATCACAATGGCGAAATTCGGACAAAATGATGGAATGACCCATATAATATTATAGGTATAATAAATATATAAGAATATAGTTCTTAGATTTTTAGAAGAAGAAGATTTCTCAATTTTTTCAGATAATAGAATGATGTAATGTAAAGACATTAAAGTTTTATTATCTCGAAGGAAATATTATTTATCTCGAGGAATAAGTCCCGGGAAATGTTCTTGGTAGCAATTTATGGCCGAATAAAGAAGGAACCGTCCCGGATCCAAAACTGCCGAGAAGGGCAACTCATCTCCAACGGCGCGACATTAATTAAAGACTAATTATGAACCGCCGACGGAGCAGGGGGAGTGATGGATTGAGCCCGGGAATAAACACTTTTAAATCATAAGAGATTGGCAATTAAGGATTTTGTCTCCGCTAGGACAAGGGTTTAGGTCTATCCTCATCCTTTCAATTCCTATTAGAGCGGGGTCTCCTATTATAGAGGAATTATCGGGGCCGGGGTAATAGCTACCCCCCCCCCCCCCCCCCCCTGCTCCTCTTCGATCTGAGGAAGATAAAAAAGAGGACTGTCTTTGGGAAAACATCAAACATTCTTTGAGAGTACGACGAAAAATTTTCATTTGTCGGTATAGTTTTTGAATGGATAATTACCTGGAATTTTTTTATAGTTGTAGATTGTTGGGGTATGCAGTCATTAAACATAGCAACTAAAAATAATATTTTATTTTATAATGCCAACATTTGGACTTGTTGCAATAACCTTTCTTGTCATCAGCATCATAAGTTTAGGTCCAAACTTTTCTACCCTTACCACTAAAGCTCACCACATCCCTGAATTAATCTCAGATTTAGAATATATTTACAGAGAGATGATTCATTTACTTGTACAGTAGAAGATAGGGAGCTGTCGTGCATAAGTGTTTGTAATATAATTTCCAATCATCTCATTTTTTCCCCCTCTTTTCCTCAAATACTTATTCCTCACTCGATCCTTTCTTACTTCACAAGATCATATTATTGTCACCAAAGCTGACAAAGGCAATACCACGGTGATCCAGTTTGTTGACAACTTTCTCTGAAACCCTAATAAAGGCTTGCAACGCAAGTCGAAACGTTGACATTATAAATTAAAATACTATTTTTAATTGCAGTGTTTAATGACTGCAAACCCCAACAATCCACAATTCTTATCAAACCGTGGCATACAAATTCACATATATATTATGATATATGAATCTTTAAAAAGAAAAATGTCATCAGTCGTTAAGGGCCATTATCGAAAACGACAGGTGACGAAATAACCACCATAATCTAGTATATTTACTGTTGAAAACCTAATAAAAGGAAATCAATTTGTATGTCAAGTTAGTCCTTATGTTTTTGTCGTACACTCTAACCGTCTTCTCTATATATTTACGGCCAAACAGTTTACACTATTATTTACTATTTACATTAAACCATTGGGTTGTAATCTTTAATTACGACACTAAACCTCTCACGATAAGTCCTTCAAAAAAACCAAAGTTTTTCCGAAAGATGATCAATTTGTAGATCGGTAGATATTGCGTAACCTTTCTCGTACTGTAATGATGATGTGGTTAAAATTTGGTACATATTCGTTCAGTAGTTTTCCCAGTTAGATTACCAACAAAAATGGCTTGTCCTTTTATATAGTATAGAAAACCGAAGAAAAATGAGATCGCCTCGGGTCTTTTTAAAGTAGAGCTTTTATTAAAGTTCTTCTACCCCTAATTGTTGTTTTACAGGCAAATTTTACTATGAAAAATATCATCCCGTTTACTGGATGCATTTTTATATTATTTTGCATTCAGTTGTAAATATCAATAAATATCTATATAAAATATCTTATATAATTTTAAAGTATGACTCGACCGATTCCGTGTATTTACCAATTCCACAATTTTAATAAATCATTTTGAATCCTCTATTTGCTTTGGAAGTTTTCAGAAATATAAGAGTTTTTATTAAAAATCAAATATTTGTGAATCGCTGTTTATTATAAATATATTTATGATATGGATTATCAGTTAAACGTAATTTAGAAAGCACGTGGAGATTATAGAACAATGCAAATTTAAATCATGAATGGAAATGAATGAATGAAAAATAATCTTTTTTCCAGGACAACTAGTCTCCTGAAAATAACATTAATGTACGATTAGTTACTTGCCTGGTTGCGCCATCTCAATAAATTTCAACTTCCATATTTGGGTCCACATTCTTAATTTTTTCCTTCAATTCTGTTCTCTCCGGTTGGTTAAAATAATTCCGTCTTTCCCGCATGCCACATCGTTCGATTTTACCAAGAAACTCTTAAACTCGATCTTTCTAGTCGATCATTTTGAGAGATACTCCGGAGTGTATTACCAAACATACCTCCGAAAATACCAGACCTTCCCCTAACTGCTGTTTGGACTACGCAAATGAGACGCGGCACGCCATTCGCTAGTTTTCAAATATATCCCCCCACGCAGCCGGAATACACGGCTGTCTATCATGGTAATAGCAGACACGAACGAATTTCAATACCGAAAGATGGAAAAGAGCTTTTAAAGGTTCTACTTTGGGTAAAACGTATTTCTTACAAAGATGCACTAAATTGAGAAATATTCAGTTTTCTCTATCAATGATATTCAAACGAATAGACCTTTTTTTTTTTTTTTAAATTTAAATATCTTCATAACTTAAAAATAGTCTATATTAAATTGAATTTTTTTCCCAAATAGAAATGGTGTCATATACCCTAAAGAAATATAGATAGGTAGAAGAAAGCATTATGAAGATTATTTTTATACCGGAAGACCGTTTATTGACGTTGTATAGTTAAATAGACCCTGATACAAAGTGAAACACCTGAATCCAAGATACGGAAGCTTCAATGAAATATACAAAAGGACCAGAAATTGTTTAATTAGAAACTCTTATCAAAATGCAGAAGGAAGTATAATTCTGAACTGCATACATATGTAAATTCTAATAAATAGTAAAAAATTCTAATGAGGTCAGTATGCCCTCTTATATATATATTACATTGAGTATATATAAAATACAGTGTTGGATATAAATACATTAGTATGTACGGATTATATCTTATTGTTCATTAAAATAACAAATACAATATCTCAAATTAAACTGATAAATATATATATCAGCTATATACAGGGTGAGTACCTCTCAGTGTAAAAAAAAAAAATGGGTGAAACTAGATCAAAAATGTAGAAAAATGTCCCAGACCTCACCTTCCTATTCCAATCCGTTGCAGATATACAATAAATCAAAGACTTTTTTGTGGAAACCACGTTTTAAACCATTAAAACAGTAATATCTCCATTTTATTTAAATATTTTTCAAACTTTGACCTCATTTTCAAATTTAGCATTAAATTTTCTTTAAGAACTTAGTATATGAAACCTTGAATTTTACGAACTTATTACCTAATGAACAGCTTGATATTCTCCTTATTTAGAGAAGTTACAATATCTTATATTACTTCTACGCTCACCGTTTTTCGAAAAAAACCATCCACACAACTACAAATCTCACAAAAACTTGAAAATTTAATCAGCTTTCGATTGATATATTAAAATTTACTTTTTAAACCGAAAAAAAAAACATGGTGTTCTCATTTGGCATAAAAATCAGTTACTTATGTAAATAAAACATTAGGATAATATAAATATGCATTTTAAACATAATAAACTCTTCATTGGAATAAAAAACAGAGAAAAAAATTTATTGTTTAATAGAAAATAAAGGAAAGCTGCCAATAAAGCGACACCAGATCAAAGGATCTTATGTCCATGCATTTATTTATTTATTATTATTATTTAAGATTTATTTTATAAGATTTTTAATGTGAGGTTCAAAACCCAATGATATTGAACATCGCCAATATTTTCTGAATGGAGATTGTGTTGAGGTATACCATTTTCCGAGATACATTTTATGGACAGATGAGTCTGTTTTTGCAGGGGAAGCATTGGTACCTATCCATGTATATCGTTGGTTTATATTTGTATTGCTTTCTAATAATGTGGAGGAGCACCATGGTGTTGAAAAATCATATTTTGCCGAATTTCAGGTGGAATATCGTGATATTTTTGTTATATCTGTTTTGAAATTCATAATTTTATCTTTTTTTTTTTTTTTTGTTAATATAGTAAATATGAATATTGATTTTAAAAGTTTTCTTCTTTTACTATTAATTTCATGAAATACTATATTAGATTGTTTTTTTTTTTTGTTGTTTTTTTTTAAAACCAAATGTATGACAATTATTTATTGCATGTTTCACAATTTTTTTATTATTATTGTTTTTAACAGGAGATGAGCTAACTTTATCCTTATACTTTATATATTTTTTTCCTATTTTTTTTCCTTGGAGTTACATAATTATTATCCGATTTTATCAAATATAAAAACAATTTTTATCAACGATTTTAACATATTGATTTAAAAATTTCAATATGTCTTAATATTTGATAAATGGAATGATTCTTGAAATATAGGAGTAAGAAAGGTGGTAAAAATGAAACAAGGGGTCCGTTTTTCTTAACGCAGTGCCTTTGGAGTTGTTCCTGAACAGAGGTGACGCCCCTTTGTGCCGTGTCCACTTGTGTCATCGACTTTCTGACTTAACAGCTTTTGCTCTCCTTGCTGTTTGTCCACCACTCCAGAAATAGAAATATCCCTCACTGATGATTTAACGTGTCCCTAAATAAAGAAATTATATAATCTATTATTTAGTATTAATAATAATATAAAATTATTATATTTAAATTATCATTTTTCGAGTACTTTACTTAACATACGTTTGTTTCTCATGTGAATTTTGACTAGGAAATTTAAAGGGAAAAAAAGGTGATGGAGAACTGTGGAAATTTTGTCTGAAGTGGAAAAATTTACCACACTCCAACAGGAAAAATATTTTCCCTTAAATATTTTGCCTGGCAACACTGGTTTAGCCTCTATTATTGGGCGTCAGGTTCGGACTTTCCAGGATTAAGTTTTATATAAATGAGGTGTAGATTTACAAAACCAGACCAAAAGTCCAATTTCCAGATTTTTTTTTATTGAATAGATTTTCTACTAGACTAGCTGAAGGCGAAAGGTTTTCTAAAGAAAATAGGTTATTCACATATAAAACGATCATACAAAAAATTATTTCCCTTCCCTAATCCAGTCTGACCTTCGTCGACTAGCTGTGAAACATTTTTAATAATTGACTGGTTTTGTAACTGTTTATTTGTTTATTGAAGCGTAATGTCCTTATGTACTCTAGGACAGGAAGCACGGGTTATTCCACAGGTTAAAACGTATTCTCGCCACAGTAGGAAGGTCAAGATTTAACTCTTGGGTTCAGAACTATCTCCCCAACTCGCTCGGCAATCGAGGTTTTGGAATTTAAAGCTAGAAATATTGAATTAATTTAAGAGTCTCAGAATTTAACATCAAGAATAACACACTAAAGTAATAGCTCTAAGTAAAAAATGTGTGATATTTATTAGATTTTACGTTACAATAGAAGTTCACTACCTTATTTTCATTCCAGGTTATTTTTGGGTTTTGTTTGTTTGTTTGTTTATTTCGTTTAACGTCACTTTATGCTGCTATGGCTAATCGGACGATGCTACGGTGGAAGTCCTAAATTTTGCCTATCCATGTATAATTAGGATAGGGATCTTTAACGAGCACCTGACATCGCACAGGCTCGGGACCCCCATTTTACGTCCCTTCCAAAGGACGGCATAGCGAAGGATTTTTTACTCCCTTTAAAAAATCCTAAGGTCATCTGCCGGCTGCGAACTTTTTGGGTTCTGTTCACTGAAAGTGTCAAATTATAAATTTAAAACACACGTATTTTTCAGTACTATAAAAAATAAAATTTTAGCCACCGTTGGTGAGGATTATGTGTACATATATTTTATTTACTGAGAGGTAAATGTATTCATCATAAATACATATACATTAGATACCACTTAAACGATTCCGGTTATAACGACGAAACGGCTATAGTAACTAAACTTTCAGGTCTCTTGAACTTGATATTTCTATCACCTGCATTTTGAATTGGATATAGTAACATAGCTTATAACAACATATCGGTCATAGCGACCTGTTTTTCGTAGATCTTAAGGGTAAAGTCTTCGGTTATAATGGCGGTGTGTTTGAAAGGGAGTCACCTTACAGTAAACATTGCCACGTCATTATCTTAGAACCCTCTTTTCCCTTCCACCCCTATCCCTAAATACTAACACTTCCTTGGAGTCAATTCTTACACTGGTAAAGTTTTTATTCGTGAACGGTGGACTTCACAGTGACGAAATCAAAAAGGGTATTGACGAAATTGATGCTAAAATATCTTAACAATATTGTAGTAACAAATGTTCTAAGCCGGTCAGGATAACTGACTATTTTAAGTAAGTTCAGTATTCCTATCTGTTATATAATTGTTATAGTTATATGTACAATATATACATATTATTGTTAATTATAAATTATTTTTAAATGACGGTATATATGTGTATGTAGTTGATATTACAAAGTTCGTGTTTCACATTTACATCAGTTCTGGTTATAACGACGATTGGCTGTAGGGACTGAATATTCTGGTCCCTGGTAGGTCGTTATAAAAAATATACAGTGTATCTCGGTTATCTTATTAGATAAATAATTATCGTTTTAAAAGTGACGAATATAATAACATATTTATATAAATACTTATCTAAGAGCATCTAAGGAATCAATTACATACGAAGAGACATGAGAGTACTAGAAATGAATCTAATGAAACAACACATGTCTGTTATTTAAAAATTATTGTTCAATTTATTACCATTTAAATGTTGTTCTTCGTGTCTCCTTCTTAAATATATTATTTAAGTGGTTCCGTTCGAATAGCAACATATATATTTATGTAATTTAAAATATTTTTTTAAACAGATATTCACGGATGTAACTATTAGATCTTTTTTTTTTTTTTTTTCTTTACTACAAAAAGGATCATTACTTCAAATAGATTGACTTATAATATGAGTTTTTCGCGATTCAATTCTTATTCATTTAAAACTAAGTAATGGCAATAAATTCACTTAGATCACGACTAAATGAAAATATTTAAATATATTCAACAATTATGAAGACGGTTATTAAACCCCTGTTTTCGTAAGGAAGTTTTAAATGGGATGGGAAGTGATCACCAACTTTGTTTAATTAAAATTGAGTTACTTTAGGGTTCATTTTACATAATTTTCCTTTTATTGTATTCAAATATTGTATTAAATTTTTTTTGTCAGACTATTACAGTCAAAAGGCCCAAAAAATTAAACCTTTCGTTACCTGAAACTAGTTATAAAATAGAAATATTGCTGTTGTATGATTGTAATTATTTTTAACATTTGCAACATGTTCTACGTAGTTTCTTTTTATATTGGTTTGTCGCATAAATAACAAAGGTTTATTTATTTATATTTATATTTATTTTCTTTAGGGAAGTGCTTACCAAGTAAACAAAGATAATCCTCATGCCTAGTTAATGGATTTTTAACAACTGTTATTATTGTATGTTTTATTCAAAGAATAGTTTAGTTTTTGTTACATTTTCTATGAGTAAGGACCTCGGAAGTGAACCATGTTAAAAAAAGATTTTTATCAAATTTATTTTTACCTGTTCAAACTTGGTCGAAGTGCGCCCAAAACCACATCAATGTTGTTTGGATTGAAGGAAGTATCAGTGAATATACAAAGCAGAGATGGTTCAAAAAATGTTTTAGAGATTTTGATCTCGAAGACAACCATCTCAGGGCTTTGGTAGTAGAAAACCCTCGCAAAACTAATTGGATCATTCGGAACCTAAAGATTTTTTTTCAAATATAAAAACTGCACTTTTTTGTTTACCGACTCAATATTTCGGTAGTTATCGTGCAGAAGTCGATAATCCGAATTATCTTTAAAATGAGTTGACTTCATTCAAAGCTTGATTTCATCAGATATTAGCGTTGTGAAAAATTGGTTGTTTATTTTGTGCTTTTTGATAAGTTATTAAATTATCTATTTTTAAATTGATTAAAATGATGTTTTTAGAGTAGTTACTGGATTTTGAGAATACGGACAAATATTTTTCTACTAACATGTGCCCAATTTTTTTACTTTCGGGGCAGCCAGGGATGTAATGTCTTCATAATTTAAAAAAAAAAAAATTATGTAATTTTAAAAGACTATTTAATGAAATGTTTAACTGTATAACAAAATCTACCTATTGTATAAGCTGAATAATAAAAAACATGTTACAATACTACCTATTTGTACCTCTGCACAATTTTTACAATAAAAAGTACCGAAGCAATCTTCTTTTCACACGCCTCGAAGGGTTATTAGGAATCGAAAGATAAATTGAGATAAGAGTTGCATGTTTGGTTTTAGTTTTATATGGAACGTAAAATATTGAAGTAGAAATGCAACATGGATATATTTCATGATTTTCTCTTACTAATATAAATACCGAACTTTTTTTCTCTGAATTAAAAATGAAGTGGCGATACATTTGAAGGGTCAGAATGAGGGGATAACGGTAGTCCAACCTAGTAAATTATAAGAAAAATGAAATTTAATATTAACTCGTAGCGATACATTTTCAAAAAGTGAAAAATTATTTTCTCAACAAATCGTTATTCAGATAATCGTTTCCCTCTGAAATTTCCCAGAAATTTTGAGGCATCACCAAATTATAGTCCAGTGCTCATTTGTTTGTGGCCAGTAAATTGAAGGGTTACTGAGAAAAACCGTGGTAGTCCAACTCCCGACAAACATGTTGGACACAGATTAAAACAGCCAATATTCAAAGGATTAAACGACAAGGAAGGGTGTCTTTTTAAAAAACAAAAATATTAAAAAAAAGTTTCAAAGGGAAGATAATTAAATTGTAGGTCAAGAGTGACCAAGGATATCCTTTGCCCTTCAGGAATCGTTAGATCTTGGAAAAAAGCTAAAATCTATCTGTGGCTTTGGATTGGACACTTAGAACTTCAGCTGTTTTCCCTCTTTTTTTATCGATTCTAAATTAACGATTTTAGTACCATTACACAAGCGTGTCTCCAAGAAACCAACCTGACCCGTACTTCACCGACCAGTCCGATCGTAACACCTCACATCGAGTTTACATTTATCGATAGTTCATTCCTCACATGTGAACAATCATTTCTACAGTTTCAACTTGGATTGTGTTCTTAGTGTGTTATATTGATATTTAATCGTCTTAAATGTAAATAGGTAAAACAGGGGTTAACAAGACGTATTTCATAAAGGATTTAGTGTTTTATAAATTCATGTTTTCTTATTTCCTCTAATGTGTAAAAGTACTTCAAGAGTTAAGAAAATTAATTTCTACATGGATTTGATGTTTTAGATATTTATATTTGTGGTATCAATTCAAGTGATAAAATTTCAGTGTGCATATTTTGTGAATGGATTCTTTGTCGTCCATATTATTTATTGCCTTAAAGTAAGACAGATTTTATTATTAATTCAATAAAAAACCTAGATATGAAAAAAAAAGCGAGAGAGTATATCATATTTTCTTATTTCCATTTCCATTGAGAAAATATAGCAGAAATTAACATCATAACTTTCAACAAGGATTCTGTTTGATTTTAAATATAGAGTTTATCAGGAGTTAACATTACTGGTGATTTAGATTTATATTCATTCTGATTTAATATAATATCAATTCAACATTGATTTAGTTTCTTATATTTTATATTTTCGTATTTATTTCCACTTCATTATTTTCTTATTTCTCATTTTAATATCAGAAGGTAAACAGGAGCTAAATCACTTTGAACAGTGATTTAGAGTTTCTCCGTAAATGAAGGAGAATAACCTTTTCCCTCGAAAAGTACTGTCTAAAACACCGAAATGAATCGAAACAAGGTTAGAATCAAAAAAGGTATTCTGGGCGCGTGTAGGAGCTGGATACACGCTTGTGTAACGGTACAACAATTTTATATGAACTATCGTCTTTTTTCGATAGAAAAAAGTACGAAAACAATCTACACTCCCTGTACTATCAGATATCTCAACCAGTTTGAAACCGACAAAAAGTGGACTACCGCGGTTTTTCCTCCTAATCCTTCATTTATTTTAGTTTCGGAAAATTCCGTTTTAATGTAAATTAATTTAAATGCAAGGTTGGTATTAGGACTGATCCTGTTCATAACTTTTGGATTTCAAGGTGTGGGATGGAACAGTCGACAGAGTTTGGTGGTCGAACCTTCGGGTTTACAAAGATTTTGATTTTTTAAAATCAAATGCATGTCGAATTAGATTAAGATAAAATAAATTGTAATAGAGGTAATATGCTAGGAATGGAATGGTAGCTGTATAGTCACACAGATGAAATTCATGGTTATTAGATGAACTTTAGAACATATCCAACCCCTATCTACATATTTGCATAACTATTTGCAGGATAGATAGATAATTTAATATTGCCTGAAGCTTTCAAACTACTAACAAGTTTATATGAGTCAAATTAAATTGCGTCCGATATCATATTTAGTTTACGCTAGGTCAGAACTCGCAAGCGGTTTCACATATGAAACTATGCATCCGATCTAAATATCTAATAGAATGAACAATTATCTATTCAATATTAGCGTTAAAATACGAATCCATATGATAAATATTAAACTAAGAGTTTAATTTGACAATAAAAATAACAAACTAAAGTGGAAAAGATTGAAAAATAGTTTGAAACAGGATATTTCTAGGGTATTTTAGAGAGAGATTGCACATACCGTAAGCAAAAATCCGTAACAAAGTCTTTTAAAAATTATTTATTTCAGCAAAAATCTGCAATATTTTATCGATTAAATGAGTTTACAAGATAAGGCCGTCTAAACTCGTTCAATGTAATCACTTAAGTCAACAAACTTATTGACTGTTCAATGCATATTTTATATCAACTGAGAGTTTTAGTACCAGTACTGGCTTGATTTAATAAAAACAGAAAATACACTTACTAATCTAAAATATATTGTTAAATAAATGCCAATTAAAAATACCAAATTAGAGGTTCATTTTAAAATTTTAATTAGATTTAGGGTTTACATTTAAAATAAAAATATTTATAAAGAAATAACGAGTTTCACAATTTCTGAGTAATATAAATTTTTTACTAAATTTCTTACGCGACATAATTTTCAAGCTATCAATAAATTCTAGATTTTAAAATCTGAAATATATATATACACACACACACACACACATATATATATATATATATATATATATATATATATATATATATATATATTGATGCCGCTTGCGAACTATATTTACATACTCAGTTAAAGTATATGTTCTTGCATTTCTGAAATTAGATTCTAATACAGTTCTTCCATGATTAAGATTCCACTTAACATGAATTTACTCTCTCCAAATATAACATTTAGGTACCTCTATTGTACATAAAACTCTATTTATTGTACCAAAAGCTTTCATTTTTCTTATTTGTAGAGTGTTCTTTTATTGTCCTTCAATATATTTAACTATCTTCTATGATGTTACTATTTTTATTTTTATTTTTCCATTTAATTATGTCTCTGACCAGATGTAACTGCTTTTATTTCTGTACTTATATGTTAATCTTAAGGGACTTTGTCCCAGAATAAAATTATTTTTCTATTCTATTCTATATAGATTGTAGGAAGTGAGGTACTTGTATCGGGGTAGCTGAAAATGGACTGGGTGAGGATTCAAATAAATTATTAGTAAAGTTCAGGATCTGGAGATCTCTTTGGGCACAGCTAGCCTCTGTTAACTGGAAAGTTGCCAGATGGTTATCCTGCTATGATAATCCAAAGAGTCCTATTCCAGCAAGATGATGCTCGTTCACATACTTTCCGTCAAACCTCAGAAAGTTTAAAGTTATTTAAAATTACATTATTCCTAATGTAATGGATATAAAACTTATTAAGCAATATATAATTGACTATTAATTAATTAGATATAAAGAAATAAACACGTCCAAGCAAAAAAAAAAGCGATAAATATGCGGTGCGCAATGATGTTTGAAAATCGACCGATAGAAGGTAAGCGCCATTCAAAAGAGTTTACAATTAATTGTACGCTGTAATCTAGAGATTGATATTGATAATAATCTGGCCCCTTGCGCCTGTTGGCTAAATAAAGAACATGGAACATGTTTTAGGGGTTGCTTCCTTGATCGTCGATGCTCATATGCTTTCAATGTTTTTTTGCTTACCTGTGATTCATTTTTCTGTAAGAGATAAATTTTCAAATTAAATAACACAATGATGCTGACCGTTTAATCCCTTATATTCTTTATTTTCTTCCGCTTACCTATGATCGTATTGTTTATTTTCAAAGGAGGGTAATTTTGTATTGATGTTTTTTTATTTCGTGTTACGAGAAACATAGTCAAATGGAGCTCACTGATTAGAACCTGCCTCTTAGTCGAGATTACGTGTTATTTAGTATAATAAGAGTTGAGTTCCTTACTGCTCCTATTATCCTAATATCAAGATATCAAACACCTATGCGTTTCCTAAAAACGTATCGCTTTTGACTAACTAAGTCACCGGTAAAACATGTCCCATGTCAAAAAAACTATGGAGTGTCAACAGTCATCGATTGTCTCCTCTCCTGTTTAGTCCGGTAGCCCTGAAGAAGGATCTGTAAGGCATTTCGAAACGTAGGCACTCTATAAACAATGTTTTACGCGCATTTGGACGTGTTTTTCTCTTCTTATATAAAACATTATTAATACTAAATTTCGTAAATTAAAAATTGCTTAATAATATTTTTAAGTAGTATCGAGAAAAAACCAATTGGGTATTAATAATTGTCTTTAATAGTGCATTATAATTGAATAGGTGATTTGAAAAACCCCACAAGTCCACAAATTGAATGTTTTTAGGAGGTACAAAAAACTGTTTATCATGTGTATTATTTTTTTCCCCTTAATGAAGACATCTGTTTTCAATAAAGCATGCCAAGCTGCATTGATAACTATATTATTGCTTTTTTTTATGACAATAGCATTGCAGGGAATTGATTGAAATGTGTTGGGTTTTTCCAACCAACGGTAGTATTTCCCTAAAATAAGTACCTAACAAAAGGATTAAATTTTCCGAAGCAGGTCGTAGTGTAATATGCAATTATTGGAAAAATGTTCAAGATCTTTTATTTAACAGTTGAAAAAAGTTCAAGAGTATAAACATCAATTGTTTCCATTACTATTTTAAGTGACTTCACTTGGATTTCTCATAATCACTGGAGTTTTTGGCTCTCTTTTTCAGTGGTTTAGACTCGGTGAACGGTTTTTACACACATGTGTTTGCCTACACAGAATAAGATAATGTAAAATATTGACATTTGTCAAAATGTGGACTAGTTGGATCAGGGTTTTTCAAATCACCGATTCAATTACGATTAAAGGGAAATTAAAGAGGAAGAAATATATATTAAATCATGCACACAACCATGAGTAATTTTATCATAATTTTCGATAAAGGATTCTCGTTAGTAACTTAATTTACGTTATAGTTTACCAACTCAGTTTACAAATAAACCATTCAGTAAGAAGCTATCTTCTGCATCTGGAGTGAATGATAAAAAATTGTGATTTGAGTAGTTTGAGGACGTCGGGGTTGACCTCAGGGCACTTAAGAGTGGTGAGTTCAAGAGCTGCGGAGGATCGATTTAAGGGAATGGTCGTGCAGTCCTTTGTCCTTCGAGGATCATAAAATAGGCAGGTTAAAGGCTTATTAAAATTATTGTTTAATTTATTTTTACTTATTTCAACTTTTCGGTTTTGTTGACTTTTACATTATTTTTATGAATGTGCATATAGAATAGAATAGAATAGAAAGAAAACTTTATTCTGGGACAAAGTCCCTTAAGAATAACATAAAATAACATAAAGTAAGATCATAACTGGCCGAGAGGCTGTTAAACGTAAAATAACATAGATAAACTGAATACAAATATGTATGAAAAAAAGATACAGAGAAAAACTAGAAAAAGAAAAAACTTTAAATAAAAAGAGGGTGAAAAAAATGAGTATACAAAATAGAGGTTAATATTGTAAATAAAATTGCAAAAGAGAAAAAAAACAAAAAACAGAAGAAAAATAAAAGATAGAAAATCAAAAATTATCACTACAAACAATTAAAACATCATAATCAAAATATAATTTATACTTATGTTTTATGTCTGACAGTCTTAGTAATTAAATTATACGATTACATATATAGTACATACATCCTTACAATTAGAGAGCGTCGAGTTGGAGGGAAAGAAGATGGTGAAAGATTTGAATGTTCCAAGGGAAGAAGCACTGCGGATACAGGGGGGGGAGGGAATTCCAAAGAGTAGAGGATCGGACAAGGAAGGAACGTTGGAATGCAGTACTTCTGTGGGGTGGAGTATAGAGATCGGAAAGACGAGATCTTGTATGCAGTGATTTGATAGCGGACTTGAATTTCAGGTTACTGTAAATAAATGGAGGGTGACGGGTGTTGATAACTTGGTATAGATAGGTGCCTAGGAAGTATTTTCTGCGGAAGGAGGGGAACAGCCAATTTAACTCAGTTAAATATTTTATATTTTGAATTAATATATTTATTAAATACAAATAAGAGAGACTGCCACAAGAAACTAATCCACTCCAAAGTTTTTGAACAATCTCCACAAAAATGCCTATATTTGCAGTAATATCATGACAATAAACCACATTCTCCAGAAATATCTATTTTTAACTTTATTGGGTTTGGATAAATTTCTTATCTTTAATAGCTTTTTATCCCTCTGAGATAATAACGCAGCTATAAAATCAGTGTCTGAGTTCTAAAAATCCAATAATTTTATATAGAAATTCGACAGACTATTGGTAGGAACAGAAACAAACATTTTTTTTATATATAAACATTTATTTAAAGAAAGTATTACAATCTGCCTCAATGTGGGCAATAAGTAATATGTATGGCTTAATGGATCCATTCACACAACATGCACAACAAGAAATAAATAAAAATAAGAGATAAATAAAAAAATAAATAAAAAAGTGAATAATAAATAAAAATAAGTAAAAAATCTCCTTAATATATATATAAGACAATAAAAAATGTCAGAGAAAAATTTTTTATTTTTTTTTTTATTTACAATTTATTGAAATTTACAACTTTATAAATTTGGTTAAAACACTTGAAATAACATGATAAAACTTGAAAAGAACTACTCATCAGTAGCACTTCAATAAATATCTACACAAGAAGATCTCTAGGCTATCTTCTTTTCAGACGCCTCGGAGGATTATCGGGAATTGAGAGGGAAGAAAGTTGAGAAACTAGTGGATTTGAGTGGATCTGGAGCTAACTATGAAAAGATTGGTACCTGGTTTGGGCTAAATCAGCAACATATGGAACATTAAGATCTTTTTGGATAAGTTTATTACAACTTAAGGAGCATTGAGGATTTTTCAAAGCATTTGGATTGTAAAGATTGAATACAAGATGAATTGGATGGTTTAGTTGAGCCCCAAAGCTCAACTCCGTAAGTCCATATTGGTCTAACCACTGTCATGTAAATAAGTCT
Source organism: Euschistus heros (assembly GCA_003667255.2). Taxonomy (NCBI): domain Eukaryota; kingdom Metazoa; phylum Arthropoda; class Insecta; order Hemiptera; family Pentatomidae; genus Euschistus; species Euschistus heros. The sequence goes on along the minus strand of RCWM02000657.1, from coordinate 382,171 downwards.
TTTGTAATGAATTGGGACCTTTGAACGTTTGTCCAGTAAATGATGAATCAGTCTGTAACGACGAGCTGTTTCTTGTTGTTTTAGTTTTGTATGTGGATTCCAAGTAAGACGTTTGTCCAAGTTGAGTCTTAGGTAGCGAATCTGTTCAACTGGGATTAGTGGAATATCATTAAAGGATACTGTAGGACAGGGGGTCGTAGGTTTACAACGAAGAAACAAATATTAAATCGAAAAATAGCTCATAACTCTAAACATATCTTGTATTTTTAGAAACCGGTTTTGGCCAGTTCGAAATAATTATTAATTAAAATCAGATAGTCCAGGATAATGTAGCTTGTGTGGAAGCCTGAATTTTAATGAAAAGCAACATAACTCGAAAAGTAAAAATTAATAAGGCAATTTCACAATAATTACTCCAAAATCCTCACTTTTAAAAACGATTGTAATATTTCTATTTAATATAAAAAAAAGAAAAAAAAAATTAATAGTAAATTATAATTAGATACAGCATCTAAAAAAAAAACATTATTTTTATGTTAGTATATAAAATATCTTAGGGACATTTTTTTTTTTCGAACTATTACAAATATCGATGATAAATAGAAAAAAAAAAAAAAAAAAACTATTTGTAGTGTATATGAAAAAAAAAAAATCAAAATTATTTTACCTTTGTAAATAAAATGAGATAATTAAAAATATAACGTATATAAGCACTATTCATTGCATTATAACATTTAAATAATTGTGCTATCACACAAAACCTCTTCAGTTAACATAATATTCTATTTAAAAATTATACTCATTTAATAATTAAAAGGTTTTTTTCCAAATTAATTATTTTCTTTATTTAGTACATGAACTAAAAAATTGTGGATTGGTAATTGTAATGGTACAACCTTTATTTTTTTTCTTTCATTGAACAACCTGCTATTCACTGGTCTGCTATAATTTCACTGCTGTAATTAATTTTCAATTGATTATTTCTTCTTGTTGCCTCGGGCCAAAGAAATATCCGTTAAGTTGATCCTAAACTGCAAGTAGATATCTACACATTTTATCTGACTGGAGTCAGATATCACAGTGACTAATTAAATGCTCGCAGGAGTTCCAAACCTCTAGCAAAAGCATCTCTTCCTCCCTTTTTGATGAGATAAGAAAATATTCTGTGTGAGAATCATCTGTATTGAAAACAAGCTTTTATTGTTTATTATTTATTTGTTTAAATTCTAGAACCGATATCGTTACACGATCATACTAAAAAAAAGAAGAGGTATTTTAAGAAACTATTGGAAGTAAATATTTTAAACGGCTACTAGAAAGGGACAGGAGAAAAAGTTTTATAAGCAAATAAATTTTTAAGTATTTTCTTCTGGTGATATCACAAATAATTGGAGTAACCCCTTTTTATTTGTTACTAGTGATTACCCTATGTATGATTTTTTTTTTTATGTTTTGAACGTAACTAGGTTTCTACCTGTCAGTGTATTTAAGGAAAAGTAGCTGGAAGAAAAATCATAAAAAATTTAAGACCGAGACTAATGAAGGAGGCAGCTTAGCGAAACGATTTAACACGGCCTGCTAAACTCCTCACTTAAATGCGGGCAGAAATTTTATTAATAAGGCGATGCGGCTCAATCCAATAGCTTCTTATGATATAGCTATTATCTTTAGGGCTATTTTCTTCTCTGGATTCAATATCATGCTAATATTTTCAATAAAGGTCGGCTCTATTTTTTGGCAATAGCTCCCCTCTCTCTATCCTCTTAGCTCCATATTTATTGGAATTTATTTGTGTTTTTTAATTGTAAAAACATCTATGGATTTGTTTTTTTTCAGATTATCCTTGTCAATTAAGAAAAAGTACCTTATAACTTAGATTTTATATATTAAATTTTTAAATAATGAAAGAAAAGAAATCAAATATATTAGTACTCAAGGAGGCAAACGAACCTCTGAAAGTTATCAGAACCTATAATAGACTAAATGCGCAGAGGCGAAAGGTAGAGATAAGTCCTTTATGTTTTTTCCAATGACTGGTTGGTTTTTCCCTTTCTTATTGGAAGCAAATTTAAAAAAAAGACATTTTTTGTTGTTTTAAACGATTTTATTATTTCTAATGACTCATAAATATTTAATTTTCAGCTAATTTTTTACTTGATTAATTAGTTTCACCCCCTAGTCTTTGTTGAATTTATGGTTATTTTTATTGAAATGGATAGCGAAATTGAAATCATGGGTCTTTTTATTGTATGCTCTTATGTGTTGTTTTAATCTATGATTAACTTACTGATCGTCCAGTTTTCCACTATCCAGTTCATTCGTTCAGTTTTTCCTGTATTTTTTACCTTGTATGAGATATGTAGGTAAATTATTTTTGGACATTCGTTCAGTGTCCTGCTAACTCAATGCCGTTACTTCATAGTTTTTTATTTACAGTAGGAACTCGATAATTCGTCATGAGTGGGGGAGAGGGGGTGACGAAATAACTGAAATGACGAATTACAGAATTTTGTTGTTAAAACAACAAAAAATTATTTTAAACTATATGATTGTAATTTTTTTTTGCAATTTATTGAATGTATAAACGACCATATGAACATTATAAACATTGGGATTGAGTGACAGTGACAAAAACACAAAAACCTTGGAACAAAAACATTTTTTAAAAATGAAGTCATATGCATAAACGTCCATACATGTATAAAATAGAAAAAAAAAACAGACATGCATATCATATTTATTTAATACATACATTGTTCCAAGCATCAGCTACATTGAAAATGGTATGTTTCATTGTGTGCCTGAATCAAAAGAAATTAAATTCAGAGAGAGAAGCTTTTTCTCAAATGAGGTTTTCTTTGTAGAGTATTTACTGATTTCGGAAATTCGTCAACTGCACTCATACTTCCTTCCGGCTCGACTCCGGGCTTGTTCTGTTTGTTTTTTTCAATCAAATGATTTTCAAAATGCATAAATATAGGCGTATTTTTTAGTGACAAACCAAATGAGGTGGTTTAAAAATTAAATAATTAGTAAGGGGAAAATGAATTACAAAGTATTTAATTTTGTTATTCATAGTTGCCAAATTAAAAAAATAAAAATAAATAAATAAAATCTGACGAATTATCAAATGACGAAATAACGTTTACACTGTATATATATTTTTTTCGAACAAACTATTTGTTTTTAGAAATTTCAATTTTTATTGACATTGTTTTTTTTATTTATAAACATGGACGAGAGTTTTCTTTCCAGCCGTTTCCGCTGAAAATAGATTCATATAGCGGGCATTCCTCATAGTTAATGTAGTCTTGCGGGATACACATTGCGGTGATGTTTTTGTTATACGTCCATATTCCTCATAACCGCTAATTTACGTCAATGGGTTTAAGTTTTTTTTTTTTGTCTTAAACTATTCTTTTAAGTTTTACATAGATTCAGTTACGCATATGACATAAATACGGAAAAAAGAATGAAAAGAAGCTGGTGAAATATCGTTTAGCTTAAACCTTTTAAAAATATTAGTTTTAAGCAGGATATGTACTGTATAGAAATGTCCGTTGATAATATCTCTATATTAAATCTGCCAATATGCCCCTGTTAAAAAAATATAAATGAATATAACATAAAAGTCTCTTATTATTTCAAATTTATTAAAAAAGTGATTTAAAATATTTTTGATTGTAACTAGATATTATGGGAACTACAGAACGCAATAGTTGGCATATAATAATAAAAAAAAAAATTACCTGGGGTATTGAGACGTTGTGGCATTAATAACAAAATTTTATATTGTATTCAGAGGGTTAAATTCCGGTCTCTGATTCTCACTATTTAATAAATATTCTGTCCTTATGATTTATGAATTTAAAATGTCTTTTTTATCTAGAGACGACTCAGCTTGGCCTAGAATATAAATACGACATACAAGGCTCTTATTTAAAATCAAGGGCCTTATCTATGTAAACTGTTGAGCTTTTGAAACTGGGTTAGCCTGGAACTCCGCATGTCCCCACCGTCAGACTCTAGCGCCAGCGTCGCATTTACATAATAAGTTACTTTTTAAACATTTTCCACAATTCAGATGTTATTTGTATTTTAATGGGTGAGCGTAATCGAAAATACGGAATACTGTTCAGCACATTAGTTCAGGTAGTTTCGCCAAAACAAAACTCTATCTTTAATATTAGGAAGCCTTTTTGGGTCTTAGAAAAATACTCTATGCTTCTGTAAAAGCATCTGTAAAAAACATTTGCTGTTTTTATTCTTATATCGCTCTTCAATCATTCTCATGATTAAAACATTATCATTATCAAACTATAATTTATGCTAATGTTTTATGTCTGACGGTCTTAGTAATTAAATTAGACGATTACATACATAGTTCATACATCCTTATAATTAGGATTGAGGTTGGAGGAAAAGAAGATGATGAAACGGGTTGGAAGGAACATTGGAAAGCAGTACTTCTGTGGGATGGAGTATAGAGATCGGAAAGACGAGATCTTGTATGCAGTGATTTGATAGCAGACTTGAATTTCAGGTTACTGTAGATAAAGGGTGTTTATAACTTGGAATAGGTAGGTGCCTAGGAAGTATTTTCTGCTGAAGGAGGGGAAAAGCCAATTTAACTCAGTGTAGAGATGCGAAACATGGGAACGTCTCGAGGTTCCGAAGACAAGCCTAATGAAGCAATTAATGATGCGTATAATATAAAAAAATAATATATTTTTTAAAATTGTATGAAGTAAATGGAGGGTTTCCTTCAAAAAGGGGGTAGCTCCTTTTTTTTTTCTTCTACTTCTACTTAAATATATATATTTATATAGAAGAAGAATAAAAATGAACTTTATTCTGGGACAACTTGTCCCTTAAGAATAACAAACGAGTACAATACATAGAACAATCGTTATTATAATAAATTATAATAATAAATAATAATCAAAATTGATTAATAATTAAATTATGAGTAACAAAAATAAATTAAGGAAACTTGTAATAGGATACATCTTATGTGTACTATTATAATGTATATAACATAAATATTCATGTTTTACATTTTCTCGGAAGGTTGAAGATCCAGGAGGTAAAGAAATAGATGATGTTTAAAGGAAGTAAGAGTGAGCTTTTTCGAATTGTGATGGGCAATGAATTCCATAAAGAGGAAGCTCGGATAATAAAGGATTTCTCGAAGGATGCAGTTCGATGCGCCGGAGTGTATAGGATGATGGGTTGGGTTCTAGTATTTAAGAGGTGAATGCAGGAGCGCAGAGTAAGGAGGTCATGGACATAGGCGGGTTTTCTGGTTTTTATGGTTTGAAATATGAGAGCACCCAGGAAGTATTGACGTCGAAAACTGGGGTAAAGCCAACCAATTTCAGAACACTTATGAGATATGTGAGAACGTTTGGAGATCCCGAAAATAAATCTAATAAAACAGTTCATTACTCTTTTACATCTTATCTCGAGCTCATCAGACAGTCCTCCATATACTATGCATCCGTAGTCAAAGTTAGGGAAACTGAATGATGATACTAAAAGTTTTCGAGTACTTAATGGTAATAAATCACGGTAATGTGAGAGTTGCTTAAGAATAAAAATAGATTTCCTCGTGATTTGAGAGATATGGTTATTCCAAGCAAGATGTTGATCGAAAGTTATTCCCAGATTTTTAATGGAATTTTGGAAATGAATTGGACGGTGTTTGAGTTAATATCTATATGATAGTATATAACAAGTATATAATATTAAGAGTTGGAAATTATAAATATTGTATAATTAGGTTACTATTTCTTCAGAATCTCTGAATTAATACTTACGAATCGATCTAAAAAATTGCTTTTGGTTCGTAAATACTACATATCATTAACAAAAACATGTGCTGCGGGCTTGTTGATAAAAAAAAAATAAAACAATAAACTTTGAGCTATTAGTTTATCTTGTGATAGGCATTTGCTACCAGCCGCCATTCTGGCTTAGATCTTTGATTCCATAACATTTATTTCAGTGATCATAGACCAGCAATATGGAAGTAATAACTTACTATCTCTTCCGGGGCGGGCTATGGTCCATGAAGGAACTCGTCCTCAGAAATTTTCTTCCAAAACAACCGATCCTCCCCAGCTCTTCTTCTTGTGCCCACACCCAGGAATCGGAGATCAGCCTCCTCATCGTCTTGCTCCTCCTCGTCCTCTTCTTACTCCATCTGGACGTCCTGGTGGGGTATTTTTAGATTCATACGATGTACATGACCAAAATATATTATTCTCCCCCCTTTTTTTTATGCAAGAAACTATATATGAGGCGCCTAATTGCAAAACGAAGAAAATCCACCGAAAATCGGAATTGGGTTTTATATACTGTTCGATCCAGCTCCTTTCCACGCAGAAGACTGACTTGGTTCTAGGTTTAAAAACGAAGGAAAAACCGTTCAAATTTACAATTAAAAATCACGTACTCTTGCAAAAGGGAATAAAACCATGCCTATCACAGTACCAAAAGGGAGTATCTCACAATAAGGCTACCATATTATGCATATTATTTGTCAGATTTAGGAGGCATTAACGAGGTGGAAGAAACACAATTAGCTGTTTAGAAAAGTTACATGTTATTGTGATCGTAATTACTATTGACTAGTCCATTTTTTAAAATTATATTTCATTTTTTGTTTGTTAAACTAAACTAATAAATGTTTTTAAACATTATAAAAAAGTTTTTAGATAGATATTTGCTTTGAATTTTAAAGTCACCTATTAAAAACAGAGTCAATAATAATTTCATACTACTAAGTAGTTCAATACTTTATTGTTTTTATTTTGTTCCTCAATACTCTAAAAAATAATCGCATTTATGTATACAAATATTTTTTAATGATAATTTGTTTTTAACTATTTTCAAAGAAGTTTTACTTAAAGTCTCATGGTAATTTGTTTTTAACTATTTTCAAAGAAGTTTTACTAAAAGTCTATCTAGAAGTAAGATGAGGAAGAATAATAATTTGCTTAGGAAAATATATATTGTGATTACATGTACTAGTCCATGTATGTACATATATCGTTTATTATTGTTCACCAAGCTAATAAGTAACATTTTTTAACGTAAAATCACTTTTTTATCCATCATTTCAATTTTATAAATGAACTCAGCACATGTATTTATTTAATTATAAAAAAGGAGTAAGTCTCAAACTGTTGCAAAACGGAGTACGTCCCCAATTTAAAAAAAAAAAAAAAGGTCAACGGGGGCCCTTATTACGCTTTCCCAACTAAAACCATCTATTTTTCTGCTAATTATACATTCATATAAATTGGGCATTATATTGCTATGGTTTTTGGCTTCTGGTGAAAAATTTAGAAATTTGGTTTTGCTAAGTTTTGCAACTGGACGCCTGATATTAAGTTCTACAAATAGGTTTTTTTAGTTCATTGTTTGTAATTATGCTGAAACTATTTCCTTCTTTAGTTGGGTTATTTATTCTCCTTTAAATCTTTCCCACTTAGTAAGTCCACTATCTTCTGCTTGCCTAGTGTCCATGCCTCACTACCGTAAACTACAACTGGATGGCGTTTAATATACCCTTATTTTTAGTTTTATTGACATCTCTTGAGAGCTAGTGAATTCCGAATTCCGCGTAGTTCTCTTTCAACTATCCTAAAGAATAAAGAAAATATCGCCACTGGTGGAAGGCGGTTTGTCTGCTTTTAGGCACCCTCAGAAACAAACGCAGTTCAGTTGATAGTTATTTGATAAATTGGTACTGGGTATTTAATTTTCTGTATCAATGGTTTTATATGTATGTACAAACAGCATACACATTAATGAAAAATATACGTAATGATTTCAACTACAATTTTGTGTTCAATTTGCCCATTATATGAAGATAAGTGGAATGATAACCTCGATAATTCTTTGTTCAGTAAGTCGAACTATTTTTCAGGGTAGCTTGAAGATCGAGAATTGACTGTATAAACAAAACTACTCTCACCACTAAAAAGTAAAAAGTAAAAAGTAAAAATAATTTTTAGAAAACAAAACAAAACCGACTTAAAGATTAAACCTACTTATACAAACTTGAACTAAAAAATAAAAAAATAATATTTTAATTGCTTTGAAACAAAAACCATTAAATGACAATCAACGAAATTATCGACACTTATATATCTATTCACAATTTATGATCATTTATTTTTAGAGTCGGTGCCAACAAAAACAAAAAGAATTTGAAAAGAAATGGTAATCTTAAAGATCCTTCCACTGTTTCATCACCGCCACACCGCTGTCTCCGGCCATTTGAAAGTGTATTGCAAAGGCAGGATTAAACTATCCTTGGCTGGCACCGACTCCAAAAATAAATGATCATAAATTGTGAATAGGTATATAAGTGTCGATAATTTCGTTGATTGTCATTTAATTGTTTTTGTTTGGAAGCAATTAAAATATTATTTTTTAATTTTTAGTTCAAGTTTGTATATGTAGGTTTAATCTTGAAGTCGGTTTTGTTTTTTTTTCTAAAAACTATTTTTATATTGACATCTCTTGAGTTTAAAAGACTTTCTTGAGCAACCAGCAGCACTTATTTCCATTTTCGATTCCCGCTTTTATTTCTTCTTCTATTTGTTATGTAACAAATAAATAGATGTATATAACGACTTTTTTAAGTATGTATTGAGCTAATAACAATTTATGGCTTTTCAATTTTAAGCATTAAATACGTTTTACTTAAGGTAACGAATAATTAAAATTAACTTGGAGTAATTAGTAGTATACTGACACGATACATTAATAATTTATTCGCCGATTCTTGAATGTAACGTGAAATAATAATACGGCATTGAACCCCAGTCACGACTTTGTCGCTTTACAAAATTAAATAGCATTTCTTAGTAAGTTTCTTAGTTGGTTATAAGAAATAAATTATTGATAACATCATTACATTATTAATAAAATATCAAACAAAACATAACGTTGATCACGTAGGTCCCATGACGCTGAATTGCAAAACACTTAATCTGAATCCCTTTAAATAAGTTATCTAATTATGATGAAGATGAGTTAGGTTCGCGAGCGGTTGGTTAGATTGATATTTACAATTGGATAAAAAAAAACACATTAAAGGAAATGAGCGGAATAATCACATTTTATGTGATATGTAACTTAAAAAATTTGATTCTTCTATGATATTTGCAGTAATGTTCGTAGTTGAATTTAGTCACTATTTTTGTACTTTGTACTGTACACTTGGCTAACTCTATTGCAATAAAGCTAGTGTATTTAGAAAAATTAATAAAAAAAACAAAACTTAATTTATCTCTGAGTGGAAAACAAAATTGATCATGGATATATCTATAATCTACTGCGTTTCCCAATTTAAAATAACAATTTAAATAAATTAACATTTAATGCTTATTTGAAATAAATTTAAGAGAAACTAGTAGAAAACGTGACTTTAATCATCCAAACCATTATAGCTGCTAAACGCTAGGTCCTAGAGACAGTATTATACAAGGTGAGTACCTCTTATTTAAAAAAAAAAAAAAAAAATGAGGTGAAACTAGATCAAAAATAAAGAAAACTGCTGCAGACCTTACCTTTCCGAAGAAATCCGTTGCAAATATACGATAATTCAAAGACTTTTTTTGAAGAAAGCACGTTTTTTACTATAAAAACTGTAATATCTCCACTTTTTTAAAAATATTTTTCAAATATTGACCACATTTTTGAATTTAGCATTAAGTTTCCTATAAGAGCAGAGTACATGTAACCTTGAATTTTACGAACATACGACCTAAAGAACAGCTTGATCTTCCCCTTATTTAGGGAAGTTACAATCTCTTATAATATTTAAATACTCACCGTTTTTCGAAACAAAAACTATCTATAAAACTGCAAAGCTCTCCAAAACTTGCAAATTTAACCAGCTTTCATATGATATGATCAAATTAACGATCCGTATATATTTGATGAAGACATTTACTTTTAAAACCGGAAAACCATGGTGTGTTCATTCGGCATACAAATCAGTTACATGTGTAAATAAGACATGATAATCGCTTGATAGAAATATGTATTTTATACATAATAAACTCTGCATTGCAAGAAAAAAATTATTGTTTAATAGAAAATAAAGGAGAACTGTCAATAAAGCGACACCAGATCAAAGGATTTTATGTTATTACTTTTATTTATTTATTATTATTATGTTGGATTTTTTAAATTAGATTTTCAGTGTAAGGTTTAAAACTCAATGATAATGAACATAGACCACAATTTTGCCGATGGATTCTGAATGCATATGATGTTGAACGATACCATTTTTTATGTGAATTCAATGGACAAATGGGTCTGTTTTTACATGGGAAGGCATTTCTAATATTAATACCCTATATAACAACAAATTTTTTCTATAAAATTTTTGACCGGAAAAATGTCGGAAAATTTACACTCTGAGTAACATAAACAGATCTAAAGCGTGTCAAAAACTCCACAATACTTAAAAAATGAAGGCAAAACGCGACTTTATTCACTCAAACCAATATAGTTCCTAAACAGTAGGTCATAGCAAAAAATTTTATATAAAAAAAAAATATTTTTAAATAAGAAACGGTCGTCAAATTTTAATTAATTCCAAGCATTTAAGAATTTTCAATAATACTTCAATTGATTTTTAATTAAATAGGTTTTGTTATAATAATTAAATGTTATTACATTAATTAATATTTTCATTATATAATATCTCACTACGAGGCTATAATGAATGAAATTAAAAGTAATATCTATTCAAGACAATAATATTAAAGATCATAATTTCCAAGAATAATTTAATTTAATTATTTAAATACAAGTAAGCTATAAAAACAAATGTAGCTGATAATTGCAATTAGCGCCTAGGAGGGGAAAAAAAAGAAGAGGGTCAAATTGAAATTTCTCTAAACGAGCTAGGAAATGCGGAACAAGCCCGGACTTTATGATCCCTAGATAAGGAAAGAACTACCGCGAATAAACAGCCAGAGAAGAGATGAGGGGAGGTAGTAAAAAAGAAAAAGAAAAAGAAAAAAAGAGAAATGATAAAGGTTTAAAAAGTTCCTTCTCTCCATTTTTAACAGTACTTAATTAAAACAATTGATCCTCTAACAACCCTTAACAGAAAAAAAAAATAGTTTCAAATATTAGGCGTTATAAGAGTTTTTTTTAATATACATTTATTGAAATTTACAACTGTACAAAATATATACATCAAGTAAATGTATTGACAACGATTATAATAAAATGATAAATCATGAAAAGAACTACTCATCAGTAGCATTTTATTAAAAATTCTACACTAGAAGGTCTCTAGGCCATCTTCTTTTTAGACGCCTCGGAAGATTATCAGGAATGGAGTGGGAAGCAAGTTGAGAAACAAACGGATTTGAGTGGTTATGGAGCTTTCTATGAAAGGATAGGTATCTGGCGTGGGCTAAATCAGCAACATATGGAACATTAAGATCTTTATGGATAAGTTTATTGGTGACAAAGTAGGGAGTATTGAGGATTTTTCGAAGAATTTTGGATTGTAAGGATTGAATACGAGATGAATTGGATGGTTTAGTGGAGCCCCAAAGCTCAACTCCGTACATCCAAATAGGTCTAATCACAGTCATGTATATGAGTCTTTTGTAATTAATTGGGAGCTATGATCGTTGGTCTAGTAAATGTTGAAGTAGTCAGTTACGACGGGCAGTTTCTTGTCGTTTTAGTCATGTATGTGGATTTTAAGTTATACGTTTGTCCAAGTGGAGTCCTAGGAAGCGGATCTATTCAACAGGGATTAGTGGAATATCATAAAAAAAAATGTTTAAAATGTCACTTGCTATTCATTAAAAAATTCAAAAACTACTTTCATCGGATTCAAGTTTTATTTTTCTTTAAGTGTTTAAGTCTTCATAGGCTTTACCGTATTAGGAATATCAATAAGTATAGTATATAAAATAAATAAGTGTATAATTAGTTAAGTCGAATTCCCTTACTTTCAAGGGACCAGACTTCGAGTATCAGAATTATGTGAAAAATATTTTTTATTTCCATAGCAGCTAAATGGTTCTATAAAAATATCAAATATTTTTCACATAATTCTTAATCTCAAATTCTAATAACATTTTTAAAATTGGGTTTTGAAATGTAAGGGAATTTGATGTAAACACTTCACTGGGGTGATAGAAATATAAGCAGACTGTATTAAAACCAAAACAAAAAAATAAATAAATAAAAATAACAAATTAATTGAGGAAAATGTGTAGATATGAGCACTCTCTACTGTTTTTGATTTTTGCATTTCATTAACAACTATAACAACTTTCTTAAATGGGAGAAGGCAAAACAATGAAACACATCAATTATTTTATTTAAAAAACGACGATTTAAATCTGGAATACTAAACCTCAATTTAGGTACCTTTTCACTAAACCTTCGTCATTGTGACTTACAGTACCTAAAAATCAATTAAGATGGTTGTAAAGGAAACAAGAATAACAAATAATTAACAATTTAACATTTTATTGATGGAATATAAAAACATACATATTTTGTTGCGAATGTTATAGAATTAATATATAAATAAATGCTTACGCTGACTGTTATATAAAAAGTTCGAATAAAATGGCTTAGAGAACATAAAAATTATATAAATTCAATATCTTTTTCAATTCACATTTACTACCTTTCTTCGAAACAATTTTTACATAATATCCCTTGATGTTCGCCGCAAATCGCTGAGAAACAATTCCTATAAGACGTTTTTGTCATCCTTCGCAGTTTGTAGTCGCATTTAGAGCATATGCGTCGTTTTTTTTCTTGTACTTCTGCTGCAGGTGCTATATCTACTCTAGGAACTGAAGTTGTAGGTACAATTGCTGTGTCAATCCTATCTTTGACACTTCGGTGTATTCCAGGTAGATCCCTTCATTTTCTCAACCACCCATCAGTCAGTTTGTCTGACAATTCGCACATGTAATCAATGCTCATCAATGAATTTCCTTTACGCTTCCTTTAATGAAAATTATGGCAATATATTCATCATAATGAAGAAAACGCACAGTGACTACCTTTTCGTTTTCCTTATAATATCTGTCAGATGGCATAGCTGAAGGAATCAACTTCTCCTTTTGTCGTGTTGTAGTTTAAATTATGTTCTGGTTTGTCATTTGTCGGATTTATTTGACCATTATTGTGAAGAGATGAGAGCAGACATACCAGCTTATTGTGTTTAGACTGGTAGGAAACGGCTGGTATGTTCTGGTAAAAAATAAAAAATGAAGATCCTTTGCACCATATTGAAATTTCAGATCCACAAACTCTTTGGGAAGCTCTCACTTGTTTTTCCTAATGTCCCAAGCGCTGTAAAATAATAGATAAAATTTGTGTACTAATTGTGAAAAAGTTAATTGATAATAATTATTTAACTTGTATTGCTAAACCTTCGTACAGATGCGTTGTTACTAAACCTTAGTCGAAATGAAGAACACATTTTACATGCAATACTAAAGCTTCGTCCACATTAAAAAGTATTGTTTTTTAACGGTATCGAGAATTCCTGTGAGTTATTATTTTTTTAATTTTGTCTGAACTTAATTACAATAAAAGGAAGTTAGAACACGCATTGTTAAGTTACATCTTTGTCATTAAACACTTAACTGAACTATATCCCATGGACTGTAAGACCTAATGGACTTGGGGGGATGATATAAACCTTAGTAATTAAAAATGTCGTAAATTTAAGATTGCTCGCTTTTATTTAATTATTTTAATAAATTGACACATAAACCCATAACAAAAAAGGGAACTTTTAGCTTAAAGAATAAAAAAAAAAATCAATTGGGTTCAAATTTTAGTCAGCCGTGTATAAAATAAAATTCAACTGGAGAACTTCAAAACTATGGAGTACAAACCTAGATTTGAAGAGATTCCAATCACTGCTCATTCCAGATATTTTATTGTTTTTTAAGAAGAAGATTAAATAAATTTATTTAATAGATTAAACAGACTCTTTCAGCATGGAGTCTGACTGCATTTTTCCCGAACATATGCCCACCATTCAGTGGAGAATTGGTTTGTATCCATAGAGTAGACACAATTAACCTTTTCTTTCCTCTCAATCCTTCCATCTCTGATTTAATGGTCCGTTGTTTATTCAAAATTAATAGAAATATTTTAACATTTTGTTTTCAAACATTGATTTTCAAATATTAAACAAAACGTTTGTTTAACAGTTTTGGTATATTATTAACTTTGAAATAGAGTGGATCGTTCGAATTCATTATTGGATCCCACATATGAGGAAAACATGACTTACATGAACTCTCCACGGTTTAGTAGTTTCATGACTCCAGACGTTATTAAATTATTTGTTTATTTCATGCAAATAGTTTTCGAATCATGTTACTCAATAAGTAAGCTCGGAGTGGTTTTGGTAAAACGATCAATTTATAGTCGATCCCAGCAAAACTAATTTCGAGTATGACATTTTTAAACAGACTAAAATTTTAAATTATTAATTGATTGGGATTATTATTACTTTCTACTCGTAAAGCTAATAATATAATTTTGGTCCATATAGCCTAGTTCTCTACATTAATTTTTTGTTGTGGCCTGGACAACCACTTCCATCAACCCACTTTTCAGGTCCTCCCTTACTTCAAAAAGACCACTGAAGTTGTGGAAGAACGTGGTGAAATGGCGTCTTCCAACATGGTGTTGGGAGACGAAGACACCGACCCAGGACCGTACCAGCAAAATGACAAGCGTGCTCTAGCGGGAGGATTCCAACCTGCCCCTAAGAAACAAATTTCCAGGTCTAAAACAATAGTTAATTCTGGAATCAACCTCAGTGTAGCCCAAAATGTTGATTTACCACCGTCTGATAACGAAGAAGAGTTTAAAGAACCCAAAAAAAAGGGAAGAAAGACTAAACCGAAACCGACGTCGCCGACCTCCACACAGAACAGCTTCTCTGTACTACTAAACGTGGCAACAGATCCAGAGACTTCAACTGCAACAAATACACCATGCCCACCAATCTTCGTCGCTGAAAGGAAATTAAATGAGATAATTAGTTATCTCAGTAAATTAAAAATAGCGGATTACTACCTACGGGAATTAAGGAAGGGTGTCAAGATCCACCTCAAATCTGCATCTGATAGATCAGAGGTCCTCCGTGGCCTGCAACTTTTTGGAATAGGACACCACACTTACACCAACAGAGGTGAAAAGCCTAAATTGGTTAGTTACACTCTAAAAGGGTTGCCATCAACCTTTACTGCCAGCGATGTAATAGAGGCATTTAAAGACCTCAAAATAACAAAGGCCAGAAGACTACAAAAGACCTTACCTGATGGGAAAAAGGTCGACTAATCGCCAATAATAATTACCTTCCCCGTAGGCGTCACATTAAATGACGTCAAGAAAGTCAGACACGTTAATAGGGTCTTCTTTACGGCTGAAAACTATAAGGCCAAAGTTGACACACTACCTCCACAGTGCTACAAATGCCAAAAATTTGGCCATATTCAGACAAATTGTGGTTATGAACCAGCATGTGTTCGCTGTGGAGGCGAACACAACATAAAAAGCTGCCCAAATGAAGGACAGATGCGGTGTAAAAACTGTGATGGAAGTCACGTGGCATCTTATAGACAATGCCCCTATAGGAAAACCTTAGAGGAACAGGTGGCCAAACGTACAGCCGCGAGAAAACAGCCAACCAGCTTTCCCGCGAAACAGACTAATGAGAGAGCTCGACAGGTGGGAGAGAAGCCACAGGGTGTAACCCCTCCACAAGGCACCCCTCTCCTATCACCCGGATCATACCCCCCACTACCATCTCCGCAGACTCCCCTACCAGCAGCTTCACCAACCCCTCATTCTACAACCAGACACCATTGGGGTGACATCCCTCCTCCCTGGGCAGTCGCGATGCAAGCTACACTCCAGACCTTAGCGGAACAGATGACCCTTCTGGTACAAATCATGACGAAAAAGAATCAGCAATGAATTCCTTCTCCGTTATGAACTTCAACTGTAACGGACTTTGCCCGAAGATAGAAGAAGTTCGAGCACTGTTGGCTCTGAAACAGCCCACCGTGGCCGTACTCACGGACACCAGAGTGCTCGGACCACCACCGTTTCTGCAAGGGTATACCGTAGCAACGGATAGCTCTAAAGACCCTCATGGAGGAGTCCTAATCGCTGTCCGCAATGGAATATCCTGGAAGAAGATGTCCGTACCTCTGGCAATCACGGACAAACGCATAAGCCACTTAACTGTTCAAGTGTTGATGAGGCAGCCAACCCTCATCACAGGGGTATATCGGCGTCCACAGGGCTCTCTTGTGGAGCTGAAAAACCTCCTACAAACCTGCGGGACAAAGTCCAACCACTGGGTGATCGGAGACCTCAACGCTCGGCATAGTCTATGGCACAATTCACGGACAAATGTGGCGGGCAGGGTGTTAGTCAAGACCCCCTTCACAGTGGTCCACCCTGACACTCATACCTACCGCTCTTACTCCAATGGATATACATCTACCATTGATCTCCTTCTGACGAGACAACCTCATCGAATTACTGGTTGCACGGTGACTGAATTCATCACCTCAGACCACCGACCAGTGATTTACGAATTAGAAGGAAGAAGGGAGGAACCAGCTTCCAGAAAATTCCTATATCAAGAAGCAGACTGGAGCAAATACAAAGCCGAAGTTTGCCATAGACTACCGTCGGTGCAACCACTCCGTTCTCAAGAGGAAGTCGATGATTTCATCAACACCTTCACCAACACCATTCTCGAGGCTGCCCACTCCTCTATGCCTACCTTCCGTCCTTCCCCTCCTCACCTCCAAAAACCCCCTCCTCATATCATGGCACTCATATCAAGCAGGCGAACACTCAAAAATAGGTGGTACAGAAACCGAGACAACAGCGCTTATATCCATAGACTGCACGAAGGCGTTTGATTCGGTATCTCACGGGATCCTTTGCAGAAAATTGAAAGATCTTGAATGCCCTGAGCAGCTATACGGAGTCATTGTCTCCTTTCTCAGTGAGAGAAGTCTCGCTGTGAGGATTCGTGATGTCTGTTCAAAGTCAGTACCCCTCACTTGCGGTGTGCCACAAGGAGCAGTATTATCTCCGGTGTTGTTCAACATCTACACTGCTGACGTAGTTGGCAAAAACTATGGTAGGGCAACAGTAGCGGCTTTTGCCGATGATATTGCCATTACTAGCAGCAGCATGAACCCCACAAGAGCACTACGCCAAGCCGAAACTGCCTGCACAGAGATTACTCAACGGCTGAACTCACTTAACATCCAAATAAACCCAGCTAAAACGGACTGCGTAGTATTCTCACACCAGCGTGGGAAAAAAGACCGCACTTCCGAAGACACTGCGAGTGGCAGACACCACCATTGCCCCCTCTAACTGTATCGTTTACTTGGGTGTCACTTTGGATAGAGGGCTGAAATTCTCAGCTCACTGTTACAGGGCGCACCGCAAGGTGAGGAAAAGATCTCACCGTCTCCACCACCTCCTCTCCTCTCCAGCACTTTCCCTGCGACTGAAGTTGTGCATCTACAAAAGCATGTTGAGGCCTGCACTCCTGTATGGTGCCCCTCTTCTCACCCGCCTTTCTGACGGAACTAGACGGCATCTGCAGCGATTCCAGGACTCAATGCTTAAGAAGATTGTAAAAACGACTTCCTTGAAGAAAAAGAAGCCAGAAGACTTACACGAGATCTTCAACCTCCCGACGGTCCCGGAATTCATCCAGCGCCGGCATGTCAAGTTTCTGGACTCTCTTCAGTTTCTGACAAACCCCCTGTTCAGAACCTTGACACCAGCGCCACCACCGGTCCGCTGGCAACTAACAACCGGACCGTAACCAAGACATACCAACGGGCAAATCAGAACCCACTGGCCACTGGTCAAAAATGTGACAATAAAGACACTTCTCTTTTAAGTCGTAAGTGTAAATAGTTTTAAGTTTTCTTTACTACATGATTTAGATGAGCCCCATCACCTAAACATACTCTTTCTGAAACCCACAGATCAAGATATCATCACAAACTTCCTGTTGGCCTTACAGTGTACCCAGTACAGAAAAAGGCCAAACATCCCTAGAAATTCCTAAATTCCATCCAACTCAAGAAATCATCCAACAGGGGCTAGGAAAAAAAAAAAAAAAAAAAAAAAAAAAAAAAAAAAAAAAAAAAAAAAATTATTAATTTAATATTAGATATAGTTTTACGTTTCAAAGTACATCGATGCTTTAGCAAATACACTTAAAAACCGTCGTTATGTTTCATGTAAAAGTTTACAAGTTGTCTACCTGAGGAAGATGGAAAGTTAAATAAAAAAAACAACAACTAATATTGTCGTTTTTTACTAGCCCTATTTAACCAACACTTCGCTTAGGAATTTCTATTGCATGAAACAAATAAGTAAATGAAAAAGAATTTTTCAAAGCTGCTTTGACCTTTTAGTTTAATTCTGGGCTCTAGAGTTGATAAGAGATTCTTGGGATCTGCAATCTTTTATAGCAACCTTTGATTTATTGTTATGTAGGAGGAGCATTATCATGAAGAAGCCGAACACTTCTGCTCAAATTTCCATATATTTTCTCTTTATGGGCTATATAAAACTCAATATTTACTTTTTTATTACTTTCTAAAAAAAATCTGAAATACTCCTCTATAATCCCCAAAAATGGTGGACATTACCTTTTTTGTCGAGTGCATGACTTTTTCCTTTAGTGGACGTACTCGGTTCTTTCACTGTGGAGTAGAAAAACTTCTCATGCAATATATAACTGCTCTTCGATTTGCACTAAAATAGAGCTGAAATATTTTTAAAATTGTTCAGTATTCTGTAGGAATACAAAGTTTCCTTCAAGGTTAATTACAAACTTATATAACTGAGAAAGTGCAGGCGATTTTTATGAAGAGAACAAGCATTTACGTACTTGTTGGGCAGGTTTCAGCCTGATTAAATGTGTATAATGATGGAATTTACAACTTACATGTCTCTGCGATAGAAATTGACTAATAGCATTTCATTATATATTCGGATATGAGATTCTGAAATGAAAACTAGTCGGTAGAAATTTGCTTCGTGTTTTTAAAAGAAAAAAAATATATATAAATTTATACAGGGAGTTGATCTAGAAATTGTCGAAAATCGATTATGTTGAATCAAAGACATTTTTTATTTTTTTCTAGCTATTTATTGAAAATTACAACAAGATATAATTATAATTCATCAAGTAAACGATAATGCCTATTGGTGGTACTCTAATGAATGTTTTATTTTGGAAGGTCCCGATGATTCGTTCTTTTCAGACTCCTCGGAGGGTTATCTGGAATAGAATGGGAAGTAAGTTGAGATACTGATGTATTTTAATGGCTATGGAGTTTACTATAAAATAATGCTACTCAAACATTTAATGCTCTTGAATATGTGTTAGTCTTGGTTGTATTGGGCACATTCGCTGATTTTTTTTTTCTGAAGAAGTGAATTGAAAATAAAGTTAATAAAAGAAAATTTCAACCTCTTGTATACAAGTTTCAAGATCTTTAGTCTTTTTATTTTTTAGCAGTTTTTTTTTTTTTTTTCATTTAAGAGTAACGTGACTTAAAATCGTACTGATCCTATTGGACGATTTTTTTTTTTTTTTTTTTTTTTTTCTATAAAAACTGGCAGAATCAGCTTTATTATAATTCGAAAAGTAAAGAGGATTTAGAGCTGGTCCTATAGAATAAAATAATTTCCTAAAGACAGGGCGAGGATAAATAGCGTAAGGAGTTGAGGAGAGTTCTCCGGCCGTGGAGTATTAACACGTTGAGGCTAAGATAACGGAGATAAAGTGGCGTCATTATACAAATACGGTTTATAAATATTAAGCAGAGGGTGGTGTGGCTGGCAATGGGATGACCCTAATAGGGGGGTGTCCGCATCGGAATTGCTAATCGCACAACCTGGCCCAAAGTTTACCATATTCGTACTATCTTCGATATCGCTTTTCTATCGCTTGATTGCCGATTTTTATCGAGTTTCAAGATCGGAACAACATCCGTTGCTGGCCTATTCCCTATATCGCTTGAATTTTTATAACATATTCAGCTTGTTATCGGTGAATGGCTGAGTCTTCATCGTGCTGCATACCGATCTAGGGTGGTATGATATGTATAAAATCTATATTTATCGATGCTTCCATAGATATCTTTAGTTCAACGATATGTATGTATTGGTCATTTACATGCAGAATTGTTTACTAAAACAAAAAAATAGGATTTGAACTATTCATAGTATACATTATATAAACTCGTCATGACATATTAATAACTACTCAATACAAGAAGTTCTATAAAAGTTTTACATAAGGTCTCTTGGCCATCTTATTTTCAGACGCCACAGAGGTACATTTTGAATTGAGAGTGAGGCAACTTGGGAGACTAGTTGGATAAGAAAAGAATTGGTAGGTTTAGTGGAACCTCAAAGCTCAACTCCGTATGCCCTATTGGGTCTAATTATTAGTTTTTTAGAACTGTCAGGATCTGTCGATTTTTGGTGGCCGAAGACATCCTTGGCCACTCTCCTTCCCCACTTAAAATTAGTTATCCTCCTTAAGGATACTATTTTAAAATGGTGGAAGGACATCTTTAGGACACATATATATTAGTTTTTGGCTTTAAGGATAATGTTGAAATATTTCAGGATTTAACCATTTTTAAGTTATCCGAACGATATTTTGCCATTGTTGTCCTTCAGGATACTATTTTGTAATATTTCATGATTTAAACGGTCAGGCATATAAGCAAAAACATTATGGCTCAAAAGGTAATTTTGCAATAGTTTTAATTTTCTCAACCATAATTTTTTTGGGGGTCGCTGAATAAGAATTTGCAAACGTTTTGCCCGGAACTTTCTTTTTTGCTAAATTTTTTTGGAGTCAGCGGTGTTTTTTTTTTGTAACAGTTATTATTTAAACAATTAAGGCAAAGAAATGTATACATTTTTTATTTGTAATGTTTTTTTTTTGTGGGACTAACCCTTTTTGTCGCTATTAAAATATTGGCAAAATAGCTGAACAGTGGACATTCCACGATTTTCGACACTGTCGGCCGTCAGCCATTTTAAACGCATTTAAATAAATTCAGAAATGCAAGTAATACTCAGTTACCTACGGAAAATTTGTTTAAATTTTGGAAAATCCCCACGTCAGCCACATAAGAGATCAAAGTCGTCATTTTTTGCCAAAATATACACATTTGGCGTACCGGTGTAGGTATTTTACCGGAATTTATCAAAATGACATATATGAAATCTGATGGTAAATTTAACTAGCTTTCAAATGAAAAAATAAATCTCCGATCAGACTAATAGTTTAGGAGTTATAATGAAAAGAGTAACGACAAACGTGGTTTCACTGAGTGCGCATTACCGCAATGCTATTTCAGGGAATAGTTTTAATCCAGTTTTGATTTTTTTTACCCTTTATATTCTTTGTCGCTGAACACGAATCTGAAGTTTGCGGGCAAAAATTTTGTTACGTGTTGTTTGTTCTAAATTATTGTAACGGGAACTAGCAGTTTACTAGTGGTTTAAAAAACATAAACAAAATATAAAAACATAAAACAAAAATTGTTGCCGGCTCTAGCCAATGTCAAGTCCTTATGCTTATGGTATGATAATAAATTAGGAGATAGTTAATATAAAAATTATTAGGTCATTCGTATCTACTACTGGAAATACTAAAAAAAATGTAATAAACTTAGCAAATAGAGTATTCGTAAAGTAATATGATTATAGGTTATATACTATGATCCATTGGTTTAAGAAGCAGACTAAAGTAAGTACCGATGCTGATTCTATTTTTTAAAATTTATTTCCACCTATTTCACGAATTGATTTATTATTAGTATGATTAAAAGAAGGTTAAGAAGTGTAATACACGGCATTAGATACATTAAAAATGTTTCCTGGGAGTGCCAAAAGTTCTTTTTCTGGGTCATGGGGTGAACGGCTCTAGAATGTCTCCCCTGCGTGACGGGGCCCAAGTTGCAGTTAATTTTCTCTGCTCGACTCCTATTGACAAACTTTACCGTTTTCTTGGCATCCAGCAGTTATCACCTTTCACAACTGACACTACACTCGGTAACTAATTTTTTTTTTGTCAAGAACTAAGAAATATTTGTGAAATTGAAACAACTGAACTGTAGACTGGTGTTGGTATTATTGAACAAACTTAAACATTTTTTTTTTTCGGTTGGTTCTACAGATCTTGCAGATGCCGCCTTGATCAGCCTGGCTCTCCACCTCTGCTCATTTTGGGGTATCCCTTCCACTTTGTTGCCTGTAGTTCTTCTGGTATCTTAGTGACCGAGGTCGTTACCACTTTTTAAGACGGAGTTTCGGAGGCTGATCAAAGGTTTCGTAGTAGTTAGATTTTTACAGGACAGAGTTAACTAGCTCTATGCCAAACCTCCAACCTGGAAGACCAGGAGCTATGTTAGACACAGTGGTCGATAGGAATCGAACCCACACCTTATCGCCCGAGTATCTGGACTATGTGGAGGGTGGTCACCCATCCAAGTGCTGACCACGCTTGACAGTGCTTAACTTTAATATCTACTGCATACATGTTTTAGTCCACTCGGAAATCCCGGCCCCGGGTAAACAAATATTGAACTAAATATAACTATCAATGTTTTCTACAATATTCAGTAACATTTTTGTGTATCAAAATTATCATTTACAGTCTATAAAGGTATAAGTTTTCTTCACAGAGAGTTCTTGTATTTGTAGTGGTCTTTTACCTGCAATTTTTTTTTTTCTTCATGTAAAAACGGTTGAAGTTGCTGTCATGAACGATATGCATTTTTAAATGGATGAATTGATCTTATGAACTGAAATGAAAAGCTACTTCGTTCAAGGTTCGATGGGAGAGTGTTGAAGCCTCCGACTGAGAAGGACACTCTAAGTCACAATTGCCATCTCCGGTGACTGATTAGCTGACGCCTCATCAATCACGATCAGTCAGCTACTGATTGTTTGACTCAATCAGCTTCAGTCTCTTCCACCTCTTGTCTTAATTGTCCTAGATGTTACGGTTAGCTTTCTTAATACTCAGTGCCGATACTTATATTCTGAACTTTCTTGTATTATATTAATATATAATAAAGAAATTTATTATTATTATTATATTTATTTAAATAAAGTTAAGGTATAGGGAATAGGAATAATATACTTAATACTTAACTGAATTCTACTTAAAAAGCTTCCAAAATCGCACCAGAATAATTGCGTGCGTGACTAAAAGTAGCTTAAGATCTCCACTTTCCGGATACTACTGTGAAATTGTTTTTAACTAAACATTAGAACACGAAATAAAATCGATTTCACATACTTCTCAAACGTTTGCAGTCTAGAATAAACACTAATTGCAAAACAACTCATGTTGCATCCATACTACTCGTACTTAAAAAATGGTCCAAATGCTCACTGCTATCTTATATTAGCAAATGGCTCTATTGACAGTCCTCGCCACCTTTTTTCATTGCCTCCTATAGCCAAAAGTAACTAGTTACACAGAATACTTGGCAGACTGGTTTGAAGTAGCTACCAAAAAATTATCCTTAACCATAAAATATATGATATATTTATATCGATCAATGTGAAATTAAGGACTAGAACGCTGTAATCAGTCCTATATGCAGCTGAAACCCTAAGTATCAAGGGAGCCAAACTCATACAGCAACTAGAGGTCAAGGAAAGAACTATCTTGAGGAAGATCTTAGGCCCAAGTATCATAAACGGAAATAGGTACCCCAGGCCCAACGATGATTTATACCTAATGCAAGAACCTCTTGATAGACACTATCATCAAGAAAGGTATCCAAATCTACTGATACCTTGAGAGAATAAACGAGTCAAGATTGACCAACATCATAAACAGAGCCATTTCGAAAAATGTTAAAAGAAGACCCACATATAAAACTTAAGAAACGGCTGAAACCAAAGAGATCAGAAGCAGCTAAACAACTACTAAGTCAAAGATGTAGGAGATATGGGCTAGGAAGACGGCTCTCAAGAACCTGATCGATTCCAACTCACTTGTGGTAAAAGTAAGGATATGTGCGATAAAGTCATAGGAAGTATAAAAAGAAATACAATGGCTAAAAATAAAAATAAATAAAAAATCAAGTCAATAGTTAATGAAATATTACCTAAGTGTGAAAGAAATTTTTTTAAATAATTATTATTTTTTTACCAAAACTGATCGCCCAAAATAAATTTTTTAAAATAAAATTTAAATCAGTTTTCTTTATTCCATATATTTCAGATTTATTTTGAGGGATCAAGTCATAGGAAGTATAAACAGAAATACAATAACATAAAATTAATATTGAAATGTAAGCTAAGTAGGTAAGAAAACATTTTTAACAATTCTTATTTTTCCAATAAAATGCCCCCCCCCCCCCAAAAAAAAAAAAAAAAATAAATTTACATTTGTTTCCCTAGACAAACGATCAAAGCTTCCAATTAATTAGCAAAGACTCATTTACATGACAGGGATTAGACCTATTTGGAAGTACGGAGTTGAGCTTTGGGGCTCCACTAAACCATCAAATTCATCTCGTATCCAATCCTTGCAATCCAAAATCCTTCGAAAAATCCTCAATGCTCCTTACTTTGTGACCAATAAACTTATCCATAGAGACCTTAATGTTCCTTATGTTGCTGATTTAGCCCAGACCAGATACCTATCCTTCCATAGTAAGCTCCATAACCACTCCAATCCACTAGTCTCCCAGCTTGCTTCCTACTCCATTCCCGATAATCCTCCGAGACGTCTGAAAAGAATATGGCCTAGAGACCTTTTAGTGTAGATTTTTATTGAAGTGCTACTACTGAGTAGTTCTTCACAAGTTATTTACATACCATTGTATTCACTATCAACACATTACTTGATGTATATGTTTTTGTACAGTTGTAAAAATCAATAAATGAGAAAAAAACAACAAAAAAAACCATTTGTTTCCCGCATTGGTTACATTTCATTGCATTGGTCACATTTCCTATATTTGATATTTTCTTTTAGATCCCTAATGATGGCCATGATTGCTATAACTGAAACGTCAGCATGATAAAATAATGTTTTGTTATGTGTAATAATTCTTATTTTTAGCAATGATTTATCCTTCAAAATAAATCTAAAAGATAATAGTAAGCAAATATACCCCTTCAATTATAATAATGCTTTTTATTGAACATGGAAACATGAACGTAACCCACAATGAGGATTTTAGTATTTTCTAGCTAATTTAATTCAGTATTTTTATTTTTTGTGAACAAATATTCTCTTTGAGCAATGGAGTTAAAAGAAAAGAGGAAAAAAAAAAAAAAAAAAAAAAAAAAAAAAAAAAAAAAAAAGAAAGCCAAAGTTGTTAGAGATTTTGATACTTTCTTGCGTCCAAAGTTGACAGGAGTTTTCCGAAAGACCTTTTCAATAAAAAGAACAGGAGAGGTGGAGGAGGCTGTAGAAGGAAGCCATTAAACTTATTTTCGTTACTTTATTAAACAATGTCCTGTTTGACGTATATTGTGTCCTTAATACTTTATCGGGTTTCCCTCAGCCTTTCAATTTGTAGGCTTCTAATTTTGAAAGAGGTATTCTGTAACCGTTCACATGGGCGTTTTTGTTCGCCCTTCACATTTAAACAATGAACGTCGTTCAATTCATGATCCTGAATATGATTATTAATAATATAATAAATAACAATGCATATTGTAATGTTTTCGGCTAAAAGCCAACTAGCTAATAATATTATTAATTATTATGTATTAAAAGTATTAAGAACTTTCGGTAAAGCAAGATGGTACCCCTAATTCGGAACAGGATATAGCCTTTGTACTATTTTTAACAGTAGGTGGAATGCCAGTAGATCGCACAACACTTGATTTTGCGTGCTAGTTGAGTGGCGAGTGGAGGATCCCACCCTACTTGTTCGTTTGTTTGTTTTTTTAGTTTAATGGCGTACAACTGCATCGGTTATTAACGCCATATTTTCTTTCTTATTTTATTCTCCACATCTGTATTGTATTATTTATCTTATTTTTATTTGATATCTTTCATATCGAATTATGTTTTATTGCTTATTTATCTTTTATGTCAAACTTCTGTTAACAAGCCACTCAATTTCAGAAACTTGAACACTAATTCTATTTTTTCATTGTTGTCTCCCAAGATTGTTGGAAGGTCTGTATTTAGTCCTAAGCTATTTAGGCGCGATGTAAAAAAAAGGACATTCCTGAAAAATTTGTATCACCGTTAGTACACCAAAACAGTATTTGCACCTGGGCGGAGCCCCCCTTGTGAAAAGATAGGAGTGTGTTAATCTGGTGTGGCCTATCCTGAGTCTCTACGACTTTGGCGGCTGGATGTATTCCAGGGTTTGACATTTTTTTTAATCATTTTTAGTTTATTCGGAGGGCTTTCGTCCCACATTGACTGCCATCCAGCATCGATTTCCCTCTCTAGGGCTCTTCGTAGATCAGATCCCACCCTACTGAAATGCAATGTATGAATGCAAGCTTCAGCTACTGACTTATCAAATCCTATTAGGACGTTTCTAAATTTTGCTTCTTTTTTTTTTGTGCTTATTTTGGTTTTGTGTATACGTTTATAAGTTTATTAGAACCATATCGCGATGGGGAGATGACAAGACTATCAAGTTTATTCATGTATAGAGAGAATGCGATACATATTCTTTTGGAAGTAACAAAATTATGTTATTTAATTCACTTCGAATGCTTTTCAAAATTATTCCAAATTGTATTGTTTTTCAGCTGAGCACACAGTGTTTCACTGGCCAAAAAAGAAACCTTGTAATAAGGAACTGGCATGTACTCCACGCTTGATTCTTGGCGTGCCAAAAGAAGGCACAGCTGCTCCCGATGCGTTCTGCTCGCTTGCTAATTACTGGCAAATGTATATTCTGTGTGTCCGTTGCAGCTAGCATGCAAGGTACTCTTCAGATTTGCTGGTATGTGTATTCCCAGTCTAAGGATGAAAGATGGACGTTGGACGAAATATGCGGTAAATTCCTTACCAGACCATTAAGATGACCTTGATACGCTCAGCTTAGACCTTAGCACTGTAAGATGATATTAGTACTATAAAATCCATTACAAAATATTAGATGAGAAAAATAACTATAAATTTAAATATGTAGGTTGTTGGGGTATACAGTCATACAAAGCAGTTAAAATAAAATTTTAATCTATAATGCCGACGTTTTAACTTGCAATAAAACTGCTTTGTATCTATGACTGCATACCCCAACAACCTACATCTTCAAATACATCTCAGTCAACAAATAACCCATCATTATAAATTTAACTGTTATCTAAATAAAAATAAATAAAACCTATTTTCTAACAACCCATGAAGGGTCTTGGGTTCAGTACTTAGGTAAGGGTGTACTGTTAGTAGGGCAACGATTGTAAAAGGAGGAATCACGATTGGCCTAAATCACGCTCAACCGTCAGGTTTTCTCCTGTTAAGGGTACCCACTTTGATGAGGCTAGGTGTGCCCCAGGAGGGTTTCCAGACCTCGAAGTCGAGCCAATACCAAAATAAGAAAAAATTAATTTTCTGCCTTTAGTCGGACTCGAACTCGGGCCCGGGAGATTGGTAGTCAAGTGCCTTACCCACTAAGATACTAAACCTCTCCAAATATAAATAATTTAAAAAAAAACAGTTATAAAGTAATTACGGCAGAGGATGATCCATTTCATATTGCCTCATTTACGCCAGCTGACAACATATATCTTTCATCACTCATTGTTTAACCGGGCGTTAGTCGCTAGGTGAGCATTTCCCACACCGCTCTAAAAAATATTTAATAAGTCCGTCAGAACTTAACATTTATCTCTGTCCCTAAATATAGCTGAGTTTAGGAGATTTGCGAATAAGAATATTTGGTTTCTAAGAAGAACGGATACAGGCGGCCTGGATATTGGGAGATTTTTACTGAAAATGAGCTCCTTAGTATCAGCTTATCTCTCATGCAGTTTATTCGTGACATTTTACTGAGCGAGTTTTCTGATTTCTTTCGATTGATTAGTGAATATTTGGGTTCAAAACGAGTCGTGGATCAAAAATTCTTGAATTGGATAAAAAGCCAGTTGAGAAGATAAATTATAAGTAATCATTTACTAGGAATTCGAAATTTTTACAATTCTAGATTCTTATATCCTCGCAATACAAAATAGATCTGGTATAGGTGTGCCGCAGAAATAGAAAGAGAAAAACGAAAAAAAAATTGTAAAATGTTTTATGTTTCAATTTGCAATGAACATACTTACTAAATATACTTGTAATAATTGTTTAGAAATAGAAGAAAATGATCTAGCTGATAAATAACACATTATTATGTAAACTGTAAAATATTTAATTATTGTTTGGTTAGGTTTTTTGTTGTTTTCCTTTTAGAATAAATATCTTTGTAAATTTTGTAAAAGTATATTTTTAATCCTTATGCTCCATACTACAATTATTGATACATTATGATAAAATTTATTTACCATTTATAACTGCATATTTGGCAACATAAAACCGCATTTTTTATGAAAATCAAAGAAGTAAGGGAAATGCTCACCTAGCGACTAACGGTTTACCAGATCTGCTAGCGACCAACGCTGGGTTAAGGAACTGAACCCCATCACAGTATGATTTTAAATATTTAAAGTCGGCTAAATTAGCACTCAAATTTATTTAGATGGCTAGTGTTAGTTTATCCCAGTTGTTTATTTTTATTTTTTTTTTTATTCCTTGTATGTTGAAATATGTTAATAAATACCCTCTACGTATTTATCGCCGGAAAGGCTTCGCGTGAGTAAGGCTGGTCATACACGCAATAGGTCCTTTTGCCTTAAGCCCATTCACGTTGCTGCGAGTGGCGAATGAGCGATTATAGGCTTAGCTCCGCAGAGCCTCTGTCAATACAGCGCTGTCGACATATTGGATTGTCTCGGCTGGTTTGCCTGGAAATGCCTCCTTGGGGCTCCAGGCCACTCCAGACCAATTAGCAAATTATCCCAAAACTAATATGCTTCTATTGAAGGCGGTTCTGGTATACATAGCAGGCTATGATCTAATTAGGTCAATTCGCTTCTGATGTAAACAGCCATTAGATTTTCTTATGAAGTTGTAAAATATTAATAAAAAGTCTTTAAAAGAATATGTTTATTAAACATAGTTATTATATTAAAAAGGCATAACTCCTCATTTGCTTTATTCATTAACTACATGTTTCGGAGCTTGTCATGTTGCTCCATCTTCAGGTTCTTACACTGTGATATTCTCACTGGTCATCTCATCTACACTGACACCACTGGGCAATGTTCAATTATTGTTTTTTTTTTTCAAAAAACAATAATTGAACATTGCCCAGTGGTGTCAGTGTAGATGAGATGACCAGTGAGAATATCACAGTGTAAGAACCTGAAGATGGAGCAACATGACAAGCTCCGAAACATGTAGTTAATGAATAAAGCAAATGAGGAGTTATGCCTTTTTAATATAATAACTTGATATTAATCTCCTTAAATGAAACACTTAAAGTTAAATTAAACATAGTATTCATTACATAATTTTATTTTTTCAATTTTCATATAGGATTAATCTTTCTAAATATTACAGAGATATACCTATTCAGTGACGATGTTACACTGAGAATAAAGGATTAAAAAATAAAAAATAAATAAGGCGGTGGATGAATGATAAAATAAAACAAAAGTAAATAAATAAACATACATAAATTAAAATAGACTCTTAAGGCGGAACTTCGTTCAACGAGTAAATTGGCCCTAATTTAGGGCAATATAATCACCTTAATATATATTTGACTGAATATAGGTTTCTCCTTTTATACATTTTTCGTAAATTAGAATTATAGTTATTTGAAGCCATAACTATTGAGCGGCAAATTTTGTGTGATTACTCAAACAAAGAAGTCAACTTGTCATTGTCTATTCAGGCACCTGAGTCGGTTATCGAGGATGGTTAGAGCAGAAATGTTACGGGCTGTCGTGGTTGCGTGTGTTCGCCGTATACTGCTGCATGATTGGTACAATAACTGAGATAAGGGCAACTGTTATCATTGTTGTAATAACGGCTATGAAGTATTTTATCAATGATTCCGGACGGAAAGATCAGATTCATAATATGATGATTCAGTTTGACGTATTAGAGCAATTAATCAGGTTTGAAGTTATAAACTAACTTTTCTCGTTCCCATTGTGTGAGGCAGCTAGTGATATTTATTCAATAAAACAATTTAAGATAACTTGAAGGATAAAGTTAAAAAAAAAAAAAATTTAATTTTACATTTTGATAATACTCGGTTTATTTAGGTCAGACAAACGGTTAAGCATCAAATTAGAAGAAAAATTCTTTCTTACTTTTTTTTTTCTAATAATTTTCAGAATAACCATAAAACTGCTCAGTATTATACATATATTATACACACATAAAATTCATATCAAATGTACGAGTATGAAATAAAGGAATGCCTCCCGAGGAGCAAATAGACAAAAACCTTAACTGTTGCCGACTTCAGTCCAATTGTGATTATGTATGAATTTCCTTCTAAAAAAAAAATTACTGTAGCAATTTCATGCTGTCGTATCTAAACATGTTAACATAACATTTTATATAAATTCTTAAATTGTTCTTATATATTTAATTTTTTTTTTATATTTTCTGAACCATAATTAACTTCTACATTGGTTGCTGCAGACAGATAATGCTTTTTCTGTTCTCTAATTTATTTCTTGAATAATTTTTTTTTTTATAACGATTATTTTTTGTTATAGCTATTCATTTGCAATCTTCCACCAGTCGCGCCAATTTCTGTAGTACGAGCGGTCGCGCGTTGTATAAAATACAACACCCTGTTTTTTCAAATTTCATAATAAATCTATTAAATCAAATATTTTGACCAGTCTATATTACCTGAAATAATAATAATTTGAACGTAACTGAAAAAATGTTTGTAGTCCAGTCAATGAGTGCTGGAATGAGGGGTGTAGAGTGCATGGAATATCCGATAATTATTGACTTCATAGCTTCCTTAGGAGTAGTTAGAAGGTAAACATACTAAAAGTCCCCGCCCCTGGGGGGAGAGCTAACGGTGGGGGGTGGGGAAGGGGAGAAGTTCCATTTTTTTGGTTTTTTGATATTTCGAAAACTGTTGACTCTAGAAAAATATGTTTCAAATAAACATGAAAGCAAATTTAATTTACTATAAAATTAATTGTATACGTATCTGTCGAAATTCCAACGGTTTTGCGAGATATACATTATTAAAAATCGACAATTTTAGAAATTAAAAAAATGTTTACCTCACTTTTTGTTAAACATTTGAAGCGAATACCAGACACGTATATATGAAATTAAAATAAATTTAATGTTCTACAATTTTGATCCTGTTGTTTTTTCTGATTAACGATTGTGTCTAAGAACCATTGATCATCGATTCTCGATTTTTTAAGAAAGAATAGATGACACCGTTGACTGAGGTTTGGATTCATCATATTTTTTTTTTATTATAGGTATTAAAATTAAGATCTGTTTGATTCATTATGCATTTTACTAAAGAGGATTCTTACAAATGTTTAAAAATGATATTAAAAATGTGAATGATGAAATTTTCTGAATCGATTAAGGAATTTTAAACCGTCAAACAAGAGATTGAAACAGGTACATGGAGTTTGATTAAAAAAAATCGTTATCATACTCCCCAGGAAGACAGTAATAATTTGTCCCAATGTTGTAAATCTTCCTTGCCGTGAATTTATTGAAATATATTTGTAACCGTTCGCTGGGAGGCCGGATTTAAATTGATTTAGCATCGCCATTGGTGGGGGGGGGGGGGGGGGGGGTGCGCTTCGGACCTGTAGATATATTGCTCCTAAAGAATATTTGATCCATCTGTTTGCACACCTCATTTTTTTTCTTCAATTTTTATCGATAGATAGATAAAATGCCAAGGAAAAAGAAAACGAACGATCAATAATGCAGGTATTCTGTAGCTTTCACTATTTTTATTAATGTTGGAATGCTGATATTTATTGCGCCATACTCTTTGCACACGTTTAGCTATAAGCTTGGTTAAAAATTTCCTCGTACATGAACACAACCCTTAATTTCAATTTTTAAAAAAATACAGAGGAAAATTTTAGTTTTTTTTTTTTTTTTTTTTTTTTTTTTATTCTTTTATTAATAGAAATTTACAACTGTATTACAAAACACATCTAGTAAATATGCGGTATATATGAGATATAATGACATGAATACAATTTGCAGAGGAACTACCCATTGGTAGTACTCTAATGAATATTTACAAAAGAAGATCACGAGGCCATCTTCTTTTCAGACGCCTCGGAGGATTGCCAGGAATGGAATGGGAAGCAAGTTGTGCAACAAGTGGATTTGGATGAGCAGTGAGTTTATTATGAAAGGAGAGGTATCTGATTCGTGCCAAATCAGCGACGTATGGGATATTAAGGTCATTGTGGATGATTTCATTTGTGACAAAGTAAGGAGCATTAAGGATTTTTCGAAGGATTTTGGATTGGAGTGATTGGATGCGGGAAGAATTCGATGGTTTGGTGGATCCCCATAACTCTATTCCGTATGTCCAAATAGGTCTGATAATCGTCATATATATGAGTTTTTTATAGTAAATCGGGAGATTTGAACGTTTGTCAAGTAGGTGTTGTAATAGTCGAAATCGACGTGCAGCTTCTTGTCTTTTCAATCTTGTGTGAGGATTCCAGGTAAGTCTCTTGTCCAGATGAAATTTTAGTTAAATTTTCAGAATTACTAAAGGGACAACACAAAAAAGCACGAACTGCTTTTAAAAATAAGGATTTTTATTCCAATGAAATATAAAAATTTCCGAACTATAACTATAATAAATAAGAAAGAGAGAAACATTGAATGATCATAATAACTGAAAAAATCAAGAAAAAAAAAAATGATCTAACCACAATAGCTGCTATCCTCCAAAACACTGCCGCAATTAGGTTATGAAAAAAAAGTGATACCTTGTGTTTGGTGCAAATTTGAAGTCGTTTTACGATTTAAGCTTGTTCCTGAAGATTAGACTTGAAGCTTCAGAGTTTATGCAGTTTTCAGTGCAATGCTGTGGGAACATTTTCGGCAGAATTTTGAAACCACTTCCGATAATATATTTATAGTAAAAAGTTGTTTTTTTTGTGTGTGTGTGTGTGTGTGTGTGTGTGTGTGTGTGTGTGTGTGTGTGTGTGTGGAGGGGTTAAGGTAATGAAATTAAAAACAACAAAATAGGGATATGCAGTTTATTAATGATTATTTTAATTTCTATTTATTTCACATGATGTCCGTTAAGTCTAAAGAAGCCACTGGACCCATAAGTAATAGCGTAAAATTTAATAATATAAAATATTGAAATGAAAAAACAGTGCTTGATATTTTTTATTAAAATGCTCGATTGGCCAATTAAAAACTAATGGAACTGTGAGTAGTAAACGTTTTGCCTCTATCCTGCGTATTGCACAAATATTGCACCATCGGATTATGGTTTGTTTAGATCAATGGCTCCTTTTTACAAAGGTTGGATCTTCTATAATTACGTTGACGTAAAAATTGGATATGAAAAGTTCTTTGCCTTAAAATCTAATGAAAGGTACCGTCATCAAATCCCATTACTCCCAGAAAAAATAATTGAAAATCACTTGATTTATTTTATTATTGCTAAACCTTCCTGGAATTGCAAGGATGTGGTTAAAATTTGGTACAAGTTGGTTCAGTAGTTTTCGTAGTTAGTGATCACTAAAGGCCGGATTTCGTGCAGTAAACAATTAAAAAACGTGTAATAAAAATTGGACAAACGTGCAAAACCGTGCAATATAAATTAGCCAAACATGCAAATATTTATATAATTAATATAATATACATATGTGTATACAAAAACTACAACAAATTTTTATGCTATGTATAATAATTAAATAAGAAATATATTTCGTAAAACATCAATTTTCCATTTTTTTTTTTTTTAAATAATTAAATTTATCGAACAGAAATTTCCAAATTTTAATTCATGACCTTGTACATTTCGAGATAATTTTCGGTAAAATTATATCGTCGGTCATCTAATACGTGTTTCTACTGTGAAAAAGCGCTCCTCATTAACACTTGTAATGAAACGTCTTGTGTAGCTAATAAATAAAACTGGATCCAACTCCACACTTGTGTCTTTTCGATAGAGAGCTTTGTTGTAGATTTTTATTATTTTGTAACCTGTGTTTTTTTCTTTAACTAATTTAAGTTTTGCAAAAATTGTTCTTCCCTTTTCGATTTAGATTTTTTTTTTAATTTATCCCAACTTTCTCCATAATAGTAATCAGTGGTGTCATCGTTAAGTTAACTTTTCAAGGTTTTTTTTATTTGTGAAGGTGGAAACAATAAATGGGATCTTATAAATGCTACTAGATCTGATGCAAAAGATGTTAAATTTAAAACGGTGTTTACTTTTTTTTTACAGATACTGCGTCATTAGTCCAGTCAAATGGTGTTAAAATAAGGTTTGAAGTGGAAAGTTTATGGGTAATTTCTTTTATGGCTCACTTTATATTTTTTGGGGTGCTGAACACGAATCGGAAGTTTTCCAACAAAATTTCCATCGGCAAATATGAGAAAAATTAGAAAAAAGTAAAAAAGCTGTATTTCTTTTCATTGTTTTGCTTGTAACTTGCAAAGTAATCATTTTAAGCAAAATACCTCTCTATATTAAAATAAAGAGAAGAAAATGACCTAAAATTTATTTCCTTACTTTTTTTTGTCAGACGTAAGGTATCCAAAAAGGAATTTGGCCAACTGGGTGCCAGTCCCACTTCTCCGCAAAAATATGTTTGTCGTACTTTTTTGTCAATAACTCCAAAACTATTCGTCCAATTAAAAATTTCTCCTTTTTATCTAAAAATTGGTCAAAATTACTATTGGACTCTATAAATAAAGTTTTAATCCCTTGAAATACACATGCCAGAACGCTAAAGATCCCTTACTTTTATGAAATCCACGTTTTTTTGGCACATTTTTCGCTATAACTCCGAAAGTACTTGTTCGATTCAAATTTCTTTTTTTTTTATCTAAAAGGTGGTCAAATTTACTATTGGACTTTATGTATGAAGTTTTAATCAGGCTCCTTGAAATAGACATGCCAGAACGCTAAAGATTCTGTTGGACCTTCTTTAAGTTGAAAAAAAGCAATTTTTTATCGGACAAATAGATTCGGAGTTATTGACAAAAAAGTACGACAAACTTATTTTTGCGGAGAAGTGGGACTGGCCCCCAGTTGGCCAAATTCCTTGTTGATACCTTACGTCTGACAAAAAAAAACTTGAGGACATGAATTGTAGGTCATTTTCTCCTCTTTATTTTATAATAGAAGAGTATTTTGCTTAAAATGATAACTTGGCAAGTTACAAGTATAATAATGAAAAGAAATACATCTTTTTTACTTTTTTCTAATTTTTCTCATTTTTGCCGATGGAAATTTTGTTGGAAAACTTCAGATTCGTGTTCAGCACTCCAAAAAATATAAAGTAAGCCATAAAAAACAATTACCCATAAACTTTCTAGTTCAAAATACCTTTTTACTGGACTACATCTTGAAGTGTGGAAACAAGCTCTTCAAAATTATTAAAATGATCTGAATAAAATAGGGCAACTTCAATCCAAAGATATTGGGAACAGTTAAATGCTATCGTGTGCTACTTATGAAAAGAGAATATTCTTACTTGAGTTGCGATGAGCATCCACTTGAGATTTCCGATTGATTTATTGCAAGAACAGCAAATATCGTTTTCTACTCTATTTCGATTCTAGATATGGTTCTATCCAAATGTCAATTCTTTACGATTGGCTGGCTGTCGCTTTAGACATTTTCACTAAACTTAAATTGTGTTTCACTATCACTATTATTGTACTTGTTGAACTGAACTCTACTGTAGAATGTAATAAAAATAAAAGAGTAGGTTGTAAAGTGGAGAAAATCAAATTAGAAATTCAACAAAGCTATTACAAAGAAAACGTTTCTCAACATAATATCATTTGTTTAACGAGTTCGAAGAAATAATTGGGGCCATGGTTTATTTTCCTTTCTTTTTTGGAAAGTTATTTAGGTAAATGTTATTGTTGATGATTTAAAAATAAATCATAACTTTTCTCGAAATGCAACTTAAAAAAAAACTTCAATTTTTTTAATGAAATATCAAAAAGTACACTTTTGGGCAATTAAAACTTGAAATGTGCGAATTTGTGCAGCAACCCCAAAAACGTGCAATTTCATGAAGTAACCCCAAATTCGTGGAATTGCACGGGAATCCGGTCTCTAGTGATCAGTAACGAAAACTGGCTTGTCCTTTTATATAATAGAATAGAATCATTCAGATAAGAAGATCATCTCGGGTCTTTCTAAAGTAGAACTTTTATTGAGGTTTAAAACTACCAATAGTTGCTTTACAGGCAATAAAAATTTTATTATGAACATTATCATATCGTTTACTGAATGCATTTTCATTTTATTATGTATATAGTTGTAAATTTCAGTAAATACCTATATATAAAACAAATTAATTTTTAAGTAGACTGAACAATCCTGTGCGTTCATCAATTCCACACTTATAATAAATCATTTTGAATCCTTTATTTATTTTAGAAGAAGTATCCAGAAATTTTTATTGGGTCACCTGAATATGCTTGGTCTGTTTGTTCTACAATATTTGAACATTTAGAATACTCTGCCACCAGAATCGATCAATGCTCCAAGCATTTTTTTTTTCCTAAAGAGTATGTCAAGGTTGAGTGGGATAGCCGACCAAAAATGATTTTACGTTTTAAGAAATAATGAAGGCTAGATTTCATGACAGAGTGTCTTAAATTACACCTTTGCCGTTTTTATGCATTCTAGCTGTTATTTATTGCCGGTAATTTTCCTTTATCTTAATTTGATATCGTCTCAGTCAGAATGGCTACTAACTTTTGCGATATACAAAGGTTTGTTCTTGTAATCGTGTACAACGTTTGAATAAACATGTCAAAGATGTCTAATTTTGAAGAAAATTACTTTGCAGCTCCTTTGGAACTTTTGTAGCTGCTAATATCATGTTTTCAATAAAAACTTTTCATATTTTCTTCTAATGATTTTTTTTATCAGATTTTTGATTTGACCCTCCAAGGGCTGGCTTTTTCTTATGATTACACCAAACATACCCCCTCTCAAAAGGACACAGAATTTAAGGACTTCTCTTATCTGAATTTTTTTTTTTTAAATTAGTCAAATTTTGAAAATAAATTCCCACCAACGATAAATGTTTTAATATCTTTAATATTTTTATCAACTGATACGATTATAGAGTTAGACTCTATATGGTCGCATCATGCTCTAAGATGAGTTTTATTAAAAAAGTCATAATCCTGAAGGTTATGAACCCGGCGTTTGTCGTGGCGTGTAGGTGGGCATTTCCC
The DNA here is from genome assembly GCA_003667255.2 of Euschistus heros. Classification (NCBI taxonomy): domain Eukaryota; kingdom Metazoa; phylum Arthropoda; class Insecta; order Hemiptera; family Pentatomidae; genus Euschistus; species Euschistus heros. The sequence goes on along the minus strand of RCWM02000657.1, from coordinate 344,565 downwards.
TCACCCTTCTAAAAAATATTTAATAAGTTCGTCAGAATTTAACTTTCATCGCTGACTCTTATTATAGCTGAGTTTAGGACATTTGCGAATAAGAATGATTGGTTTCTAATTTCTTTCGATTGATTAGTGTTTATTCGCGCTCAAAATGAGTCCTGGATCTAATATGATTTACTTGTTGGATAAAAAGCCAGTCGAGAAAATAAATTGTAAGTAATCAGTTAATAAATCGTCTTTAATTGTGTTTATATTATTTTACAATAATTTACTAAGAATCTGAAATTTGTACTATTCCAGGCTCTTGTTCTCGGCGGCTCGAGGCAGTACAATATAGATTTAGTATAGGCGTGCCGAAGAAATAAAAAAATGAAATACGAAAAAAAAATGTGATATTCGTAATTTTGCAATTCACAATGAATATACTTAGTAAATATACTTGTAATAATTGTATATAAATAGAAGAAAATGATCTAGCTGATGAAAAACACATTATTATGCATATATTTGTAATCCTTATGCTCCGTACTACAACTATTGATGCATAATGTTAAGATTTATTTATCATTTAAAACTACATATTTGGTAACATAAAACTGCAGTTTTTATGAAAATCGAAGAAGTGAGGGAAATACTCACCCTGCGACTAACGACGGTTAAAATGGTCGTTATTTTGACTGTGATCGTAAGATCATGCCCGTCTTTTCTTAAGACAAAATTTTTAAATTGTTGATCGATCAAAAATTGTCTTGTTTATTGAAAATAGGTAAATAAATATGCATATAATAATTGTTTAACTTTTTAGAAATTGTGTCCTTGGCAAAGCGTCGGAATCGTTTGCCACTTTTATTTTTTAAATACATTTACTAAGAAATAATTAGGCATGGTTAGTAGAGAAAAAAAATTAAAGAATTAGTTGAACCCATAATTTTTTTTTTTTTTTTTTTTAATATTTACAACTGTATAGTTCATATAGATTCAGTAAATTTGTTGATAAAGTTAATACAGTAACATGAAAATAACTTGTAAAGCAACCACCCATTGATGGCAATTTAATAATAGCTCTATATTAGACGGTCTCAAGGACATCTTCTTTTCATACACCTCGGAGGTTTATCGGTAAAGGAATGCGAAGCAAGTTGAGAGATTAGTGGATTTGTGTGGTTATGGAGTTTACAATGAAAGGATAGGTATGAGAATTGGGCTAAATCAGCAACATATGGAACATTAAGATCTTTATGTATAAGTTTTTTTGTGGGAAAGTACGGAGGATTGAGGATTTTTCGAAAGATTTAGGATTTTAAGGATTAGATACGAGAAGAATTGGAAGGTTTATTTGAGCCTCATAGCTAAACTCACTTTGTCTAAAATACGTCTAATTAGAGTCTTGTAAATGAGGCCCTTGTAATTAACGGGCAGTTTCTTGTCGTTTTATTCTTGTATGTGAGTTCCATGTAAGTCGTTTGTCGAGATGGAGTCGTAGGTAGAGAATCTGTTCAACAGGGATAATGACACACATGTATCATCGGTATCTGTAGTGAGGACGGTGCTAGGATGGGTCGGGATTTTAGCTGTATACACTGCGTAGAAGATGAAACCTAGAATACTACTTTTAGAATCGCTGTTTGGAGAAAGATAGAAGAATAGGAAGAGTTGTGATTACCTTTGATAATAAGGAAGTATAAGGAAGAAAGGAAGTTACGAAGTTTGTTATGCAGGCCCTGGTGCCAAAGTTGGTCAAGAGCTTGTTCCACGTCTACTATTAAATTAATAGTAGTGAAGATGTTCAAAATTGTTTATTTAAAATATTTTAATACAAACAATCAAAGTAGGTATTTTATAATACCTATGTATTTCAGCTTTCATCTATTACAACGTTCAGCCCTTCACCACCAATTATCATAGATTTTTGTAATATATCCATGGCACAAACTTTACTTAACATATTTTTCCAGTCTGTTATAGTCTTCGAAGACACATTTAATTCTTTTTTTTACAAAATTTAGTGAGTGCGTACTCAATAGCCCAGGCGTATATAGACAATATACATTTCCTTAATGGAAGTTTACAATGATTGAACCATGTTCCTTTAAATGCACCAACTTGTTCCCTGCAATTTCTCAAAAAACACTTATAAAAAGAAGCTCTATTTTTGTAAAAACAAACCTTCATAAAATGTCCTCTTCTACATTTTCTCGTTCTGTGCAGTAATCTACATCTCTGTAGGTATTGGGAAGCTATTTCTTTTGATTTTAGTAACTTGCTAAGTTTTAGAAGATTTAAATATAAATGGTCATATGGTAGTTAGGTTATCTCATAGCAACTGTTATTTTATCTAGATCGCATGTTACTTATAAAAGTAACTAGGATGGTTAAAGTAATAAGGACCCTATAGATTTTAAAATTAGATTGATTTAATAGCTGTTAAATAACTTTATATTAACCTTACATATATATACAATAAATTATTGGTCTTTGTGAAACTAATATATTTATATTAAATGTCTAATATATTTACATTAAGAAAATTTTAACAATAAAGTTTATATCTTATTATTATGAAAAGTCAGAAAAAAATTTTAAAACTTTTTATACTAAGCTACAGCGTATGCAACATACTTAAAATCATGATTAATAGGTTAATTTAACTTGGCTTAAGGTGCACCGGTATGCAGCTTTATACTGCAGAGAGATAGTGCATCACCAAGCTTCTGTTATTAGTTCACTGTCTTTGTTAAGTAGGAAACTAACTTTTATGCACTTGATAAGTTCAGCAGGTTGAACTTAATCACCACAGTAAGAATCCCGTCCTTCCTGCCCTAGTTGGAGCACAAAAGGACGTTAAGCCCCTAGAAACAACCACAACAAGAAAAATCAACTTTATAGTTTTATTATAAGATATATTTGGGGCAAATAGGAAAAAAAATAAAGGTTTTTTTTTTTTTTTTTTTTTTTTCTTATAGCCTCTTTTTCTTCTGATATGCACAAATTCTTCCTTTACTGTTTTCTAGCATTTTAAGGAGTCATAGTTTATCTTGCATAATTTTGTTATTAATTAATATAGTTAAATTAATTATTTGGTGATGGGGCTCACCGTTTATTTATCTGCATACACCTTACACACAAAAATAACTTAAATCCATAATTTAATATTTACAATAATTTTTCCTTTCGTTTTGGCTATCCTGGAGATGAATTTTGGCTGTACAAAGGATTTAAAAATTGTTTTAAGGTATCGAAAACTTTGTCTGTTCTATCGTTTGAATACTCCTTAATTTTTCAAAACTTTTAATTCCTCGTATATCTTAATAGTTTTTACTCTACATTGTAGCACCTTAAAAAACTAAATAAATAATAAAATAAAATATAATATGATGATTTGTCAGCACTTTTTTGAGAATTTTCCTTTATTTTCTAATAAACAATAATTTTTTCTTTGCTTTTGATACAAATAAAGAGTTTATTTTGTTTAAAAGATTTTTCACTAAGCGCTTTTCATAATGTTCTATTTACCCAAGTAATTTGTATGACAAATTTAAACACCATGTTTTTACCTCGTTTGAAAAGTGCATTTTTTCCATTAAATTGACACAAAATCGTTGATTTGATCAAACCATTTGAAAGCTAGTTAAATTTTCAAGTTTTTGTGAGACTTGTAGTTTCATGGATTGCTTTTTTCGAGAAACAATGGGTGAAGTATTATAAGAAATTTTAACCGTCCTAAATAAGTTGAAAATCAAGCTGTTCTTTAGGTCATCAGTGGGTAAAATTCAAGGAAACATGTGTTTTGGTCTTGTAGGTAATTTAATAGTAAATCTGAAAATGTGTTAAAAATCGGAAAAATATTTAAGAAAACTGAAATATTACAGCGTTTACGCTGAAAAAGTGGTTTCCTCAAAAAATCTTTTAATTATCATATATCTGCAACGGATAGGAATAGAAAGGTGTAGTCAGCAGCATTCTTGATTTTTGATCTAGTTTCACTAACTATCAATACTATTTAATACTATAATCCTGAAGACTATAGACTATATTGTATACCATGAACATACAGAATGCTAAATATTAATTTAATAAATACATAGATGGAAAATATATACCAAGTATAAAATGAAGGAAATATTATGTGTTACAGATATTTTTCTTAAAAATTCTTTTCGATAATTTAAAAACTTTTGACTTTTTAGACTTTCATTATATAAACGATCACTATGCAAAGTTAAACTTCTATGAACATGAAATATGTTTAACCCAGAAGTTCCCAGGGGTTCAAGGAAAAAAGTAGCTTTTTTAAATATGTAATTATGTAAACTTGATTTCAATTTCTGCTCGATTAACGACAAATATCATAAAAACCAATCGGAACTTTTTATAGATTCAGTTCAAACATTGAAAAGCTTAGCTCTAGAATTTTAATAAAAAGTTTCGAGGAAATCCTGATTTAAAGCTCTTAAATTTATTAACTGTTCAATTTACCAACTGGGTCGTTTCATTACCACTCAACACAATATAACAGGAATAGCTGTTGACTTGCTATTAGATTTTTTCTTTACCTTTTTTATTAATCTTCCTTATTGACTTTTTTGTTTCCTTTTATGACACTGTCGAAATACAGCGCTACTTTTGACTCTGTTTGGAAAATCAACAGTAAGCTCTTCAACATTTATTTAAAAAAATAATATAATTATACTCCATAGTATAATTTTTACCAGATTAATAATTAATATAAATAGAAAGCTTAAAGGGATGTGGCAATGAAAAAATTAAATATTTAAAGAAATAAATGCGAAGGTTAGATGGAGAGGAGAGGGGACTATTTATGGTTCTTGGCAATTTTGGAGAAGCGTGGAATAAAGCAGGAATACTACAGGAAGCTAATCATGATAAATGGGGAAGACCAGGTTAAGAAATACCTAGTGATGTCAGCTCAGACCTTACCATCCTAGATAAGCATGCTATAATGTTAATGAGAGGATATTGTTGACTCTCGAATATAGTAATTGTAAAATCATCAACAGTAAACTTCTTCTTCTTTATCTTCCACCCATTTTCCTCTCAGCGTGGGGGTGCTTACACCCATTTATGCCATTCCTCCATGTCCCTGACACGATTTCTCATTTCTCGTGTATACCTTCTTTATGGTGGATATAGGAGGTTCTTGGCCTCCCTCTTGTTCTTTTTCTCACCGGCTTTCCATAGTTTTTAAGGGGTCTCTGTGGTTGTCTGTCTATATAGCAGACATGTCCATACCACCTCAATTGTCTCTTCTCCAGAGCCTCCCCCTCCCTTGGCAAATGTTCAATTTTCAGTTCTTCCCTAATGCTGTCGTTCCTTTTCTGCATGTCTTCCTTGCAATTCTTCTAAGAAATTTCATTTCAGCTTCAGTAACACGGCTTTGCAGCCTCTCATTCAGAACCTAGCTCTCCGCTCTATAAGTACTGGTAAGAAAACTGACTTGAGTAGGTGGACCTATGTATCTTTTCCTACCTTTCTTTTCCCAATAATAGAATTGCAGATCTGGTAGTATACAGAATTCTCCTTAGAAATTCTGCTTGATGTATCTGAATCTACTTTACCTGATCTACTGTTTACCGAAAACATTCAGTTTATCTCGTATTCAATACTTAAATCTAAAATCCTACTAAACATCTTTAATGTTCCTTAGCATGACGCGAATAAACGTACCCATAATATTATTAATGTAACAAACAATAGCCTAAACATAATAAACTCAATACCAGCTCAAACTACATTTAGCAAAGCTCCAAGTTGCTGCTTTGTTCTTCGTGGTTTTATCATATTATTACTGAGGAAAACCTTTTTTTATTAAAAAATAATTACAATTTGACTCATTAAAATTTTGTTAGTACAATAGATGATGATGAATCCATTCCTAAAATATGTAAAATACATTTAAATAAAAAATACGAGAAAACCTTACAAGATAAAAAAAAAAAAAATAATAAAAATAAATAAATAAATAAAACGCAATGATGCTGTATATAACGGGTGGGTACCTCTCAGTTTAAAAAAAAGGAAGAAGAATGAAACTAGATCAAAAATGTAGAAAAATTCCGCAGACCTCACTTTTCTATTTCAATCCGTTGTAGATACACGATAAATCAAAGACTTTTTTGAAGAAACCACGTTTTTTTTATCTTATAAGCTGTAATATTTCCATTTTGTTTAAATATTTTTCAAACTTTGACCTCATTTACGGATTTACCATTAAATTTCCTATAAGAGCTGAGTATATGTAACATTGAATTTTACAAACTTAGGACCTAAAGAACAGCTTGATCTTCACCTGCTTTAGGGAAGTTACAGTGTCTTATATTACTTAAATGCTCACCGTTTATGGAAAAAACCATCCTCAAAACTGTAATACGACTATAAGACATAGTAAGTTCCCTAAATAAGGTGAAGATCAAGCTGCTCTTTAGATTATAAGTTTGTAAAATTCAAGGTTACATGTACTCTGCTCTTATAGAGCATTTAATGGTAAATTCAAAAATGAGGTCAAAGTTTGAAAAATATTTTAACAAAATGGAGATATTGCAGTTTTTATGGTAAAAAACGTGGTTTCCTCAAAAAAGTCTTTGATTTATCGTATATCTGCGACGGATTGGAATATAATGGTGAGGTATGTGGAATTTTTCTACATTATTGATCTAGTTTCACCCAATTTTTTTTGCACTAAGAGGTATTTACCCTGTACAATCCCATACACAAGCAGTCTAGGAAATTCCGAATCCATCTTTTGGAAGGTCAAACCCTATTCAAAGAGATCCTAACTCTATTTTATAAAATGAGTTTATTTTGAAAGGATATTATTACTAATAAATTATTTAATATCAGTTCATTTTATTCGTAAAACAAAATTATATGCATCTAATTTCTTTGTTTTAATTGTGTTATCTTTTATTGTCCAGGTACGTTACCAGTTATTCGTACTTCATGCAGTAGTGTGTACACGTAAGTTATCCAATCTAAATTATAATCTTCTAACCATAAATTATCTCTTGTAGCATTATTCCTACAACATTGCTACACTTTGACATATCTGGATAAGATTGCATATATAATATTCTATGAAGTTTCGCAAGTACCTGTGACTGTGAAGTGGTTTTGATATTCAGAATACTTATGCATCCACCACCTTAAGCCACTATTAAGCTGAAGCGGGTGAGATTTTAAGGAATTCCGGTTCACTTTTTATATTGCATATGGTGAATCTGAATAAGCGATGAAGTAAAAAAAATCAGATTTCTCAGTTTTGCTGTTTTTGAAATAAATTTGGGATTTTTTTTTTTACCATTACCACTAAATTGAAATTCTTTAGTAATGAAAAAAACAACATATTTTATAACTCACCTAAATCAATTTTTTTTTTTTAAGCAAACTTTCATGAAAGTATAAATATTGTAATTTTAAATCAATATCCTTCTTTTCAATAGATTAAGAACCAGTTGAGTGTTTTATTTTTTATTTTTTATTTAACAATAATGATACCTCTTTTTCCTTTAAATTTCAATACTTTTTTTTTTCAATATATAAAATAAACTACCAAAAATATAGTGTTCCGGGTGACAAAAGAAAACGCCGGATAACGGAAATACCACTTGTAATAATAAAAAAAAATTGATAATTTCTTAGCTTATGTGATTTCAATTGAAGAATATAATGTGTTCTGAATGCACTCAGTAACACAAAATGATTTTTCATTATATATTTTTTACAAAAAATCATCGTGAATTTAAAAAAACAAACAAATTATTGTTAATTATCAATTATAGGTTTGATATTATTAATCATTGTTTAATCATGATTAAATTAGGTAATTTATTCCAGGATATTGTTTAGATAGGTCTAGGTTATCAAATATTTATGATTAAATTTTGCACAGCTCTGTTTAATTAAGAAAATATGTGTGTACCTGTATAAAAAATATTTTATTAATTAAATAAATTAATGAAAATAATAATTAAATATTATGAAAATATTAATTAAATATTATGAAAATATTAATTTATTTATTCACCCACTCTCATAAGTAAAGAACTTAAATTTTAACTAATAATTGAATCTGTATTTGTTTATCGTTAAAAATGTTGTATTGGAGTATGCAATTGATCATTATCTTCTCAATATTTTCATGCATAAATCACGTTTCTAACATTCAGTATTATGCATTTAAATTATGATTATAGTACTTCTAAACCTTCCTAGAACTATTTATATGAATTTAGTTAAAATTTGGAACGAATGGGTGAAGCAGTTTTACCATATTGCGGAATATTAACCAAATTTCTATTTTGAAACTTCACTGGGATCCATAAGAAGCACCAAAAATTAAATTCTTTTTTATAATTTAATTAAATATAAGTAAATTTTATTATCAATTTCTAGCTGTATCTAACACCTTAACTCTGTAATCTCTTTTGAATGGAGCTCGTCTACCTATCGGTTAATTTTCAAATTTCTCTGCGCACCACATATTTATCCCGTTTTTAACTACAATTTAATTAAAAATATATAAATTTTATTATTGCTAAACCTTATTTGAACTATGAAGATGATGTACTTAAAATTTGGTAGAGCTTGGTTCCGTAGTTTTCGGGGTTAGTGATCACAATCGAAAAGTGGCTTGTCATTTTATATAATAGTATGGATATTATGAAAATATTAACATTAAAAAAAGTAACAATTTGACAAGTTTAAGCTTTCTTAGAGTTACTCACAAGGGGGCGTTTGCAGTTGTAACTCACAGATTTAAAATAATAATAGAAATAGATCACTTTAAAACGTCTTCTTTATATAATATAGGTGAGGAAAATTTTTAAACTAATAACCGATATTATTTCCTGATAGGTCATCTAGAAGCCTTAAAACTGCATAGTTTAGCCCAAATCCTGAGGTCGCATGATTTCCCCTTATTGAAATATCTCAAGTTATAGCTGACCTTGGATTTTTTCATTCACATCAGTTTTTGTCCACTAAAATCTGGATTAAATCCAATATTATACGCATGGATAAAAAGCAGAATGTATGCTGATTCTAGTGATGCTGTTACTATTGTAATCGGTTGAACGCAGCAGTTGTTATGGCCGTTAGAAATTGTTGATGAAATCTCAACTTCAAAATTTTAACCTCCTCGAAAGGAGTAAAAAATCAGTATTTTTTTATTTTGATAAAATTTCACATATGAGGGTTTTATGGTGCGTTAAATTGAGATTTGAGGTCAGTTGTTCATGAAAAAAAGTTTTCACTGATTTACAGCGGATTTCCTTGAAATTTTGTCATTTTTTTGTCATTTTTGAGCACCCTAAAGCCGGATAGTGTCTTGAGCATAACAAAAGTATTTTTATATCTAATAACATACATAACTGCAATTAACCGTGAAAGAATCATTTCTCTACCTTGACTGAGGGCTAAGAAAAAAAATAAAACGTGATTTTCATATTTTATTTTTTTTTCTCGGCTCCTAATGCCCATTGGCGACTATAACTCTATTTTTGCACTATTATAGGTCTCTACTACCTACACAAAAATCGGCATTCAAATCTGTGAGTTACAACTGCAAACGTTCCCTTGTCAGATTGAAAATTTGTCAACAGTTTACTTATTAGAGCATTAATAGAAAATATTATTTGTTATATAAGATTTCTCGCGGGGATCTACCGTTTATATTGGTCTGAATAAAAAAAAAGCTCTCTTTGTCTACTTTTTGTACTTTTTGTGTTGTCACTTTTTTGGCACGCTCTAGGTCTATTTATGTTGCTAGGATTAAAAATTTTCCGACTGTTTTCTTATTAGAAACATAATAAAGAATATTTTTTTTTTTTAGAGCATTTACCGTTGGACCAAATGTTTAGGTTCTTAACTTAGTTTATTTCGAATAATCATTGATTGTTAATTTAATGTATTAATTATAAAAGTAATTGGACCTTTTATCTCTAAGATTTAGGTAAGGAAAAGCAGTAGAATACAGCAGATATATCCATGATCTATTGGTTTTCCCTATCATGGAAAAATCAAAAAAAAAATTTAGTCTACATATTTATTTATTTTAAAGTTAAAGTTACAACGATATTTTTTTTTTCGAACTGAACTTTTAAGTTGGAATCGAATGTGAAGCGAGGCATTTTTCCACTGCTGTTCGGAATCAATTCCGTGGCCTATCCAGATATAGTCAGCAACCTTTACCAACGCTCTCTCTCTCCAATAAATCCTTCTTTCGTGCTCTTTCTCCGACGGTAATACTCCGAAAACATGGAAAGAGTGTGAAGTAGAGAACTGCTTGCTGTGCTACCGGGGAACGAGAAACCTAAATAGCTCCGAGAGAAGTTGTCTGGGTAAACAAACACTTGGAAGAGACCAATTACAGGTGAACTGGGAGGGGTCTTAGGTAGTTGGGCACTAGTTGCTTAATATATTCCGACTCGGCAGGTGCTATTTGGCGGTGCTAAGACGTTGCGGCATGGAAGCCGGCCTAATGGCGACCGGGCACGAACTTAGGACTTAGCTAAGTCCCTCAGGATGGCTTAGAGCGGGATTCTATCTTTTGGAAGCACGTTCTGACAACAAACACCTCTTTCATAGTCCTATTGTTTGGCTTGTAGGGCGGCACTGTTTAAACTTGAAAACATGCAAGAAACTATCTTTTTTTTTGGTTTTAATAAAAACAATAGTTTTGTTTAAAACAATAAATAATCAGAACTTGTCCACTACCACACCCATATATTATTGAAAGAATAAAACGTTTTCCACGATTTTTTTTTTTTTTTTTTTTTTAACTATTAAAATCAAATTTAGCCAATGTGAGAAATGAATGACGTGTTTATGACTTGTAGGGAAACTTCCGTTTGCTAGCACTTCAATAAATGTTCTTAACTATTAAGTTTCAAGTCCAAATTTTTTGGACGTTTATAAAGACTGGTCCAGCTGTGTTTGTTTGTGTGTGTTTATGTATGTATCGTCAATATAAGTTAACCAATAATAAACTATTAGTATATATATATATATATATATATATATATATATATATATATATATATATATATAAATAAGATTAACAGAGGTTCCTAATGAAATAAATATAAATGAATCATATACCAAGGAAGGAATATATAACAGATATTGAGAAATGAGGTTGAAGAGGTTTTCTGTTAAAGATTATTATTAAAATTTAAGCAAGTGTCATGTATAATGTGATGATCATACATTAGATTGTAATTATAGTAACCCTGTTGCCATTATGACATGGATTTTAAATTTAAGTACTAGATTTTCACACTGGTGATGCGGCTGAGAGAAGAGCGTTGGGATGTTTTGTTCATTGTATATAAAGTGTGATTGTGCTTTTTAATTTATTAATTTTTTTTATTACTATTGTTTATATTTATATTTTATGATTTATTTAATATTAATATCTTGTATAATTAGGAGATTTTAATTTAATTTAATTGTACATAGTGTCTGAATGGATTATTTGTCATCCATATTGCTCATTGTGCTTTAAAAAGAGGCAACTTGTAATATTTGTTCAATAAAACAATTTAAAAAAAAAAAAAAAAAAAAACTTGATCAACTGAAACCACGCTACAGAATCGTTGCTTCGTCGTCCCTTTTCTTCTGGATAAGTGGATCAGGTCCTCCAGGATTTCCTTAGGGACAACATCCTGTTCTTTCTTCGCTAGGTGTCAAGCTCATCTCAATCTTTGAAGGTTGGCTATAAACATCCGGTTCTCCAATTAGTACAACTCCTCATTAGAGCGCTATTCAGTTCCTCTCATTTTTCCTACAAAGATACTTCGTAGAGTTTTTTCTTTTCACTTAAGAGTCGAAGTTCATATGCTCTGGGCAGAACCACGTTTTTGAGACGTATATTAGTATTCGTCTAACCGAACTTTTTTTTGGAGCTTCGTTTTTCTAGTCTGGAACCTGCTCCTATCCTGTTGGCAAATACCATAGAAATATCAGATAGCTTTTTTATTTCATGTGAGAGATTGTCATTAAAATATACAAGGCTTTAGAGATTGCTTAATTCATTGACCTTCTTAAATATATATCTATATTTGCCGCTCACCATAAATTTCGTTTTAGAAAAGTTAATCTGTAAGCCTACACGTAGCATAATCCGGGGGGAAATGCTTCATACCGGCTTACAAATACTTCATACAGCATCATACCGGTTGGAATGTTTCTTCCAGAATATGAATACAGGCATAGCATAGTAGCTGAAATCTTCTATTGAAAAAATATCCTAACCAACCGATCTAACACATCAAGGTCAGCAGAATCTAGGTCTTTTTTAATTCATTAAGCCACAGACTTCGAGTCTTATATTTTTTAACTAGTGAGAAGATCTTGGTAAGCCTGCTGTTTCCATTTTCAGGAGGTGTCCGTAGTACTTTAGGAATATTTTATGTTATGAAGTATTATTTAAATGAAAATAATAATAAAATTATATGAGATGAATAACATAAAATTATTAGCCTTTATTAATGTCAGAAATAGTTTTTTTTTTCACATAATATATTTTAAGATTTAAACTTGTTCGTATTTTTCGATGTGGTGCTAGCACAAAACATCGCATAGAATTAAATCTACTTTTTTTAAGGAGGTATTAGTTGCTAATATCCTGTATTTATATATGGTTAATGTTTTTATTTATTTTGATTCAATCTAATGTATAAACGAATATGACAAAGGTGTTTTATAAAAGCAATTTGATCTCCCAACATTATTTATTTAAAAACCATAGTATATTAACAATGATTTTCTAACATGCGAAAACATACATGTACGACAACTACGAATTAAGTATTGATAACGTGAAATAATATTCATTTCAGTTTACAACATATATAATTAATGATTTACCATTCATGTCCATTAATATATGGATCCGTCTGATGAACAAATAAAATCATTTAATAACTCAAAATCATAGCAATATGATAGAACATTGTACATTTTTCATATTTTTTATTTATTTATTTTTTATATATTTATAATGTTTTTATTTGTTTATTCATTTAAGTTTAATATATGTAGATAAGACAAGATGCAATACCAGGACTTGACTTTTTTCGTCATTAAACGATTTTATTTGTTCATCAGACGGATCCATATATTAATGGACATGAAAGTTAATTCATTAATTATATATGTTGTGTACTGAAATGAATATTATTTCACATTATCAATACTTAATTCGTATTTGTCGCACATGTATGTTTTCGCATGTTGTAGGGTTTGAAAATGTGGCAATAGCCATGAAACGTTGCCCATTTTAGAAAATCATTGTTAATATAATATGGTTTTTAAATAAATAATGTTGGGAGATTAAATTGCTTTTATAAAACACCTTATAACTCAACTCTCCTTTAGTAGTATATATTGTATAGAATATGACAAATTTCATGTAAAAATATATAAATAATCACAGTGACACGTAACGGTTGAAATCGACTCAATTAATCTTGAAATGAGATCTGTAGTGGAAGTAGTGGAAGTAGTCAACCAGTTAAAAGTTGATGCTTTATACCTACTTCCGATTTAATTAACCTGTGGATGCCAACTTTATTGCTCCCTCTTGTTGCCACGTTCTCTATAACCTATAGGTTAGTTATCTTTGTGGCGAATCCTCCCCGTTTCCTGAAACAAATTGCTTTATCTGTTTGTATCGTGGCGTTTGATTACCTCCTCTCATCGAGGGAAACTAAATTGCGCTACAAGTAACGATTTAACCTCCTATTGGAATATATTTTCCAATCTATGTATGAGTAATAATGGAAGTAGGAATTAATCTGTTGCCTATGTACTATAATCAAGTTACATATAACAAATGTTTTAATGGAAAAACTTGTGTGGGATACAGTTAGGAGTAAGAAAAAACATTTAATAGTATATAATTTTAATTATATTTTTTCTATCCTTCTTCGTCACATTCTGCTTTTTGTGTTATTTATAGCCCTGAAGAATGCTTGCTATGCAGATCGAAACGTTAGCATTCCATTAACATTTTTTTAACTTAGGTGTATATTTTCTTACTCCTGAGTGCATTTGAGGCTTTTTTTTTTTTTTTAAATCAAATATTCTGGGATAAACCATATTTTTTTCATTATGTTTCAAGTAACTTAATGTACTACCAGGATATAAAATATCTATTTTGCATAGATAGAGATAGGTTGTCTTGTATTGATGTATGATTCTATATCTTATTTTCAAAGAAGAGTAATTTTTTATATAGACAACCGAAAGGGATCGAGTAAGATCTGTCTAATCCAGTTAAAGTTTTTTATTTCGTATTTGGAGAAACAAAGTCAAAAGGAACTTACTCAGTATTGAGCTAGTGGTATTAATTATAACGACAGTGTTGTGCTCTCAGCTGTTTCTACTCTCCCAATATCAAACTATCAAATTTCGCCTCCCCCCCCCCCCAAAAAAAAGTATATCTTTTGACCAATATGGTCACCGGTAAAACATGTTCCATCTTAAAAAAAAAAGAAGCTAAAACGTTGTTACGGATTAATAAAATTATTTTAACGGATATATTAAGTTATATTATTAGACTATACTATAGACTATATGTATATAGATTATAAATTAGGTTGGTAGCTGAGGATGATTTCTTGGTAACATACGCCTACCACTACCAGGAAGCTAGAAGCATCATAGCTAACTGGCTTAATCGTGGTGATGGTACTCGTAGCTAGTACCAGAAGTGTAGTACTTGAGCTGAATTTAATGGTTACCCTGAATATCAAATAATGTGGGGGGCTTTAGCTATGTTTTAATAGAAACACATTAATAGATGCCCAGCTGCAGAATTTCTTTAGAACATTCTGAGTTACCCGACACATATCACAAAAATATTTTTCTATGTCATATATTTCTAAATATTTCATAATATCCAATAATAATCACTCATTATCATTAACAATTCTTTGCTTATTTAGCTCGTTGATAGCATAGTTTATTTAATAGTACTAAAACCATCTCGGTCCATTGGAGCGGTTTTAAAATAAAATAGACAGGAACTGTATCGTATAAAAAAATCCTCCTAGATATAAGGAACTAAGCCTATAATATATTTAGCGTAGAACACACAAAGTAGAAGCTATTTACAGTTTAGTGCCGGGCTCAGGCCGCTTAGATCTGGAGAGTGCCGCCCTTACAGATTGCTCCAGTTTATTGTTAATAGGATTAATAATAATTTGTTAGCTAGGCCTACCATCGGCAGGAATAATTTCTTTTTATTAGCCAGTATCTCCCTTAACTTAGCTGCGGTAATGTGCCCCTGAAATTTTTATCTCCCCCCTCCCCTTGGAAAGCCTAAGTATTAAAAATGAATTCTCCACGCCCTCCCCCAACTTGATTTATAACCGGCAATTAGGACCGCCTGCGTTTTGCTAATTGCATTCTTCTAGGGTAAACCTTTTCCAGTTGAATAAATCACTAGCGGCTATTAGTTTCATTTCCGTTCTATTACCGAGCCATCCGATCCTGGGATCCTTTAATTTCCCCCCGAGGAGCGATATATATGATATTGCCTAGGGTCGGCTAACTGCTTAGGCGTGATCTGTAACCACTAGCAGTTCGGCAAACCCTTTCCTTATCCCTTCTTTAAATATATAAAAATTTATTAGTAATGAAATGAAAAATAATAACAATAGTAATAAAATTTTCAACTGTCGAATTTTCGATATTTCATTAAAATATTTCTACTCATCTAAATACATTAGCTCAAACCCTATCCTCCAGTTCAACACGTATCTATAATTCTCCTAGCATGTTAAAACGGCAGTGGCTCAAAGGCCTATTTTAAAATTCCATATGGAGTTCTGGCAATGGCCAACTTCTCGACTCATTCCTTAAATGACTGTACTATAGCGCTCTCACTCAATCTCCACCATCCACCAGTAAATCAAGACCCTAAAAGTCCTTTTTCAAGAAAAAAAGATATAGTCTTTAGAAAAAGTGTAGAAATTGGCCAACTGGCGATCAGTCACAATTCTCCGCGAATACTTGTTTTCCGTACTCTTTTGCTTATAATTCCGAAACTGTTTGTCCTTTCCGAAATTTCTTTTTTCATCTAAACGCTGGTCAAATTTACTATTAGACTTAATATAAGAACGTTGAAACGGGCCTCTTGAAATATACATGCCAGAACGCTAAAACATTCGTACTTGTTTGTATGAAATCCACGATCTCACAATAGAACGGGTTTTTTAGCGTGGTGGTATGTGCATTTTACGGGACTTAATTAAAACTTCATATATAACAGTCTAGTAGTAAATTTAACCAGATTTAAGATGAAAAAGTAATTGTAGATCTGAATAATAGTTTTGACGTTATAGCCCAAAGAGTAAGACAAACGTGTTTTCGCGGAAAAGTGGGCCTGACTGCAAGTTGACCAATTTCGCTCCATTGACCAAAACTTCGCGAAAAATGGCCAGTTTCGGGGTTGTTTTTTATTTTGTAGGTTCTGGTTCCAGCTACAATTAATATATGAAGACTTCGAAAAAAGCTTCGTTTTCGTGTTATAGGTAAAAACTGAAAATAACCGGTATTATAAGCGGTTTTTCGCAATTTTGGATATATTGCTGTCGTGTTAGAATTTTTTTTTTTACACTAAGAGGTACGCTCCCTGTATAGTAGATTACAAGTGAAACAAACAAAGTAAAAAAAAAAAAAAAATGTTCTGATTTAAAACCGATTAAAGATTTTTTTTACTTTATCTAATTTTGTATATTATTTGATCAAAATTAGTTAAACCACTGGTAATTTCAGGTTTTGAACTAATAATGTATGAGTAATATACTATAATAATTGATCCCTTATCTTTTTTAGGAATTATTATACCCCCTTTTTTCTATTCACGGTTTTATAATTTTCTGTGTTCAGATATGAAAGTAATCGTTGGTATCTCCAAAATTAATTATAAAAAATATATTTTATCTATTAATAGTTGGAATATTTTCGACGATTCGAATAGCCTATGTAAAGGGGGTGAAAATTGAGGTGATGTGGAGAGTCGGTCGGACGAGGGTGACATTTGCCAGTGGAATGGAGTGGAGGTTTTGGTAGCTTTGGGCCGAAGGCTAGATGAGATGCTCTTCATGAATATGTGATATCATTGATGATGTGTCTCTGGGAGGGTGTGCTCCCGGATCAGGGCCTCTTCACTAGGAGTGATCCTTACGCCCTCTCTTTGGAAACCTGCTACCGTACCATTTTGTAACATCCACTCTTATAGTATCAATGATAGTATCAATGCGTGCCAAAGTAGTGGAGTCGTGTTGTATATCATATGTTGATGTTTTAAATTTGTTACAATCGAAATTTTTATTTATTAATCCTTAGCTGTAGACAAGAAATGAATAATTTTTAGTGCACCTTCCATTAGGGAACTTTTTATCGTTTTCCAAAATTCTGTAATTACTTTTAATACGTAATTTGTGCTAAAACAGATATTTTAAGGCCTTATTAACTATCACAAATGAAATAATTTTTCACCATGCAAATATTTTTTTTTATTGAGTAATTATTACAATCTCCTACAAATGTGGGAAATAAGTGATATAGATGGCTTTATGATTATATTCGCACATTATATCCATTAAAAAAAAATAAATAAATAAAAAGAAGAAAGAAAGGGGGAAAGAACTAAGCTAAACATAAATAATATAAAATGAGTCGTTATGCTGCAGAAGGCCTACAGATTAACATGGAACCATTACAACAAGAAGTGCATCTCAACAAACGCAAAACTGAGACACTATCAAATAGTGATTGTTCCGGAAGCCACCTATGCAGCAGAAACAATGGTCATTGATGGACACTCCAAAATTAGAGAAATAGAAAGACAAGAACGGAAAATATATGGAGCAATCAATAAAAATGGACTTTAGATGAAAAGACCTCAGAACGAACTTTATCAACAGACCAGCATAATAACTGATGTAATAAGGATGAAAAGCTCCAGATTGGCAAAGGAATTATTGAACGTTAAAACGGCAAGCAAATGTCGCACAGAATGGTTAAAGGAAGCACAGAGGGACCTTTAGCTGATCGATATACAAGATTTTGAAGATCGCAATGAATGCCGGACTAAAATCAACAAGATGACATTTGAACGAACACGACGACCAGGAAAAAAGTGGACGGAAGAGCGGAAGAGGAAACATTCCGAAAGAAAAGAACAGAAAAAGACTCTGCGAGGAAAGAAGGAGGAATAACCGAAGATGAAGTGACTTCAATTTCAATCGCTCTCCTCAAGGGGAATAGTCGTCATAATAAATAATGTAAAATATACCATATACTTTTAAGTGAAATATGTAATATATATATATATATATATATATATATATATATATATATTTTTTATTTTTTTATTTTTGAAGAGAAAAGATTTGACCCCGGTTGGGATTCGAACCCAAGTCTCCACCTCTCTAGCGTGGTGCCTTATCCACTAGGCCACCGAGCTCGTATCCGAACCAGGGAAATCTTTTCTCTTCGATCCATACCCCCGGGCACTCGCAATTGCGAAATACAATTCGGGGATGAATGTTCAATTTGAACATTACTTTAAATGGATCTATTGATGGAGCTGTCAATAGATCCATTTAAAGTAATGTTCAAATTGAACATTCATCCCCGAATTGTATTTCGCAATTGCGAGTGCCCGGGGGTATGGATCAGTGAAGAGAAAAGATTTCCCTGGTTCGGATACGAGCTCGGTGGCCTAGTGGATAAGGCACCACGCTAGAGAGGTGGAGACTTGGGTTCGAATCCCAACCGGGGTCAAATCTTTTCTCTTCAAAAATAAAAAATATATTTAAAAAATATTTAATAATCAAGAATTATTTCATAATTTTATATATATATATACAATTAAACAAATAAGACAAAATTAAATTAAATGTTCAAAATATAATCATACTTTATTTACAATATACATTCATCCTAGAGGTTCTGAAGTTCTTCTTTCTAAGCAGCGTCACTGGTGTAAAAATCATTCTGGAGGCTGAGTGAGAGCGCTGTAGTATATTCACTCAGGGCATAAGTAGAGAAGCTGGCCATTGCCAGAACTCCAACATAAATCGTGGCCACTGCCGTTTTCGTCTGCGGGGGGGGGGGGGGGGAGCTGGACAATGATTGAGCTAGAGGGTTAGGATGAATAGAAAGGTTGTGATGAAATTTCGAAAACTTTAGAGGTATGAGGTCGAGGACGTATGGTATATTGAGATCATTTTGTAGCGTTTTGTTGAAGACATAGTAAGGAGCATTTACTATAGTTCGGAGGATTTAGGATTGGTAGGATTTTATCTGTTTGATATTCGACTTTTTTGCTGTCTCTCTAGTTCAAATAGTCCAAATAGGTTTAATGATGATTTTGAATATGAGAAGCAAAGCAATTAGACCTATCTACTTTTTCAAGGAAACCACCGAAATTCTAAAAATGTAACTTTAGATATTCCGAAAAATATCATTAGCCCTATATTACCACTTTTTATTAATAAATAGAACAATACAGCTACTAAAGGAAATTCAAATTGAACCCAACTAAATGTAGTATATTCATAAACTTCATTACCCTCACATTGCGACATCTCCGGAAATGTAGCTGCTGGCCGTGCAGCAAATTTCGCGAGACTGGAACAATTAGCAACCATAATTACTGGCATTACAACTCCTGACTTAAAATCATGCTCTGAAAAAAAATTATTTCAACGATGGAAAACAAAATAGAACCAAATACTTAGCAAATTTCAAGAAATTAAACAAGACACACGACCCTGAACATCTTTTAGAAAATCAAGGATCGAAGAAACAATCCTGCCGATGCTAAGAATATCCAATTTGATGCTAAGAACCACCAATTTGTACAACTTACATGACAGCATTGCCATTGAAACACATTGTAACAACATATACGTACACTATACTCTGACCAAGAACATAATACAATGATCGGTGAAGCACTAGACACCATCACAGAAGACAATATCAAAAACATTTTTGAATTTCCGAAATTGTGTAAATTGATTGAAAAAATTTAATATGTGTATTAAGCCGCTAATGACTCGTGTGAGTAGATGCGGTAAGTATTAAAAAAAAGAAAAAGAAACTTCATTAATCCGAATTACTGATTGAAGAAGTTAATTGGTAAACTGTAGGAAAATATGATTTGTTGATATGTGAGAGATCGGTCAAATTAGAAAAAAAATAAAAATAAAAATAAATTTCACGAAAATACAAAAATGCCTTTGAGTTTCATTCTTTCTTTAACCAGAGCATTGAAAACTTATACCGATCATTAAAAAAATAATTAACAAAAAACAAGCAGTTTTTAAAAATAAATTAAAATTTTAAATTAGTATGATTCATGGCAGTTTTGCATTAGATGGGGCATACTCATCAAGAATTTATTCATAATCACACTAGACATATCAATGAACGTAAGGGATGGATACAAACCTTACTAATTAACAAAATCATAGATTTGAATTTTTTTAATTAATATTTATAATAATCCTTATACTTTGGGCATTATACCCTGGCATATGACGACGTAAGCACCTAAAAACGAATGAAACTTATAACCAATAAAAGGGAAAAAAATCTATGGGGAGGAATTTTTTGTCTGTCAGTAAATTATATACTCAGAGATTTATATTTATATATATTTGTATTATATCTATTTATTATATCTTGTATTATTTCTGGAAAATTATTATGAAGTAGCTATGTACTATCTTACAACACATATGTATTTATTCTCAAGGGACAAAGTCTTGTAGAATTAAGATTACTTTTTCATTTATTCATATATTTTATTATGAAAGCCTAGGGTTATGGTTATGGGTTAGAAGTGCATTTAATATTTGCTACAAATATTATTATTTTTTTTATTTTTTTTGTATAGAATTTGCAGAGTAGTCAACGGTTTATTTTTGACTTAATAACTAAACTAATAGCTAAACTTAACGACATTTCATGTATACCTATTTTTACCACAGTTTTTCGGTAAAAAACAAAACAATAATAAGAGATCAGTGGATATAAAAAAAAAAACGCTTTTGACATATTTAATGATAGAAGTAGTTAAGATAGAATTATTCAACCGGACAGCAGAAAAAACAGGATTAAAAATCTCATTTGAGAAAACTAATGAAAAACAACAGAAATATATTTAGAACAAACAAAATTAAGTATGTAGGAGAAATCATAAAGCCTAATGTAAGAGAGTAACCTATCCAAATGAGATTGCAAAAGACGGACTTAGCATTTCACTCAACTAAAGATGTTTACAATAAAAAATCACTGTCCACAAACTCAAAAATTCATTATTGCAAGACAGTAATTCGGCCGGAATGTTCATATGCAGCTGAAATACTAATTTTAGAAACAATAAAAGAAAATGAAGAAATCAGGAAAAAGGAAAGAAAAATATTAGGAAACAGAACAATGGGAGAAACTTCCAAATTAAAAAGTAACACAGAAGTATAAAAACATGTAGGAAAAATAACAGATGGAATTAGAAGAAAGACGTTCTATGGATACATGCAAAGAATGAGTCCAAGCAGATTAACAAGAAAAATTATACAACATTTTGAAAGATTAAAAGGTAAACCCAGGCTTCAGAACATGAAGACTTCAAAGATATTGGCATAAATAAAGAAGAAATTGAAGAAAGAACAAACTATAGAAACAAAATTAAATAGTGCGAAAGCTTCCAAGGAAAACAGCTCCAAAAAGACAGGGGAGAAAATGGACGGCAGAATAGAGGAAATATAAAAGTGAACAGATGAAGGAGTATTGGAGAAAGCGTAAAGCTAACTTGGTGGCTTAAACGTGGTTCTTCGCTGGCCGGTAACAAAAAAAAAAAAAAAATTAAGCCTAAAAAGCAAAGTAATTAATGTTGTTTTCAAGTACGTCTGCCAAAATGTCCGAAAAGGGTCGTTTACCCGTCTTTTATTAACAAGTTTTGTGTTAAGAATACAATTGTTTGTGTAAATATCGTTAATAATATAAAATTCAAATAATATATTGAGAATTACCTAGTCTATGAAGATAAATTAACTAAATATAGGAGTTGAAAAATTATATGTTTTAAAAAAATCCAATCACTATAATTGATCAAGTTTATAAATACTAAAATGGATGTGAGAAAGAAATTATAGACATGTTATTCTTCCTTTTACGACCTACCCTCATTCTTTGACAAAACCCCCAAAATCGTGCTTTGCAAATTCAGTTGTTTCGTGGGTAATTTAACACGTTAAACAGGCAGGTGATTAGCAAAGACTGTCAGAGTGAACCCTATCTGACTGGAGGAAGGGAGGCAAACAAGGCTGGCTGGAACCCTGCCGAGTGATAAAAGTCTCCGGGGGATAAGTCAATGAATGCCATTGTCACTGACAGTTCTAGTCTCCTCGCTCAGTCTGTTTCAACCTATTGCCTCTTTCGCTTCTTACAGAACGCTCTGTATTGCCTTCCTGGAAGTTCTTCCTCAAAATGACAGTCATTGTGATGGTTGATGTAATTGTTAGGATGTCTTCCTACTAACAGATAATCTGAATAGAATATCACTTTCGTAAAAAGAACTGGAAGATCTTTATCTGATAAAGGATACTTGTCGAATTGGAATGGTCTTCGCGAGCACCCAAATATACACCTTTTTTTCTTTGTATTCTCTCCTTTCTACTACACAGATATTTTTTTTTCTTTAAATGCTTTAACATGGAGCCCTAAAATTAATCCAGACATATGGTTTGAAATGAAAATTGAAAAAAAAAATATGATTCGATATATCCTTGATTACGTAATAAACATATACTTAATATATTAGTTACTTTTCCACGCGTCTTGAATCTTTATCGTAAAGAAATTGTTTATACGTATTTTCTATTATATTTGGTGAAAGATCGGAAACTATGATATGAGAAGTATTGTAATAGTATAAACTATTAACAAGTTCCAAAAATTTGAAGAGCAGCTCAAATAATCAAATTAGCTATTTATTTATTTATTTAATGTTAATTTAATGCTTGATGTTTCGAGCTTTTTATCCTAGCGAATTGTCTCAAGTTTGTCAGCAACAGTCGATTCGTTAATATAGGCGCGGTGTGCACTGAAGAAACCAGTTTTATAAGATTAACGTAGGTTGGTTCACTCAGTGTTTTATAAAAAACGCTAGTTTTATTGATTTCAGGAAACCGGGTTTCAACAAATTCCTTAAATCGGTTTCCTGTTGCTTCAGTTTCGCTTATCATCATTCCGAGTGTATTCTAAATACCTGGTTAAAATTACATTGATTAGGTGTTTGAAGAGTACGTAAAAGTATGATTAGACATCCAACTAGGAAGAAATAATTTGATTGATCAATCTGGTTGGATTTTAATTTCTGACTATAAAAGTATAAGGTAGTTCGGCAAACCTTGTTTCTGCCACTCAAGACTATACATTTTTTTTTTTAGTAAAATTTATTGTTATAAACCTTTCTAAATCTATGAAGATGTTGTCGTTAAAATTTGGTACAGTTGGGTTTAATAGTTTTATAATTACAAACTCTGTTGCAGAATAGCCACTTATCGGTCGATTTTTAAACTACACCGGGATCCACATGTCGCTCCATATATTTATAGCCCTTTAAATTACAATTCAATTGAAAATAAGTAAATTTTATCATAAATTTCTAGCTCCATACAACATCCTACATTTGTAACCTCTCTCAAATGGTGCACGCGACCTTTCGGTCGATTATCAAAATTCACTGCGCACCATATATTTGTTGCTTTATATATGGCAATATAACTCAAACTCTTTAAATTTGATTATTTCTAAACCTTCTTTGAACTATGAAGATGATGTGGCCAAAATTTAGTAGAGATTAGTTTTACAGTTACAACAAAATAGCTGTGTTGCTGATCCCTGATCAACGGGTGAACTCATGACTTGCATTTTTTTCTTATTTCTTAGCCACCACCACAACTCAATCACATCGCCATCAGAATCCATCACGAAACAGATGGAAAGCCCTTGCTTCTGTGTGCACGTCCCAATGAGCCAGTTTTCATGAAACCTATAGCATGAAATCAGTTTCATAAAACCAGTTTCTCCAGTGTGCCCCGCTCCTTAGAGATTTTATGCAAGCTCACTCACAGCCGTTTCGGGATTTAATTCCAGAATATAAAGTGAAACTCTTTTTTTTTCATTAATTTTATTTTGCTAGGTAGTTTTTTTTGTTTTTGTTTTTTTAAGCTATGCATACTTTTTTTTCGTTTTACATTCTTATGCACGCATATAATATTTCACCAAATAGTTTACTGTCCTGTGAAAAGGATTAAACGGGAAGAGAGAGATACTGGCAGATCTGAAACGAGTATCCTTTAGTGACGTTTCACTTTGATTGGACTAAATTCCAGCCGAGTTTAAACTCTTAAAATGAAATCATGCGAAATCACCAACCGACTTTTGAGTGTACATTAAACAATTTCCAAGTATTTAAATGCTACAGAAGTAAATAATAATTTTCGTTAGAGGAAGAACCCATAGGTTTCAAGTTCCGTACGAAAGAATTATCCTTTAAGTCCAAACTATTAGATAAAGAAGTAATTTAATAATGAAAAATGCCTATTTAATTTTTTAGACAATAAGTTCATTTGTTACTTTTAAAATTAAATTTTTAGCTGAACCTAAATACTTCCATTTTACTTGTGCATTATTGATGTACGGAATAGCCAGAAAGACCTATATTTTTACATATTTAGGCAGATAACTAAAGTTCCTTAATACATAAGCAACTTAACTTTTGCCAATGAATAATGAATTTCTGCAAACGCTCTATTTTTTGCAGCTTCCATAAGTTTTGAAAAAAAGGGTATTGCATTTTTTCGTATAAATTTTATTCTGAAAAATGTACAATTGATAACAAATAAAATTTTAACAATACTTAAATTTTAAGTTTGTTTCCCCCCATTATGCCAGGTCTTTGTCAGTTTTAACTGCTGAAAATTCTGGAATGTCTGGTCTAAAAATTATGAAGTTCGGAACACAAAAGACCTAACGGATCGAGCACATCATCGCGACGTCAAACAACAAAGACAAAGTTGGTAAAGGAGTTAATCTGCTTTAATTGTACAAGCTCAGTTGAAAATTGGTCCTCCTAATCCAATCAGTCTTGGCCTGGGTTAGTAAAGCAAATAAACAATGGACCACTCCTAATTATTTTCTCCCAATTTACATCGGACTGTGGATTTTTGTTGAAGTTTGTAGTTGTTGGCAATTAAATTCATTTGACTTCGAATACATTTAATGTTTATCAGCATTACACAATAGAAACGGTATGAAATCTGTGAAAATAAGTTAATAGATCTTTATAATGTACTATCATACTAATACTATCTTTATAATGAAAAGCAATACAATGGTCCACGATTCTCGTAAAAATTTGCAATTAATGTTAATGTTCATCCTCGATGTTAAAGATAAGGCTTTGTTCACGTTAATTCTGGTAATGATGGATTCCTGAGAGAAATCCATCAACCTTGTGATATACCGTCAAATTATCTTAATTGGATGATTCCTAGACGCCACAGACCACCGCCTCTGGGACTTAAATTAATTATAATCACCGTGAAACTTTTATGTGTCATGTAATAACTCACTCTATGAATGGCATCATAGAGTTTTATTTATCAAGCTAAAACAGCACATTAACAGAGTTTTAATTTATTTAGGTATTAATAATAAAATCTGGAGCATATTGGTAACAAGTTAGCTACACAATTTATAATACGATTATAATTTTTATATGTCTTCATGGATATGTCTTTTAGTTGGAGATCAACACTTTTTTTTCACACTAACTATACAAGATACAACATATAGTAAATATTAATATAAGATAATGTTTGTTTATTTCGTTTAACGTCACTTTATGCTGCTATGGCTAATCGGACGATACTACGGTGGGAGTCCTAAATTTTGCCTATCCAGGTATAATTAGGATAGGGATCTTTTACGAGTACCTGACATCGCACAGGCTCGGGACCCCCATTTTACGTCCCTTCCGAAGGACGGCATAGCTAAGGATTTTTTACTCCCTTAAAAAAATCCTAAGGTCATCTGCCGGGCTGCGAACCCGCGATCTTGGGTTTAGTAGGTTGCTATGCTAACCACTACACCACAGGTGACCCCTTAATATAAGATAAATCAGAAAATGAAAGAATAAACGATAGCTAAGAAAAAATAAATAAAAAAATCTTCACCACTACTTCTACAACTAAAAGGGCCTCTAGTTCAATCCTTTGGTATGGATGTACAGTTACGTGGCCCACGGTTTTGAAAGTAGAAAATTTAGCTGAAATCACGCATAACCACCAAGGTTTTCCTCCTATTAAGGGTACCTAATTAATATTGGATGTGCTTCTAAAAGGTCTTCCAACCTAGAAGTCGATCCACGGCTTAAGCAACAGAATTTTCTTGTATATACGTTTTTTTTTTTGTAACTTTTTTTCACACTCAAAAATGTAGCTTTGACACACTCTAGCTCTCTTAAAAATTCTCTTAATGGACCTGATGTAAAATATTTATCGTTATTAAACATTTGTCGCTAGAACCTACCATTCACGTCCTTGTTAATTTGTCCGCAAGCTGTTTAGGTTATGTACAGAACCGCAGTTGTCTATGAATTCTAGTAAATGAGTTCTTTATATTTTTCATTTGTACACATGATGGTATCAACAACATTAGGATTGATGAATTACTGTTAGTATTGTAATCCTAACTATTTGAAAACTTGAATGTTGATCATTGATGGAATTTTCTAATAAGAAATATAATGTAAAATATTTTTGTTTTAATACATTTGTCGCTAGTTCCTACCGTTTAATAGCTATATTAGTTCGAATGAAATAAGTCACGTTTCGCCTACATTATTTAGTGTTCGGGCCTTTTATGACATACTCCATACGGTCATTTTAGTTCTCAGTTCAGTTTCAGTTTCATTTCAGTTCGGAATCGCGCTCCTTTTACACGATCCGTTGAGTTCTCAGTTCGGTTTCAGTTTCAGTTTCATTTCACTTCTATGTGTAGTTGCGAAAAGTTGAGTTGTACGTATAAGTTCACTGATTAAAAGTGTTCAACATATTTTTATTCTTCCTTGATCGAAACATATTACAATCGCTATTGAACTTATAAACGGAGCAAATAGGTCTTTCCATCCCGTCAATTCTCAGTCTCCCTTTCAGTTCTTCTATCATTTTTTTCTTTTTACACAAGAAAAACTGATAGTCCGTCTGAAACTGAAACTGAACCGAGAACTGAAATGACCATGTAAAAGGACCATTAGTGTTATTTAGATCGAATATGTGCCAACAGTTCCTGATCAGAAATTTAATGGAGAATATTTTTTGTAAAATAAAATTTGTCACTAGGACCTACTATTTAGGAGCTAGATTGGTTTGAATAAAAAAAGTCACGTTTTGCCAACATTTTTTTAGTGATGGGGCTTTTTCTCTAGTTCTGTTGGACGTGCTTAGAACGAACATTTTCTAATAGTTTCGTGATAAGTTTAATGGACATACATATATCTGTTGGCTGGGAGTCTATAGTTTTTTTTTTTGTTACGTTTTTTTCATCCTTACAAATTAACATTTTAACATTCTCTCTGTTGGTGCTGCTCGGATCAAAAATGTTTCGAGAATACTTTTTGTAAAATAACATTTATCACTACGACTTACCGTTTAGGAGCTATATCGATTTGAATTTAAAAAGTCACGTTTGAAACTGCTACTTTCAAATTTGTATATATCGAAAAATTATTATTTTTAATTTAATTTAATTATCGAAGTAATTTTATCCTTTTAATTCTGGAATATTAATCAGAAGAATAAGTAGATTATAAATAGACATATCCATGATTTATTGGGTTTTCCCAGATAGGGAGAAATTGAGTTTTTTTTTAAATGCAGTCGTTTGTTTTTTTTTGTTTTTTTTTTCACGTATAGGCCCCAAGGACCACGCGAATATAACGGTTTAGGCTTCTTTGGGATTCTCGACTTTCTTTTCCATCTTAGCTTCATTGTTCTTGAATGTCTCTCCCTTCTCTCCCTGGACCACATTGTACACCTCTTTTTCTCTCTGCTAATTGTAGTGAGATTTTTTATTGTTTTTTCGGAACACCTCTCTATCCAAACAGTCGGTTTCTGACATTTTAAGGTTCTTTAATTCTTTTTGCATTTGCTTTGTATATCCACCTACGCTTTTATAGCTACAAATTTTATCGAATATCTCTTTATTTAGTCTTTCCTTCTTCATCCTTTTCATATGTCCATAGAACATCAGCCTTCGGATTCTTATTTCGGTCTCCAGGTCTTTCAGTTCTCTGTAGATCTCTTCGTTAGATCTTAGCCTGTAACCTTCCTGTGTTTTCCTGGGACCGTATATCTTTCTCAGGATCCTCCTTTCTATTCCTAATAGCCTTTCTAGGCTGGGTAAGCAAGTGGTCTCCATCCCATATAAAATCACAACATTGTAATTCCTTAATTTCGCATTGGAGGAGAGGTTCTTCTTGTTGTTTGGAAGCTCAAATGTTCCAATTTTTTTATTTTCTCCTGGATGCCCTTCTTCTCCGAACCATTGCAACATATTATTTCCCCCAAGTACTTAAACCTTTTCGTTACTTTAATTTTACCAGATTTGGTGTTAACTGTTTTATTGGTTTATTATTATTATTATTATTTATTTATTTTTTTACCGAATCATAAAATTAAAATACTGATTTTAGTTGGTAAGCACACTATCAGAGGAATCAAAGGTGTCTTTATTGATAGTCCGATAGTCCATATTACATGTCTAATTGCTGTTCGTTCGTCCTACACTGATGCACGGCTTTCCCTCTCTTTGGTGTCATGCGGAACTATCCTTTAAATATGTTCTTAAACACTCATTTCCTTTCTTTTCTTTTCTCCAGAAGTTTGACCAATATCTTCCACTTGGCATATTACTTTGAATAGTGGTCCCTGAGGTGTATAATTTCTTAGGGTGAAATGGGGTGCTTTCTTATTTACGCCCCTTGGTTTGATCTTGAAGGTCAAATAACTTCTACGCAGAATTTTAGAATGAAGAACGCAGAAGAAAGAAAATTTAAACAGCCGTTTGATTATAAGTCTGATATTTAATTCAATGTCCTATATTCACTGCCGGATTATTTTATAATTTCTGCGGATATTCCGGCTTTTAACAGAAGAAAACCAATCTTCATTGCACTTACTTTGAGTAAATTCGAGTAAAAGTTAAAATCGTCTAGGAAAATCTGGAAGCTTTTAAATGAGTTAATTTTCTTTTTTTCACAAACCTAATTTTATTCTATGTTTTATCCACCTCAATATTTTGCTATTATATCAATACATTTATCAAAAATTAACTTTATTGTGGATTGGTTCTTTTCTGCGAATTCCAAAATCCTCGAATTTAGAATAATGGACGGGACCATGAAACGAATAAATAGTATTGTTGAAAAAATGAAAATTAAATAATAATCTTACTCATATTACATAATTATTTTCACGACAGTATGATTGCAAATTAAGCCACTTATCACAGTAGAACGCCATGTTACAAATTAATATGATGTATAAGATTAAATATATAAAATTTTTTTTACTACCAA
This sequence comes from Euschistus heros, assembly GCA_003667255.2. Lineage (NCBI taxonomy): Eukaryota > Metazoa > Arthropoda > Insecta > Hemiptera > Pentatomidae > Euschistus > Euschistus heros. The sequence continues at coordinate 314,882 of RCWM02000657.1, read as the reverse complement.
AGAGGTATTCAAAGCATATATATCTAAAGTAACTTTACTAAAGGAACTTTACTTATTTTCGTTGACTTAGTAAAACATTATAATTTTCATAAAAGTTTTTTTTTTTTAAATAACAATTTATTGAAATTTACAACTGTACAATGTTTATAGATCAAGTAAAGGCGCTGTTAACTATTATGATAGCGTGACAAAACTTGAAAAGTACTACTCATCAGTAGCACTTAAATAAAAATTCTACACCAGAAGGTCTCTGGCCCATCTTCTTTATAGAGGCCTCGGAGGATTATCAGAAATGGTGTGGGAAGCAAGTTGAGAAATTAGGGGATTTGAGTGGTTATGGAGCTTACTATGAAAGGACTGGTTTGGGGTAAATCTGCAACATATGGAACATTAAGATCTTTATGGATAAGTTTATTTGTGACAAAGTATTTTGGATAGTAAGGATTGGATACGAGATGAATTGGATGGTTTAGTGGAGCTCCAAAGCTTAACTCCGTACGTCCAGATAGGTCTAATCACAGTCATGTATATTAGTCTTTTGTTATTATTTGGGAGCTTTGAACGTTTGTCTAGAAAATGTTGAAGTAGTCTGTAACGACGGGCAGTTTCTTGTCGTTTTAGTCTTGTATGTGGATTTCTAGTTAGAGGTTTGTCCAAGTGGGGTCCTAGGTAGCGGATCTGTTCAACAGGGATTAGTGATTAAAGGATACTGTAGGACAGGAAGTTGTGGGTTTACGACGAAGGGTAAAGGTTATTTGGTGAGATTTTTTGGATTTATTTTGATTCTCTATTTTCGACACCATTCTTGAAGGGTTAGATTGGAGTGTTTGGGAGGCAATGAAGATATCATTGTTTAATGATAACACACATGTGTCATCAGCGAAAGTGGTGAGGAACATAAAAGTAATTTACATAAAACAAAGTCTTTCGTTGTCTAGTAAAACATTATAATTTATGAGTAATTATTTCCCTTTGATTAAGATTATTATAATAGATTCAAAGGTAAACCATCTTATTATTGAGATTTTATGACCTATATCACATAACTTTTGTTAAATCTTATAAAGCTAGTCAAGTAAAACTATTTGTAACGTTACAAATTTGGCAAAAATACACGAATAACTGTTAAATCTTTCTCCTAAATAGGCAATTAAATGTTTCACACTGATATTTTACTTACTTCGAAGCTCAATATCAGGAGCAACACAAAACCCTTCAATGTCATCTTCAACAGAAAAACTGCCCTCCAAAGATTGGAAAAATGATTTGGTTACTTTAGGTATCAGATGCTGTATGGATTTCAAGTATTTTATTTTCTTAGCAGAAATTGATTTCCCCTTTGGCCAAATAGGTAGAAGAGACGCTTTAAATTTAAATCCCAGCGATTTATTCCCTTTTACAATTTTTTTTTTCAAGATTTATGATCAAATATATAATCAAATATCAAATTTATAATATTTAATTAAATCAAATATATTATATTTGTGATCTTAAATAGCTTGGTTATTTCTCTTGAAACATCATATTATATTTCAAATAGTATTTTCGACTTCGATTTTTCAATTAAAATACCTTAACCAAGAGATGGCTCTTTTCTGTTGAAAATAGTAAGCACTAATCCTATCCAATACCAACTCTATCTCATTTTTCCATATTTTGTGGATTGGTTTTCTTCTCCTAAATGCCGTCCAATTAAAGAAAATGTATTGGCTATTTATTCTTCTAATAATTAAAAACAAAATTAAACGTCTTTTAACGTAGCACAATGTTACCCTAAAAATGACTTTTAGTTGTCAATAAGGGCCTATATACTTTACTAATCCTCATTTAACGTCCTAGTCTCTTGTAATTACCGAGCTTTAATTAAACTGTCTTGTTGTTCCTTATCTGGTTGTTTTTAGTCCTTTTAATCGTGTGAGCAACCTAAATTAGTTTGGCCCAAGACAACATTTAACGTTACCCTTGAATTAACTCGGAGTTATTATGGACCGGAATACAGAAATTCGAAATCTCTGAAAATTGATTAACTTGTATGCTTTTTTATAAATGTGTGGTTTAACTGAATTAAGTGTACTTATGTTTTACGGATTCTTATTCGAAAATACATTTCTGTCCCAATCGTCCATTATATTTCTACAAGACGTTTTATTATCGTATAAGGAGTGAATGTTAGTATTTCACTCGGAAGGTGGAACAGAACTTCAATGATTGGACTGCCTTCCAAGCGAAGGTCTTCGTCATATTGAACGCAGTTACATGTCCAGAGCTGATTAGCTGCAATTGAGACAGCACTACTATCTACTCAGGGAGTCGGTTGGTTCTTCAAGTACTCGTGTCCCATAAATAAAACTATTGTAGTGAAGAAATGTAAGTTGCTTGAGCTTCAGAAAAGTCTTGCATTGATCTAGCTTTATGATGACAAAAGAATGGCATACCGATTAACAAGGGAAGGTGTAGACCTCCCAATTTCGGGCCCTGAGCCATAACTAGATATTATCAAGAAACTACAAAGGATGGAAATCTTGGACTGGATCTGGAAATATGCAGCTAAGGAATGGAGGAAGTTTTTTTTTTTACAGGTTTATATGCTAAACTAACCCGCACCCACCTCTATAGCAAACTGATTTCTCAACCTGAAATGGAAGGAGTACTTACTGGCTTTTAATCAAAGTATTTAAAAGTAGTACTCTAAACACTAAAGACATCTAAAGATATGTAGAATAGTTTGAGGCAGTTCCTGCCATTTATGAGGAAAGTTGGAAGGTACCGCCTTGCATTTCAGCAGATTTCTGGCGCCCAATTCTGGACGGGGTAAGTTAAGATGTAAATGAGATTTTTCACAATAAAATAGTCGATTTTTATGAAATATATTCCATGTATACGGGGTTCCAAAATATTCGTTATTGGGGAAGAATAGGTTTCCAATGGTTAAGAAAGGGGGTTGAAAAAAGGACAAATAGACCCTACTTGTTCCTCACCATTACCAGTGCTAGTATCAGTTCTAAATCGTGACAAATGTAGCCATCGAACTCAAGTAAGTCGAATTCATTCCTAAGCTTCTGCAGTTGATTTTGTTATTTCCAACGACTAACTTTTTTTTTCATCCTTATAATATTTTATCCTAATCATTCAGTTTAAATCAGCTAGCAACGGCTAAAAAGTAACTAATTGTATTTATAAGTTTCACAAAAAAGCTGTATTTGCACATTATTTAAAATTTCTCTATCATAACTACTGAACAGAGCCAAACGAAAAAAAGCAACTAATTTAAATTAATAATACCAATCGTTGAATTTGTATAAGCAATATCCACCAGTAACATTGTATGGAGGTTCACAATGCTCCATACTTTTTATTTATATACAGTTATATATTCTAACTTATGCATTTTATATATTTATATCGTAGCTAACTTTATTCTTTAAATCGCTCGTGTAACTTATATAATTTTATTGTTTTATACAAGAACCTGTTTTTTCCACTGCAGAGCATGATTATGAGAACAATATGGTCTCGAAAAGTCGCCTTAATTGTTGTAACCTTACTGACACAACCCCGAGAGCCCTATTAAATATTTAATATAAACATTAAAGAAAAAAATATCCATATATATTTAAGTTATATTTAATCTTGAAGCAGTGAATATATTTTTTAAAATTATCGACTAAATTTAACTGATATTTTAAACGTATAAAGAGGCCTAGTGAGCCAGAAGGCTCAATGCCGAACACAAGGAATCGCCACTTACTACCTTCCACCCAACCCTATCAAAACCAAATACACAAAATCAGCCTTCGTACGCTACACAATATTTCCATTTAGGTTTCCGTCTACCCTCTGTTACATTTTTTTTTTGTATTCGTTTTTTGCCAATATCAGCTCAATAGTCATTTAGACAACCAAGAGACTATTACTTAATCTATATTTAAAAATCAGTTGGCGCAATAATGCACATCGCAAACTTAAAACAACAGTAGCTTTTACTTCGGTAGTTCAATTTTGGATTCCACTAATTCCACTAACGCTACTGACTTAAATTATCTTTCCGAAGCAAAGTAGTTTCATGACTAGCTTATTCTTAGTTTTATCCTGCAACTGGTTCGGTAGTCAACCAGGTTGTTTCCGTTAATTTAATTATTTTTTATTATTGAAATTCATGTTTTTATTGTATCGTAATTTCTTCAATTTTATCGGGGTTTTTTGTCAATAGATGAATCTCGAAGAGTCTTTACCTATGTCTTAAAAGCAATAGATCAAAAACAACTAAATCCCCAAAAAATTGAATCTCAATCGTTATTTATCGCATAATTTGTTTGCAAACTATGTACACACTCGCAGTTTTCAGTGAATTATATTATGTGAGCTCTTTGTATTTTTCATTTAAGGTACGCGTGATGGTATATAAGGATCAAAAAATTAGGATTGATTAATTAATAGTCACTTCCATTGAAATTCTAATTATTTGAAAACTTGTTTCGAATGTTGCACATTGATGGCATTTTATTATCATAAATGTAATGTAAAATATTTCTGTTATATAACATTTGTCGTTAGAACCTACCGTATAGGAGCTACATTGTTTTGAATAAAAAGACACGTTTTGCCTAAATTTGTTTTAGTGCTGGGGCTTGTATTGCCTCTGTTGGTGTTGCTGGGAATCAAAAATTTGACTGGAGTTTCTTTGTCAGCAATTTAATCAAGAATATTTTTTATATATCATTTCCCTCTGAGGTATCTGAAAAGAAGATGGCCTCGAGACCTTCTAATATAATTCATTATATTAGAACCTTTATAAGTGCTACCAAAGGGTAGTTTCTTTAAAAACAATTTTTTTTTCTTTTTGTGGACTGCAGGAGCTGTAGATTATATACAGATATAACTATGATCTATTTTTTCCAGTCAGGGAGAAATTGATTTTTTAAATAGGTTTTTCTTTTTTTATTTCTGGTTTCGGACCGTTATATTTTTCTTACATTAATTTATATATAGGTATAGTGAATCGAGAATCGGTTTTTAGGTATCTGTACCATGATCGAGAAATAAAAAAGTCTGGTAACGACATATATCTAGTTATTTTTAACAATTTTGAAATGAATTCCTTTTGCAGTCAACGAATGATTCGTTTAAACAATAGCTTTTATGTTCTTTACCATGACACCCAGTAGGTCTCGAGAGGGACCACCAAATGGAAGTAATAATTGAAACTGAGTGTCAGATGGAATGAATGATTTCGAATCCGGAGAGGAGAAGCGATCCCTGAGTTCCGACTCATCAAAACCGAATGAAATTGCTTACCCGTTTAAGTGGATGCGGATAACAAATCCATGAAGTGGGAGTCAGTTTGCGGCCTAAGCCGTTTAGGAATTAGAGAAGTTATTAATCTTAATAGGGATAGAGGTAATCAGGTTTCGCTAATTTGTCAGCTGACTGAAGAGCGGTCGAGGATATTAATGGAACCCAGGCTGGGGCTGAGGAATAACGTTGGGGAGGAGATTATACTAAGTATCACGACTATCAGGGAGAGTCGAGATAAAGGCGGCATTAAAAAGCTTCTCTCTCTCTCTCTCTCTCTCTCTCTCTCTCTCTCTCTCTCTCTCTCTCTCTCCCTCTCTCTCTCTCTCTCTCTCTCTCTCTCTCTCTCTCTCTCTCTCTCTCTCTCTCTCTCTCTCTCTCTCTCTCTCTCTCTCTCTCTCTCTCTCTCTCTCTCTCTCTCTCTCTCTCTCTCTTCTCTCTCTCTCTCTCTCTCTCTCTCTCTCTCTCTCTCTCTCTCTCTCTCTCTCTCTCTTTCTTTCACTTTCTCTCTGTTTGCTCTCTCCATTACACCAGGATCAGCTCTCTTCCTCAGGTTCCTCATCATCCTTCAATGCCTGTCTCGTGTTTGTCTTAACCTGACGCGCCTTAGAATAATATATGAAGTGTGGGTATCACATGACTAAGCTCATAGAAAATTTTCTATATTTATTTCATCTCAAGGATTCCATGATTCCATTTTAAAAATATTAACCACTAGCACCCCTCCCCCCCGCTCTCATAACAAAATAAATTCGATAATTTAAACTAATAACTGAAGGTTTATTTATTTATAGATAAAAATATTGTATTGAAGTATGTAATAGATCATTATTTCTTCAATAATATTTTCACGCAAAGCAGTCATTTTTAACCTGGTTAAAATTGCACTGATGCATTGAAGCTTAACTAAAAGCATAATTGGACATTATATTTTTAAATTAAATGTATGAATAGTTAATCCGTATGGATTAATGCAAATCAAAATCCAACCAGATAACATAGACAAAATTATTTCTGCAAAATTAAAAATTATAGCCAAATCAAAATGTCGATATATTGTGTAAAAAAAAAAAAAAGCTAATCATAATACTCGCTGATAACTTAATTTGCTCTCTCATTCAATAAACAACAGTTAGGGTTCAAAAAATATCTACAAACAATAAGTTAGTGGGCGGCATAACATTTATTTTTGGCCGAGATTCCATATGGTTCTAAAGCCGATACAATAAAAACATGTTTAAACTCTTCATGTATTTGGAACAACATTAAACAACTTTTTTTTATACATTTATTGAAATTTACAACTGTACGATATATATACATCGACATTTATACATCTTCGTTTTAGACGCTTCAGAGGATTACCAGGAATGGACCGGGAAGCAAGTTGAGAAACTAACGGATTTAAATAACTATGGAGCTTACTATGAAAGGATAGGTATCTGGTGTGGGCTAAATCAGCAACATGGAACATTAGCAACGTTGACAAAGTAAGGAGCATTGAGGATTTTGGTTTGTAAGGATTGAATAGGAAATGAATTGGATGGTTGAATAACTTAAATTACAAAAAATATATGAGAGTTCATCTTATTGGGGGAGACGCTGAATTTCCAATTTATTTTCTAAAAATTAGAAATACGACTAAAGATATGATCATAAGTGAACAAATTGTTAAGACAGTGAGTACAATCAACGATTTGATTTTTAAAATTTATTCCGATTTTACAGATTTATTAATGAAACGGTGCAAAAAAACTATAATTTTACCTGCAAATATTACGGCCCGAAACATGTTTGTTTAATTTATAAAAATTAAAAATTTAATTATTTAAAATTATTTAAGTTTTTACTTATGAGAGCGGGCGAAGAGGTGTGCTAGTATAAAAAAAAAATGTCATAAATGATTATATAAAATAAATTAGAACAATAATATTTAAATGAAATAAACTAAAATAGAGGAATAAATATAAACATAAATACAATGTGTATAAACAATATTCTAGTCTAATTAATTTTAAAATTTTTCATCTTTGTCACAGTGTTAAACAATAATGTAATTTCATTGTCGGCCCCTTCCATATTAAGAAATCGTTTCTCTCACCTGTGGATTATGAATCGCCGGCAATATCTGCGCTGTAATGGAAGTAATTCTTCCCAGCTAAGTGAAATAGAACAAATAAACACGGACATAAATGAAAAGGAAATGAATTATCGAAGTAGAAGATATTCGCAGTAAGGTCCGGTAAATATTGGACTGAAAGAATTAGAGACAAGATGGGGGCAGAGATATGGGACCTTAGGGCTGTTCCTTTATTAGAGCTCAGTTTGGACGGGACCCGCATCCCTAACAAGATGGTGAAGTGGCCAAACAAGATGGCAAACAATCTGCGTCATATCGTCTTACAAACTCCCTCTATCCTATTTAAACAATTATTTCGCCCTTCTGAGCTTCTTTAGAGGGTAAGGCGTCTTTAGGGCGTGTGACACTTGAATACAATGCTTCATAATTCGTAATGCAATATTAGATTATTTTTTTGTAAAATATCACTTTACATTGAATTACAATATACATTATTTTGTATTCGTATTCATATTTTTTTCTCACTTTATAGAGAGGTATATAATTATGTTTTCCAGACCAATTATTTGTAAGGTAAGTTACATAAAAATGTTTATTTATTTCTATTTTTTTTGGTCGTGGGAGGGCATAACATCCTAATGTACTCCAATTAGACAGGAAGGACGTGTTAACGACCTATTCTAGCCTGAGTAATTCATTTCGTACATATAAATACTATAAACAGTTCAGGAAATGAAATATTTTAAAAATAAAACCGATTCAAATTGCTCTCCTGAAAAGTTACGGAAATGTGACGTAGTGTTATGTACCTCCGAGGTACAGATATGCTGACACGCAAAACATTCCATCCCATTAGTTTTTTCATTTTCTCGACTAAAAGTTTCAATATTTAGTAAAAAATCTAATAATTTTTTTTAGCTATTTATTACGGTTTACAACAGGATACAATATAAAATTAGATACATCAAGTAAATTTGTTGAAAATGCTAGAAAACATGTTTATTGCTTTTAAAGCCACTACCCATTGGTAGCGTATGGGCGTTAAGTGTAGTTTGACAGTTTGATATAACAAAAGTAGGAGTTTTTATATTAAAGTACGATGTTATAAGGTTCTGAGGCCATCTTCTTTTCAGACGTCTCGGAGGTCTTGTTGGAATAGGATATGAATCAAGTTGTGATACAGATGGATTTGGAAGGTTAAGAATTTTGCTATGAACGGATAGTTATTTGGTTTGGGCTAAATCAACAAAATATGGTACATTTAAGTCTTTATGGATAAGTTTATTTGCGACAAAATATAACATTGAGGACTTTTCCAAGGATTTTGAATTGTAAGGATTGGGTACGAGATGAATTAGATGGTTATGTGGAGCCCCAAAGCTCAACTCCTTATCTCCAAATTGGTCTGATTACTGTTATGTAAATGGGTCTCTTGTAATTAGTTGAAAGGTTCGAACGTTGGTTTAGTAATTGTTGTAGACGAGCTGTTTCTTGTGTTCCAAGCAAGTCGTTTTTCCAGATAGTCTTAGGTAGTTGATCTGTTCAACTGGGATTAATGGAATATCATTAAAGAATACTGTAGGACAATAAGTTGTGTGTTTACCACGGAGGGTAAAGGTTATTTGATATGATTTGTTTGGATTTATTTTATTCTTCAATTTCGACAATATTCTTAAAGGTTTATGATATGAGATTGGAGTGTTTTGGAGGCAATGAAGGGATAATTATTCACTGACAACACACCTTAGTGAACGTGGTTAGGAAATTGCTAGGATGAGTCAGCTATATACACCCTGTAGAGGATGGGTCTAGGACACTTCCTTCAAGAACACGCAACAGAAATAATAACTATATAAAGAGAAGAAATAATTAAGAAAGAATAAGAAAAGTTATGATTAATTTTGAAGGTGATTACGATTACAGAGATTTGAGTGGATGATAAGGAAGTATGTAGAAGTTACGAATTTACGGAGTTTGTAAAGCTAAAGCAGCCCCTGGGTGCCCTCTGGGTGTCAGATGCTTGTTCTTCTACGTCTAGAAAGGCTCTTTTGCAGTACACTCCGCGCTCAAATGCGGAGTAGACTACGTCAACATTGCTGATTGTAAAAAGTTATGTTCGAATCCCGAACTAGTGTTCTATGATCATATTACTGAAATTTAGGATGGGCGTTTTAGCATAAGCGTTTTAATATGCATTTTTCTAGGATTTTACCCATGATTGACAAGAGATAAACTGAACTATATGAGGAAGAGTGTTCTTCTGTAGCTTTTTAGGCTTATAGGATAATACCTATCATCTTAACTATGGCTAATGTCCAAGGATCAGGAAAATATGTGGTTCGGAGAACAGCGTTATATGTGAATGTTAGGAGTAGGATGGCTTTTCGAGGAAGGAGTTGTAGGATATATGATGTAATTAGGTCTTTTCCAGAAGATTTTTTCGAGGAAAATCTGTGGATTATATTGAAAAAAAAAATGTATGAAGTTTCTATATGGATACTCATAAACCTTAATTCACAAAATTGTACGTAACACACTATTCATTGTTGTCAAAGATATATACATAATGCAAATATATATAACTTCTTTTTTTTTAAGGGTTTTTGATTTTTATGTTAATAAATTAACGCAAACAATTCGGGTATTCGGAATGGTAAATCCGTACGATTTGCCATATGGACCACGGAGTATTATCACGATCTGACATCCGACATTACAAGACCATTGCTGAACTCCTATCGAGCAGGAATAAGATATTGCGAGAGAGAAAAAAATATCCTCAAAATAGCATCGTCTCTTGTTTAGTTTCTCATCAATTTTTAATGAGGTCTCTATATTTAGGCTCATAATGGTGCGACTTAGCCCAGGAAGCTGAATGAATATGTATCACTGCTTTCAAATCACTTTGAATAAAAAAGTGTAACAGGAAAGAAATTAAAACAACGCTTCAAAAGTTTATTGTTTTCTTTTTTCATAATCTATTTTTAGAACTCATTCCATTGTTTTGTATTATTAATTTTCTTTCATGATTCAACCAAGTTTACGTAAGTACGGTTTTACCCATTGAAAAAAAAAAAAAATGAATAATCAATTACGCCTTCTTAAGTTTTCTGTGGATAATATTAATTTTTTTTTTAAGTATTGTTGCTTAGTTGTTATGAATTCTTTCACTTTTCTAATTTTCGGAAATTATATATATTTTTAGGGGTATTTAATCGTAAATACTGTATTGCCATGTGTCGATTTCAAAAGCCAATTCTTTTACAAAACTATCATCCAGGATTAATTATGAAAAATCGATTATTAGGTATTGATCGATGCTGCTGGTGTTGGCATTGCACTGGACTAATATACTCGTATATTTTTGTCTTTAAGAAAAGCTATTGTTTTAAAGTACTTATTTATGAAATTATTTAAGCTCAATCCCTATGCAGTTTCTTACATGACCCGAATCCTCCTCATATGTTTAAGACATATGAGAGACCTCTAGATCTTTTTTGAAATTCGAAATGGAGTCCTGGCCATAAGTGGAAGAACAATGTTGGCTCGGTTACCCTAGAGAAACCTCAAACACGCGATTAACCAATTAACGTCTATTGAAAAAAAATAAATAATAATATAGGGTTCCTTGAGCCTTTTGGCTAAGGAAAGAATAACATGGAACATGCTTAAGGGGTTGCACCCTTGAACGTCCATGCTCATATGTTTTTATTTTTCTTTCGCTTAGCTGTGATTCATTTGTCAATAGGAGATAAATTTTCATATTGAATAACTCAACTCTGCTGTCCATCTATGCTCTTCTGTTCTTTATTTTTTTTTTTCGCTTAAATGTTTGATTTTTAAATTTATTTAAAAATTAATGATTGTTCGAAATAAACAAAATTGTGAAAAAATAGGGGTTTCAAATGTGATTTTTTTTATTCAAACCAATACAGCTCCCAAACAGTAGGCCCCAGCGGCATATTTTATACAAAAATATTTTCATTTAAAGTTTTGACAAGTAGGATGTCAAATTTTCTATCCGATCAACACAAACTGAGCTGAAGCATGTCAAAAAGGCACCTACAGTTAAAAATGGAGGTTTCATATGTTTATTTCGTATTAGGAGAAAGTAAGTCGAAAGGAGGTCATTCATTAGAATCTGTCTCAAAAAAAAAAAAAAAAAAAAAAAAAAAAAAAATAGTTTTATAGTTACAGTAAGCTCTAAACTGCTCCTTATCAAACGTATCGCTTTTGACTGACTAGGTCACCGGTAAAACATATTACATATTTAAAAACTATGTTAAAGACTGAAACTTATAATACCCTCTATCCAAAACATCTAGTGAACCCAACTACTGGATAAAGAAGTCCTATGTTTTTTCTATTTCTATTGTCCCTCTTTACAGAACTCTTAGAGTCCCTATTAGTGTAGAAAAATGCTTGAAACTAGATCAAAAATGAAGAAACATTCCGCAGACCTTACCTTTCTATTCCAGTCCGTTATAGATATACGATAATTCAACGACTTTTTTGAGGAAAATACGTTTTTTACCATAAAAGCTGTAATATTTCTATTTTCTTTTAGACACTTTCCAAATTTTTACCACATTTTCAAATTTAGCATTAAATTTCCCATAAAAGAAAAGTACTTGTAACCTTTAATTTTACAAAATATTCAATTTCCGAAAAAAACTATACAAAACTGCAGATCTTGCAAATTATACTTGCTTTCATATGGTATGATTACATAATTGATTATGTATCAATTTCATGGAGAAATTTATTTTTAAAATCGGAAAAACATGATGTCCTATTTTGACAAACAAATCAGTTGCTAGAGTAAATAAGACGTTATAATAATATCTTAATGGAAATATGTATTTTAAACATAATAAACTCTTCATTGGAATAAAAAGCAAAGAAAAAATGTATTGCTTTATAGAAAATAGAGGAAAAAATGTCAATAAAGCGACACTAGATCAAAGGGTTTTATGTTATTGCATTTATTTACTTTTGTATTATTATTTAGGATTAATTGTATCATATTTTCAATGTAAGGTTAAAAACTCTATGATAATGAACATTGACTTCAATTTCGCTCTTAGCTTCTGAATGCAGATGATATTAAATAATACCTCTTTTTGTGGTATATTTTATGTGTAGACGAGTCTGTTTTTACACGGGAACGAATTTCTACCGTTCCATGAGGGGTATCTTTGGTTTATTCATGTTTGTATTGCTGTCGAATAGTGTTGGAAAATCATAGTTTGCCCAACAGATTGAATGGTAAGAATTGCAAGGATTTGTTACAAAATATCCTACCACAACTTCATCATGATATTCCACCTGAAGTTTAGCAAAATATGATTTTCCAACACCATAGTGCTCCTCCACATTATTCGAAAGCAAAACAAAAATTAACTAACGGTTAACCCCATGGATAGGTAGAAATGCCTTCCCCTGTAAAAACAGACTCATCTGTCCGTAAAATGCAGCTTAAAAGTTGTATTTTTCATCATCTGAATTGAGAAGCTAACGGCAAAATTGAGGTCTACGTTCATTATCATTAGGTTTTAAACCTTACATTGAAAATCTAATAAAAAAAATCCTAAATAATAATAAATAAATAAATATAATAACATAAAATCCTTTGATCTGGTGTCGCTTTATTGACATTTTCCCTTTATTTTCTATTAAACAGTACATTTTTTCTTTGGTTTTTATTAAGCGATTATCATAATTTCTTATACCAGTAACTGATTTGTATGCCAAATGAAAACACCATGTTTTTTCGGTTTCAAAAGTAAATTTCTCCATGAAATTGAAACAAAATCATTACGTTTAACATATCATTTGAAAGCTTATTAAATTTACAAGTTTTTGTATGATTTGCAGTTTTGTGGATCTTTTTTTCGAAAAACTGTGTTGAACTCATTAAAAACATTTTGACTTCCCCAAATAAGAAGACAGATCAAGCTGTTCTTTAAATCCTAAGTTAGCAAAATTCAAGATTACAGGTACTCTGTTATTATAGAAAATTTAATGCTAAATTCGAAATTGTGGAAAATTTTAAAAATATTAAAACGAAATGGAGATATTACAGCTTTTATGGAAAAAAACGTGGTTTCCTCAAAAAAGTCTTTGATTTATCGTATATCTGCAAGGGATCGGAATAGAAAGGTGAGATCAGCGACATTTTTCTACATTTTTAATCTAGTTTCACCCATTTTTTTTTTACACTACGAGATGCTCACCCTTTATTTGCAACAGATTGGAGTAGAAATGTTAGCGGCATTTTTCTTCATTTTTGATCTAATTTCACCCATTTTTTTTTTTTTTTTTTTTTTTTTTTTTTTTTTTTTTTTTTTTTTTTTTTTTTTTTTTTTTTTTTTTTTTTTTTTTTTTTTTTTTTTTTTTTTTTTTTTTTTTTTACACTAACAGGGAGTGTAAAACGTTTTGTTATAGCTATCTTAATTTTTATTTACAACTAAAAATAAGAGAAACATGCTAATTGCTTGCAGTATGTGATGTATGAAAATTTTCGAGTAGTCCGATATATTATTTTCCGGGATATTTAGTTACGAATTGGAGACTTGCGACGGCTTGGTACATAATTATATTAAAGCTAATATTTGCCACTATAAGAGAGGACGCTCCAGTAGACAGGGACAGGATGAAGAACCTCTCGAGTACCATTGAGGTTAGCCGAGAGCGGGCTCTGTTGTCGCGGCTTATCTCCCCCCTCTTCAGCTTCGCCGTTCTCAACCTTACTTTGATCAACTAATTAGTTATGCTAACACCTCCAGGCCTTCTATAACAACCTTGTTAGAAATAATCCCGCTCACGTCTAGGATACGGGAGCTCCTGATTACGTTGGTGGATCGGGAGGGTACGGCCTAGGATAATTTTCCTGTTGTTTCCTTTCTAATTATATCATAATGAATTTATGACAAAACTGGAGTATAAAAGTTATCATCTATCGTTTCATATTCCTCTCAGCTAGGGATTTTTAGATTGAAAATGGATGTACTTATAAGTGCATCCACAAACTGTTTCTCTTTGGATTCAGAGCCAGATATATCAACATTTTTATTCCGTTAATCCTTCTTCTTTCTTTAGCTCTTTTGTGCCTTGCACGACGCGCCTCGATCCACCTTTTCCATTCCCCTCGATCCGCAGCCATCTTTCTCATCTGGTTGGCGTTCTCTCTCAAGCTTTTCAATGAAGCATTCGAAACTAGTTTTCAAATAAAATAATTCCAATAGAAGTGGCAATTAATTCATCAATCCTAATTGTTATGATTTAGTGTTTAATATCTTGTTATATAAAGGTATTTTGAGTGGGTGCAGGGGTTGGTTTAAAGTCGTTACCTTTATTTATTTTACAACATAAATTGAAACACAATTATTTCAAATGTTTCAAACTTAAAAGTAGTTTATTATGAATTAAATAATACGCAGTTCATAGACTTAGATATCAATATGGTTGTAGGAAAAGTAACTATCCCAAATTTTTCTACTTAATTTATTCCTTATTAGAGATGATTTATTTAATGCACTGCCCTGCTCTAGAAAATAATTACTCTGTTGGTAAAGAATATGAAACTGTATCAACATATTTCTTAGACAACTTCCATAATACTTTCCCTTATTCAAACCACTTTTATTATTATTTTTTTAATATATGTAGTTGTATTCCATATTTTTATGCAGAAAACGATATTTCGTATAGTACGTATCAATTTATCAATATATCGTAAAAAAAATATCGATTTTAAAATATCGGATTAACGGAATAAAAATTTCGATATTTTACTGCTCCAAAGAGAAACAGTTTGTGGATGCAATTATACATACATCTATATAAAATGTAATGTACTTAGTTGAATCCTTAGTTGAGAAGAATAAAGCTGTCCTCACATTTATGTACAATGGTCTTATTTATTTATGATATAATAACTTATCAACTTTTAAAGTTTTCTGTAGCAGAAATTAAAAAAAAAAAAGGTTATATCATTTATAAAAAACTTATTTTATAGTTATTTTTATATTTTATAGTTTTATAAGAGATATAAACGTAATAGATTTGTGAGACAACAACACCTTTAAATCAATGAAGTGGGACAAGTTCATAAGAACACGAATAAACTCCAGGAAGCACCTTCCGCGAAATGATATGAAAAATATTTCTTAATCTTAATAACACGCTGCCCCACGACAAGGATCCAGATGTACAAAACTTTTATGCATTATTTTTCAAGCCCTATGGCTGAAAAATATTGCTTTGCAAATAATAAAACTTAGAACTTTGTATTTTTTGTTTTTCAAACGATTCATATTTCAGTCGATTCTACCCAATTTTGCCACTATTCCCGGGTCAGGGATTTACAGATTCTCAAACTTATTTTATAGGATTTTATGTTCCATCCTAATATAAAATAAGCGTAAAAAAAAAAATGTTTGAAATAAGTAAATGAAAAAAAATTGAAATAATTTTGTATACTTGGGGTCGGAGATTAATTCAGAAAACGATGTGACTAAGGATGTTATACGTCGGATCGCAGCAGCAAACAGGTGTTATTTTGGCCTCGATAAGCAATTTAAAAGTAGGTTTTTAACCAACGAGACCAAAGTAAGGCTATACAAAGTCCTTGTACGTCCGGTCCTGACATATGGATCTGAAGCTTGGGCATGGACTAAGGCTGATGAAAATAGGCTGCTTATCTTTGAGATAATGATCCTGAGAAGAATTTTTGGTCCGATCCGGGAGGGTGATGTCTGGAGAAGAAGAAAAAACCAAGAAATCTATGCACTCTTCAGGGACACAGACATAGCTAGGTGGATCAAAGTGAGGAGGCTCAGGAGGGCAGGGCACATCGCCAGGATGAATGAGAATGAAATTCCAAAAAGTTAACTATCGAGGCTATTCATCAAACTAGAAGGGTCGGACGACACAAAATGAGATGGATGGATAGCGTCCGTGCAGATGCCAGGAACATCCTTGGAACATCAGACTGGATGGCTGCTGCACAGAATAGGGATGAATGGCGAAAACTTTTGGAGAGGGCCCTGATTCAGCAATGAATTGTTGCGCCGCTTATGTATGTATGTATGTATGTAAATGAAAAAAAAAAATTAAAAGTTTTACCTTATTCTATCTGGCGCTACAGTCCATACCAGGGCCTCTGCATACAGCTTACTCCACTCCTCTATGTCAGTGGCCACCTTTCTCCAATTCTCCAGCATTGGACATCATTCATCCATTTTTATCTAGGCCTGCCTGTTCTTCTTGTTCCTCCTTGTGTTCTCCAGTCCACATTTTTCTTAGCAGCCTTTGAGGTTCTATTCTCTTTAAATGACCCTGAGTTCTCTGAGCAGTGCATTGCTTCTGATCTTTCAAAGAAATCTTCTTTCCTATACTATTAAAGCCTTTTATATTCCTTTTTTAGAGTCCATATTTCGCTGCCATACTTCACTCTTGATCTGGTTTCTTTTGCTCTTCTGGGAAGGCTTTAAATAAACGGAGACCTTTCTCCATCCCACAACACCTTGCGTTAACTCTATACAATATATCAAATAAAGTATAATAAATGATAATATAAAATAAATTAGATTTTAGGCATTATGTTCGTGTTACCTCAAACCTTTGGCCATCATCATAAAAAAATATTAAAAAAAAAAAAGAGTATACTCCTTGAACGATTCTTAAATGATACCTTTCCGTATGTCCACCATTGAAAATAATAGTGAATTTCTTTCTTCTCTAATTAACTAAAAAATCAATATATCGAGATCAATTAGTTAGCTTCCTTATTGAAATACATTCGGTTAAGATCTCTTAAAGGTTAAAGCGACAGTCTCCCAGCAGTCCTGGATTTAAGATTGTCCAGGAACACAAGGACCCGACGCAACCACAACATCCGATACAAGCTCCCTAATGAAACTCATCCATTCTCTCCGACCGCTGTAATAAAACCCAGGCACAGTTGGCTGTATTCACCTTGTGCATCCCGCCAACTTGGAAATTCCTTATCCCACTCTAAATGCCCTCTCTAGAATAATTTTAATTAAAACTCTTGAACGCCCACGTCCTCTCTGTCTCCAGGAGTCTACATTAGCCGTTGATGTATTAGTCTCTTCCTCTTTAATTTGACTATACTCTAGAGAAGTTAAAACATTTAGGAAATTACATATATACAATGTTTAATACGGTTCTTGAGGTTCAGTCAATTAAATAACACCTATACTTTCGAGAGTATATTGTTCTCATAATCATGACCTACAATGAAAAAACAGTGTTTTTTTTTTTAATCTATTTGTTAAAACTAACAACTGAACATAAAACATACATTAAGTAAATTTGATAATAATATGACAATTACTTGTGAAGGAACTACCCTTATTACGGTAGCACTTCGATTAAAGTTTTATATGAGAAGGTCCCGAATCCACCTTCTTTTCAGACGCCTTGGTGGATTGTTAAGGATAGAATGGGAAACAAGCTGAGAGAGTAGTGGATTCAAATGGTAATGGAGTTTTCTGTGAAAGGATAGATATCTGGTTTGGACTGAACCAGTAACATATAGAACATGGAGGTCTTTATAGATAAGTTTGTTTGTAACTAAGTATGGAGCATTACTAATTTTTGAAGGATTTTGGAAACGAGATGAATTAAATGGTATAATGGAAAGCCAAAGCTCAACTCCGTACGTCCAAATAGGTCTGATAACTGTCCTGTAAATTGGTCTTTTGTTTGTTTGTTTATTTCGTTTAACGTCACTTTATGATGCTATGGCTAATCGGACGATGCTAGGGTGGGAGTCCTAAATTTTGCCTATCCAGGTATAATTAGGATAGGGATCTTTAACGAGGACCTGACATCGCACAGGCTCGGGACCCCCATTTTACGTCCCTTCTGAAGGATGGCATAGCTAAGGATTTTTTACACCCTTTGAAAAATTCTAAGGTCATCTGCCGGGCTGCAAAACCGCAATCTTGGGTTTAGTAGGTTGTTATGCTAACCACTCACCACAGGTGACCCCGATTGGTCTTTTGTAGTAGATCGGGAGGTTTGAAGGTTTGTATGGAAATGTTGAAGAAGTCGAAAACGAGCAGTTTCTTGTCGTTTTAGTCTTGTGGGTTCCAAGTTAAACGTTTTTCTAGTTTGAGTCATAGATAGCGGATCTATTCAACAGGAATCAGTAATTAATAAAGGATACCGTAGGACAGGAAGTCGTAGGTTTGCAACAAAGGGTTTAGATTCTGCAGTTTTTGCACCATTCTTGAAGGTTTTCGATATGCTGTTGAAGTGTTTAAGATGCTATGAAGGAATCAAGATTTACTGATAAAACACATGTGTCATCAGTGTTAGTGGTGATAACTGTGCTAGAATATATAGGGATATAAGCTTTATAAATCGTGAAGAGGATAAGACCTTGAATACTACCTTGAGGTACGCCGGATAAATAGGGAAGAATAGGAAAAGTTATGATAAACATTGAAGGCTCTATCACTGAGATAGGAGCGGATAATAAGGAAGTATGTAGAAGGTAGATATTTACGGAGTTTGTTAAGCAGCCCCTCGTGCCTGAATCGATCTAAAGCTTGTTCCACGTATAGAAAATACATTATGCGTTCCACCACGTCCACCGACATTGCTGGATCGTGGAGTGTGACATTCGAAAACTAAACTGGTGATCTGAGATAATTTGATGGAATCTCGGAGAGGATGCAGGCGTTTCAGAAGGGATTGCCTTATTCCTGTCTTATGCATGTTACACAGATAACAGAAACCAGAGTCTTCTTTTCAAGCGTAGCTAATGAATTTCTATTTTTTTTAAATTAGATTATAAACATGCGAGAGACTAATCTTTCTTTTAAATGATTTTAAAAAATATATCTTTATATCTTTACGATATTTATACCATTATACATAACATACATGGACGGCGATTGTATATCATAAAGGTGGGATTGATCTGTCGAAGTTAGTGTATAATTTTTACATATGCTTAGATCCATTTTTAACTTCTTAAAACCGGTATACATATATGAAATATGCAAATTTGAAGTCCAAAAGTTTTCAGTAAGACAATGGTTATAATTATTACAGTTGCATTGAAAATTAATAGTTATAGTAAGAAACATTGAGCTATGATTGCGTTAAAAGGACCCTTCTCCCTCAGACTCTAGCCATTTCGATTGTATGGTCAACAAAGATTGTGCTGGCTCACAAAGTAACCCCTTTCCCTGTTGCGTGAAGCCCGCCCCAAATAACGGTTGCGTGGCACTCCCCTCCTAACCCCCTCCCGCCCACAAATCCACTTAACCAACACAAAAATTAAGCCTTTAGTCTCCACGTGATGTCATGCTTTCTATAATTCTAGTTATTTATGATTCCTTTCCGATTGCTATTCCGTGCGTAACCTTTATCAAAGAGGAATTCGCACTTCATATCAGCCTATCACCAATATCTTGATGCACATAATGAATCGTCAATTTACGTCAAATGAATCGGCCTCCACAAAATAGTAAATTTTTTTTTTTTAATGAATGTATGATGTATTTGGTGATAATGAAAACAATGTGCTTTTCGGATTGCCGAATTAAAATCATCAAACAATTTTTAGTCTAATTTTATCAATTATTTAAACATTATTAATATATATATATATATATATATATATATATATATATGATCGAACTATAAATTTGTAAGTATTAATTTTTTTGGTGCAAACTATGGAAAAAAGACTGAACTACAATAAATCTCATCACATCAATTTTCCACTTCGAAGAGAGTCATGTCACCCCGTCTTCATCAAAAACGAACAGATTCCGCAAACTGACAGAGGACGTTACCTTGGTCTAATTTTTGACCGCAGGATGACATGGAGCCCACACATATCTTCCAAACGTAAAAAAATTAAGTCAAAGGCTAAGGCTACTTTATTCTCTAATTGGACGACATTCTAAATTAAACCTGAGACAAAAACTCAATACCTACACATACCATACTTACTAAAACCTATTTGGACAACAATCACAAATCTACGGAACGGTCAAAACGACACATATACAAAAACTACAAACTTTTCAGGCCAAAACTTTTAGGAAAATCACACCTACCTACGTACCTTGGTACGTAAGTAACATAACTCTGCACTCGGATCTACACATGCCTACCATCAAAATGCACATACATACCTACTACAAAAGATTTCACAATGGACTTAAAGGTCATCCCGACAAACTCATACACGACATGTCCACAGCAATGATGCCCAACAATATCTGTAGAAGTTTGAAAAGGAACTGGATGAGAGATCTCCTGGAATAAAATTAAATGATTAACAAGATAAATGGAGGTACCATTGGACAATGCTCCTCACCATGCCTCTCCTGCCAGAACCTTCTTATTGTTTTACAGCCATTTCATTCGCTGGTTGTCATTAATGTATTTGCCAGTTGTGAATTAAGACTAATAAAGAAAAAAAATACTAAAAAATAGATATGTTTTGCAAAAATAAATAAATAGATATAGTCCATGAAGGTTCTTGGTCCCTCAGCAATTTTCCTCCACACAGTCTGATTCTCTGCGGCTCTCGCCCTTGTGCCCACGGCCAGGAATCGGATATCAGCCTCCTCATTGTCCAGCCATCGCTGTCTGGGCATGTTTCTTCTTTCTCCATCTGGACGTCCTTGCAGTATTTGCTTTGGGATTCTTTTTGGATCCATGTGATATAACATAGACCCAACCATTTTATTCTCCTCTTTATGATACAAGAAACAATATCAGATTCACTTAATAGGTTCTTTAGTTCATTGTTTTTTGTTTTTTTTTTATGCTGAAACTATTTTCTTCTTTAGGTTGGCTGTATTTTTTACTTTGATTCTTTCTCTCCCATATACACATTCTCTCTCGCTGCTTAATTAGTATACTTCATAACTGTAAATTACATCTGAACGAAGGACCGTTTAATGTTCCCCTATTTTTAGTTTAATTGGCATCTCTTGAGTTAGAAAAACTTTCTTGAGCAGCTAGTAGCATTTTTTTTTATTCCAGATTCTCGCCTTTATTTTGTTTTACATTGTCTTATCTTTGGTTACAATTGTACCGTGGTACTTAATTTTTTTTGAAGCTTTGAACTCCACTGGCATTACTATTACATTCTCTGGGTAAAAAAACAAATATATAGAATTAGAGTTTCACAACATTTTTACATTTTTTTCTTATCTATAAGGGTTTGTTGGACGAATGAAGAATATATGTTTAAATTTATATAAAGTCTAAAAAAAAAGATTATCATAGCCATGACGGACAGTCTGGGAGTTTTAGTTTAGCTCAAAGATAATTTTTAAAATTACAAAAGACCCTTCAAAGTATTTTAATTTTTACTCAGGCCTCTTGTTATTCAAAAATAAAAATCTTTACAATACACTAATAATTAAAATATGTGTGCACTTTATGATCTTGCTTTGTCATTTTTGTGATCCTATAACTTACATTTTTAGTCTTTTTCAAATGTCAGTCACACATTTGATAATATTCTAGATTTTAAAACCTTCGTTATAAGCATTAAAGATTAATAGGGAATCAATTAAACTTGTATAAATTATTAATAGCGGTCGAGCTTCTTGGAGTGTTAGGCGTGAGTTCGAGTCAGGACTGGGTGGTTTAAAATTTATTTTGTGGCGTACTCACCTAATGAAATTTGCTCTAGAATAAGTTAGTAACCTGTAGTATGACCCGTCATTATTGTCCGTAGTCATAGGAAATAAGAACGTTAGGTCCCAATAGACAGAATACTGACAGTTATGATTAATAAATAAAGAGCTGACAAAGCAGAAGCATATGTATTTCTGGTCCTCAGCTAGAAGAAGAAAAAGCTTTTAAATTATAAAAAATAAATAAAAATAAAATAGTGTATAAAGTTTACGACACCAACCGAAAAGGCAAGGGAATGTGCTAAAAAAATAATATTTTATTCTATAAGGGGTGTAGCACAGAAAATAAAAATAATAATTCACCAAAACTAATAAAAAGGGGGCTCATTTTATGTTTTAATAGAAAATAAAGTTTTTCATACATAAGTCTCTGTTTTTATTTTAAGATCCAGAGTTATTTGAGCACACTTATATTTGAGCTGTAAATTTAATTTTATATCTGGCTTGGGACGAAGTTACCCAAATCTGGGGTATAAGTTATCTCAGATTTTATTAATATAAAATATTTATAGAAACTTACAATTTTGGATTTTTTAAAAGCCTAACATCTTAGATGTTCGAACTAGGTTATTAGAACAAATATAAATTTCCAGATACCTATCCTTTTATAGTAAACTCTATAACCACTCAAAGCGACTAGTCTCTCAACTTGCATTCCATTTTATCCCCAATAACCCTCCGAGGCGTCTGAAACGATGGCCTTGTGATCTTCTAATATAGATGCTTTATTGAAGTACTATTTGAGGGTAGTTGCTTCACAAGCATTGACATGTTAATCTGAACGTTGTGATAACATGTAGATGTATATGATCTATACTGTCGTATATGGTGATGCAACTAAAAATGTACTCAAGAAACTAGACTCCTTTCACCATAAAATGATACGTAGAGCAACAGGAGCGTTCAGAACCAGTCCCATATCAAGCGCGCTGTGTGATGCTGAAGAATGGTCTCTAGAGCTTCAGAATTAAGTATCTGCACGTTGTTGTACAAGACTTGTTCGAATTAAGTAGATATAAATTAACTCCCTGAATTTCTGTTTCTATCAGACCTATTTCAGATCCCAAATATCTACCTAGCTCATCCCTAGTCTATGCCCCCATGGAAAACAATCAATGCCTCCTTCGACTTCCCACTTTTCTGATACAAGAAAATTATGTATCCGAAAGTTTTTATACAAAAACTTTTTCTTGAGTCTAAATCAAAATAACTTATAAAACTAATTAGAATGACAATGCAGAATGCCACTTCTAAAGTGACTGTCGGAAATAAAGTTGGAGAAGCCTTTGAAGTGCAAACTGGGGTGCTTCAAGGTGATGCGCTATCCGCGATTCTGTATAATATGGCTTAGCATGATGCAGTAAAAAACGCGGTTAAAGGTGGTACTATCGCAGAGAAATGTGTCTACGCTGACATTGTCATAG
Source organism: Euschistus heros (assembly GCA_003667255.2). Taxonomy (NCBI): domain Eukaryota; kingdom Metazoa; phylum Arthropoda; class Insecta; order Hemiptera; family Pentatomidae; genus Euschistus; species Euschistus heros. Next base: position 291,378 of record RCWM02000657.1, on the reverse strand, counting down.
TTGCGAGAAGTAAAGCGTCACCTTAACAAGCCTTTGAAATAATTATTACGGTTCAAAGGTATGGCTAATTATAAATGAAAAAAAAAAAAAATTCTTAAAATGTATTTGGCGGCTACATTGAAATCCTCGACTTCAAGTTTGAAAATGTTTCTAGCGTCGTCTACCTTGGCTCTTCAGTCAATAATGAAAATAAGATCAGCAGTGATTATAAGTTCGCCTACTTTGCGCATTATAAGTTATTAAAGTCTAAACTGTTGTCTAGAATAACGAAACTAAAACTATACAAGTCATTAATAAGACCTGTAGTTACATATGGAGCTGAAACTTGGTGTTTAGCCCAAAATGACGTCCAGAAGCTAAAAGTTTTTGAAAGAAAGGCAATAAGACGAATATGCGGTGAAACACAAGTAGGCGGAATATAGAAAATAAAAACGAATGAAGAAATAGACCACATGTTGAAAAGGGAAAATATTGTAAACTTCATTAAAGTAAAGAGATTTAGGTGGGCTGGCCATGTCAGAAGAATGACAGCCAGTAAGAATGCCAAAGAAACTGCTTGATATGAGAATGAATGGAAAGAGAAAAAAGGGAAGACAACGTAGCAGATGGGAGTATGAAGTGGCAAAAGATGCCGCAAAAGTAAGAATAAGAAATTGGAAAATGGAAGCGGAGGACAGAGATAGATGGAGAAGAAAAATCCAGGAGGCCAAGGGTCACCCAGACCTGTAGAGCTGAGGAGTAAGTAAGTAAGTAAGTAAATCAAAATATAAAGATTTCCTTGCTATTTTCACTGATGCCTCCAAGGAAAACAAAGACAGAGGTTGCGCGGTAACGTTTTCCGGAACGACAGTTCGATATTGCTTTCCTAATCTATACTCGGTTTTTTCAAGTGAATTATTTGCTATCCACTTAGCACTTGATATAGCTAAATTTTTAGATAGCAATAGTAATTTGAACAGACTCCTTCTCGGCTTTAAAAAAAACTTACAAAACTCACATCACTGTAACAATCCAATTTCCAATATAATAATACAACAGTTATTTACAATAAATAGACTAATACACTTTCTTTGGGTACCCAGCCATGTTGGAACAGCTGGGAATGAATTGGCTGGTGCTGCTAAAGAGGCGAGAAATATGTTTCCTGTTCCAAACTTACCGATTTTCATCAGCGACCACCAAATATATATTCAACAGCAGTGCAAGGAGGCATGGATTAATTATTGGACCAAGATTCCGGGTACAAACAAACCAAAAAAAGATCTGCCCTAATGCTCAACCATGGCCACTGCTAAGCGGCTCTAGAAGGGAACTAGTGGTGATGACTAGGCTGCGCATCGGACACACAAGACTTTAACACCAGCACCTGCTTCAAGGAACATCACAGCCGACGTGTTCAAGGTGACATGTTCTCTATCAGTAGAGCACATATTTAGTAACTGCACCCCAACACCGCACAGCTGGAACACCTCTCTTCAACAAGAACCTAGCCACAATCCAAAATTATCAAACCGATGTTTTAAGGTTTCTCAGGGATTGCAGGATCTTTAATATCATTTAAGTAAACTAGAATCCAGAATTTGCATCTGGTGCCTCTGGCCATGTCGCATAATAAAAGAAAAAATATATATATATATACTGCTGTACATATCAATAAAAATATCAGAAAAAAATTAAATTATTATTTATTATATTTTTTTTGTTTCTCTTTTTCAATAAAAAATATTGAGAGAATAGATTATTTGTTATCCATATTATTTATTCGATGAGGTAGATAGTACTTATACATTGCTTATACATTATTCAATAAAATTTTTAAAAGCAAAAAAAGATAATCATTTCATAATGTAAACTTTACGATAAAAAACCTTGTTGTAAAATTATATTGTTAAACTAGAAAATTGGGATGGACTTGTAATTAAATAACCATTAACACTAGAACTTGTTCAAATAATTCACGAGTCTACAAGTTCCAGCCATTCCAACGGGCCTTAACAAATAAACAGTTTCGAATTACAGTAACTGAATTAAGGATTGTTCACACTAGTTTAGAAGCTCAGTTGTCGAGGATAGTCCCAAGTTGGCGCCCTATTTCCAGTTTCAATGCTCAATGAGTTCGGTTGGAAATTACTCGAGGGGATCTAATGAACATCACGGCTCGAGGGACTGAGTTGCGGGAAGGAGGGGGAGTTCTTTTCATTCCTGAATCACAATGCAGCTACCTGGATAATGTTTTTCCAAGCCTCAATGTCTTCCTGCATCTAATCTGACATTTTTCCTTTAATTCAGTTTCTTGATTTTCCGCTCATAAAAAGTAGAATTATTTACGGATACAGGTAAACTGGAAGGTTAATAAATATTCATGTAGACTAAAAAAAATTGGCAAAAATACCTCTCAAAATTGTTTTATTTTTATATGCATTTATTAAAATTTACAACTGTACAAAATATATACATCAAGTAAATATATTGACAACGATTACAATAACATGTCAATACTTGAAAAGAACTACTCATCAGTAGCAATTTATTAAAAATTCTATACTAGAAGGTCTCTAGGCCATCTTCGTTTCAGACGCCTCGGAGGATTAACAGGAGCGGAGTAGGAAGCAAGTTGAGAAACTAGTGGATTTGAGTGGTTATGAGTGGATAGGTGTCTGGTTTGGGCTGAATCAGCAATATGGAACATTAAGATCTTTATGGATAAGTTTCTTGGTGACAAAGTAAGGAGCATTGAGGATTTTTTTGAGGATTGGATACGTGATGAATTGGATGGTTTAGTGGAACCCCAAATCTCAACTCCGTACGTCCAAATAGGTCTAATCACATCCATGCATATGAGTCTTTTGTAATTAATTAAGAGCTTTGCACGTTTGTCTAGTAAATGTTGAAGTAGTCTGTAACGAAGGGAGGTTTCTTGTCGTTTTAGTCTTATTGTTTTGTTTAAGTTGAAATAAAAACAGTTATAAAACTATTTCCATATGAACCATAACGCCATTCATATCTATTGATATATTCGAATTGTTTAACCCTCCTCTAGTCGCAACACCAATTGTCGCAGTGATCTGACAGATTACCACCTGAAATGTAATCTTTTTACTAATATTTTCATCAGTTCTATAATTCCAATTTACTTTATATGTTTTATAAAGAAATTTCATAAAAAATACACATTAATTATATTAATAATAAAGATATAATTTAACTTTTATTACAAATTTTAACTCTTTCATGGCAGAATTTCTCTGCCATGCGTCAAGTTATGTGATTATTTGTATATTTCTCTATATGATCTATTATTTGGTTGTTGAAAAAATATTCCCTAGAATCTCTTTGTTTCACATTCTTTTGTTTCAGATAAATTTACTAATAAATTATGTGCTCTGGTTCTTACATTTTTTCGGAACATTCTTACTCCACTCTATTTTATTTATAGGTATAAAATTTTTATTTCTAACAAATATACTATGAAACCATGTCTTCATAAATAAAAAGAACTATAAATATATGAATCATAAACAAATTTTGCAAAACTGATCACACAATTGATAGGATCCGTAATCAATTAGAAATGTTAAAATACCGAAATAAAACTGTAACTTTTCTCTCGACTCCTGGAAATGAAGCAGCGGATAAAGCTGCCAAAGAAGCTGATATGATGAATATCCCACCACTTCAAATATATGAACCTAATGATATTAAGGCGTTATTGAAGAAAAAAAAAAAAAAAAAAAAAAAAAAGTAGGGAGGTGCCATAGGGTAAGTGCACTAGAAGTTAACACATTTAAAAAGATATACGCTTTTAGCAATATTTCTTCGGTCGATCATGTGACAAATTTCTTTCTCCCCTCATTAGATAGGTGCAAATCCCGTCCGTTATCCTATTTTTTTTTTTTTTTAATTTGAAATCGTATTATTAGTTGAAAAAGTATTAATTTTCCGAATTCCTTTTTGCATTAGTAGTTGACACGCCCTGGATGCCGATTTTTAGTAGTTGACAGGGTACTAGTTTTAGAGGTACTCCGTTGTTTCTTGCTGCCGCAGCTCTTTTGACGTCATCAAGAGCCTTCTCCATTTGCTGAGGCTCATAATTGAGTTTTTTTTTGTTGGTGCTATTTTAAAACTGAAAAAAAAGAGAAGAAAAATGAGGGACCGCGTTGTGCTAGTTGTTGATAGATGCTTCATTAGTACTTGACACCTACTACTGAATTTTGAGCTCTAAATTAGCCAAATCTAGTTCTTTCCTCTACCCCTGATTTTTCCTTCGCAGAGAACGCACATTCAATAAAGGCGAGAAATGAAAAATATCTAGTAGTTGACAGAGGTTTCAAGCACTAAAAAACAGGTTATAAATATGTTTTAGTAGTTGATACCAAAAAAAATCCTCTTAATTTTCATCTAGAACCACTAGAATCTAGTAAAATGTAGTACTGATGCCTGCTATTATAAATTATAATCATAAGTTGGACAGATATAAGCATTTGATAGAGAAAAAACAGTTTGCATACCAGAGCTTCCTTAGTCGATTGCATAAGGATGGTGGCTTTTAGTCAAATGAACTGGAGTTGTGACAACAAATATGGTGTTGAAAACAGTTTTCCTGTCCAGGAAGTCATGGCTGTCACTTAAAACAAAACGAAAGTGCAAACAGAAACTTTATTATAAGAGATTTATTATCAACCTGTCAACTACCATTGCACTGTCAACTACTAGTGCACTTACCCTAAGAGGTAATAGAAGAGAAGAAGTGGTTATGACAAGACTGAGGATCGGACATTCCCACCTAACTTATGCTTATTGAATCACAACAAAGGCTCAACTATATTGTGAAACATATCTCCAATGACTATTAACCGCATAAGAGAAGATTGTACATTATTGCAACAAGCCATAGAAAATAATAAAATACCCCGATCCACAAAATTTGCTCTAGAGAGCTCGAAACAATCCATAGATAAAATAATTCAGCTTTTTAAAGGAATTTAACTGTTTCATAAAATATAATAAACAAATAAAGTGTAAACAAGACAAAGAAAATTAAAAATTATAATTGAATTTCCAACAGTAGGACACAAACGCGTAATAACCTGTCAATAAAGATAAGAGGATGTGTGTGCTGATAGATACTGAGGGAAGCTGTGACATTTCAAAGTTGGACCTCAGAAGTTTCTGCGTGTTGACAGCTTTATCTACATCTCGTCAGAAGTTAATTTCAGAAATAAACCTGGAGATAAACCAAATTATTTCAGCCACCAATGTTTTTACTATCAACAACTTTCTTTTCAAGCAGCTACGAAGTAAGCACAAACAAGATAAAATAAACTCGATATTTTTACAAAGCTCCTATCCACCCCACCCTAATTTAAATATCAAGAACTCGTTTTTATAACAAAATATTATATGTTTTATAAGGATTTTCAAGATGACCATGATTATAAGAATAGTTAAATTTTGAATGGTCTATGACACGTTTAGTGATATAGATGTCTTTAGTAGAGTTTTGTTGAAATCTGACACAGACTTTTACGACACCTGTAAGCTTTTTAACCAATAACAAAAAAGCTTTTAACTTCCTACACACAAGAAAAATATAGCGGTGTATGTAGTAAGATAGTATTAGTAGTTACAATAAAGTGCTCTCAAAAATTACTATTAATTGATCAGGAATCAGTAAATTCTAATTTAATTTTCACTAATATCAAGAAATAGTTTTTTTTTTTTTTTTTTTTTTTTTTTTTTTTTTTTTTTTTTTTTTTTTTTTTTTTTTTTTTTTTTTTTTTTTTTTTTTTTTTTTTTTTTTTTTTTTTTTTTTTTTTTTTTTTTTTTTTTTTTTTTTTGATCTATTGCATTGATAGAATGTATGCTTCATTCATTCGTTTTTCACAAATGATTTTAAATTAACCACATTAATTATTTATATGAACTAAAAGAGGAAAATCTTTTAAACGGTCAAATTTATTTCCTACAAAAAAACTAAATCACAGGTAAGCATGAAAAAAAAAAATAATGAGATTGCCAATGCTATATAAATTTTAGCACTATGACATCAAACACAAAATGTACTTTAGTGCAGATGTGTAATTATTTTTTTGGGTCAAAATCACAAAAGTGTTTCTTCAAAACCTGATCCAAGCTGATTTTGCGTATGGGGGTTTTAATATTTGACGCAGAATTTCATTTTAAATGCACATAACGGACATGGCAGTCTCACCGATGATATGACTCTCATTGACTTACAAGGGGGAACCCCTAAAACATGACCCATGTTATTCTTTCTTTAGCCGAAAGGCTCAAGGGGCCAGTTTATTTTATTTTTTTTTTAGCAGAATCACACACACGAAAAAAAAGAGATTAAAATCGAATTTGGACAGTCCAGATTGTTTCATGGTTTAGTAAACCCCCGATCTTACATGTTTTTTGAAAAATATATTTCAAATTTATTAAAACTCATTTAATAATTACATTTTCACTTCATCAATTATTTTAATATTTAATATAAATACATCTTTTAACTTTTATGATTTTTTTATTTTTTTTTTATTCTTAGTATATTTATGAACACAAAAGTATTGATTTGAAGTATGAAAAACGGAAGATTGTTTTATAACATTGCCACTACGAGGCACTCAGTTTTTTTGAAAATGGCCTGTAGTCTGAAAAAAAACTTTAAATCGGTTAGTGATGGTAATGGCCAATACGTTAAGTGCTCAAAAAACTCCCCCCTCCCCCCACTCCCTCTTCCCCTCCATACATTTCCAGAGATACTAAGTCGTAACAAAAAAAGGTATAGACTAGTAATATATCTAGTTTTTGGTTGCAACTTTTATTTATATCAATCGTCTTATTTTTTTAAAAATATATTAATTATTTATTATTGCTGCCCTGATAAAAATCTGCGTTGGAAAAGTAATCAGCAAATCCTTAAATTGGTTTTATTTTGTCAACAGTATTTATGGGAAATCGGGTGCTTACTAGAGAGTGGTATCGGTTCAGAAACAGTTTTTATTCTCTATCAATTCAAAAAAGTAAAGATCACAGAAATTTTATTTTTAATTTTACAAAATTAAGTCATTAAAGTCATTCCAGTGCCTTTAATAAACATCAAGAAAAACCACATATGACTTCTAGGTCTAACAGTTTGAATTTATTATGAAGACGTAATATTGCAATGCAGGCAAAATTTACTGATCGTAGCCAGTGCTTCTTCACTGGGGCAATCAACTTGATATAATAACTCTGATAGGCTTTTGTAAACAAACTGTAAATGTTGATACAGTGGCAGCATTTTTAACTCCAAATGGTAAATTTCATTCAGAAGAAAGGTTTCCAAGTAATAATTGGATAGATATATTTTTTTTTGAACTTCATAAAATTCTAAAAAAAATAAAGAATAAATAACTAATAAATTAAAAAAAAAAAAAAAGTAAGGAAGAAATCATTGTTATCTTCAGCAAAAATATTTTTTTTGATTTCATCAGTTTGGATTCTAATTTCTATCTATAAATGCAAGACTAAAATGACAAAATACCGCCCGTTGTTACAGACTACTTCAACATTTACTAGAAAAACGTTCATAGCTCCCAATTAATTACAAAAGACTCATATAAATGACTGTGATTAGACCTATTTGGACGTACGGAGTTGAGCTTTGAGGCTCCACTAAACCATCCAATTCATCTCGAATCCAATCCTTCAAAAACTCCTCAATGCTCCCCACTTTGTCAACAATTTATAATGATCTTAATGTTCCATATGTTGCTGATTAAGCTCACACCAGATACCTATCCTTTAATAGTAAGCATAACCACTCAAATCTGTTAGTTTCTCAACTTGCTTCCCATTCCATTCCTGATAATCCTCCGAAGCGTCTGAAACGAAAATGGCCTTGATACCTTCTAGTGCAGAATTTTTAATAAAGTGCTACTGATGAGTAGTTCTTTTCAAGTTTTAACATGTTATTGTAATCGTTGTCAATACATTTACTTGATTTATATATTTTGTACAGTTGTAAATTTCAATAAATGTATATAAATAAAAATTAAAAAATCTATTAATGCATATGCCAATGTGGCATACCTTGTTTCTCCTGCTCAACACTGAACATTTAAATTATTTTTATAGTATACTTTTCTATTATAAACCTTTCTAGAACTATAAAAATGGTGTAGTTGAAATTTGATAACAGATGAGTTCAATAGTTCTAAATTGCAAGCCATGTTGCAGAATGTTAAAAGCGACAACCCAATACAAGCAGAGGTGAAGCAGGCTGATTAAAGCGGCCAAGGATCTGCAAGGTCTGTAGAGCCAACCGAAAAAAAAATAAATAAATAAAATAAATTATGATATTGATAAATCTGAAGTACCAATAAAAATCCTTGCCTAAGAAAAAATTTAAGAATATTTCTTAAATTTTGTCTGCTATCGATACATTCAACTTTTAATATGCATGGAAAAAAAAAATCAAATTGTGGATCATTCTTAATTATATACAAATAGAATGCAAAAAAATTTATTATTAACAATTTGTTTCATGAGTCAAAACGCGAAGTGAAACAATTTATAGTTTTCATCTTCTAGAGTCCACTCATGCAATGAATTGTTTTTTCTAACTCTTCTTCTCTTTCTGAAGAAAGTAGGAAGGAAATAGAATTTTCGAGGAGCTATCAAAGGAGAAAAGAGCTTTCATCATTTATATTTTCAAACTCCATCTGCCTTCGTAATTATAACGCCTGGAGTGGTGCCCGCGGGTCACGCTATCATCCTCAAACTTTTCCCTTGTCTGCAGTAAAATTCGAAAACTGTGGAAAACTGATCTTTAGAGGCGATTGAAAGGTGAATTGATAGAGTTACTTATAGAAGCTTTTAATAAATAGTGGTTTAAAGTGGTGGAGCAGTTGATAAATATTAATTACTAGCAACCCCCTTCGCGGCTGCGCCCACTCTCACAAGTCGTATTCTTGTATGTGGATTTCAAGTTACCTTCGATTTTAAAAATTAAAGAAAGAAAAATGAAAATTCAGTTGAAGTTGTCCCAAGTTTTTTTTTTTTGGTTTAATGACAACCAATCGTGGAATTGTGTTCTCTATTTAGTTCTTCTTTACCATTTATATGTTAAATATATTTATTTATTGAATATAAATATTGTGTGGTGCTGATGATTTTCTCTATTTTGTTTGTTGCTAATAACTTTTAATACCGGATATTATTATTGAAAGGTTTTAAAGAAGTAAGAATCTTTTCTCTTTGATTTTTGTTCCCTTGTGTTAAATTGATCACACTCTAAGTTTTTTTTTATTTCTATGCGCTGAAGATAAACTTTGCGTATACCGTGATTAGTTCTGAGTCAAGAAAAACTTTTAACGAAGTCTTTGGTTAAATTTAATTGAAAGTACCATGGTTTGTTTAAAATTTGTGGTACGATAGACTTATAGTATATGCCTAGTTATTACTCCCTGATATTACTGTGCCCACTTATTAAGCATATGTTTTTTTAACATCGAAAAGTATTCCGAGTACGGAATTTTCAGCAAGGCGGTCTACATTGCCATTTTCGGGTATTCCCATGTGTTCCCTGACCCAAATAAATATTATTTGGTGTAATTACAAAAGCAATAATTCTCCCATATTTATTTATTAAAAATCATATGATGTTACATGATTGTCCAATAATAATATTTTATTTCATTATTTGCGACGTTTCATGGTCATTGCCACATTATCAAGCTCTTACAAATTTCCAAAAATACAAGATCCATTTCCACAATAATCTTTAATCGACTAAAAGTCTTGTCACTGGTATCATGTCAAATCTCAAAATAACGAAAAAATAAAAACTCTATTAGAACTAAAATTTTTGTTCATATTTCCACCTTCATTATCACTGTCCATTACTGCATAAATATTAATTTCTCCTTGGTAATTGATATATTGTATAGTACAAATATTATTTGTTTTTGTTTTTCATTGCGTGGAAGTGCTCTTTTATTACGTTGACTAAAATGTTATTTTAATTTATATTGCTATTATTTTTTTATTGCTACTAATGAGCTCATTTTCATCTGATTTGTTAATGAACTTAAGTGCCTGAAATATAGGATATAATTCAGCATTGTAATTAGAAGGTAATTTTTATGAGCGAAATATCTATACTTTTGAAAGTATACTGCAGAGCCGGTATTATAATTTGTTTTGGATCCGTCTGTGTAAGTATTGATATTTTGGGGCCAATTTTCTCTAAGCAAGGATTTTATATTTGCATTAATGATAACAGGACGCAGCGAGTTTAATTTATTGTTGATTATTATATTAAATTTTTGAAATAGCATATAATATTCAAGTGAATATATTGGTGGTTTGGCACTTTTACTCAAAAGTACTCTCCCAAGGACTGAGTTGGCTTGAAGAAGACACCCTGAAGAAGATGAGGAACCATCAGCTATCACAAGATGTAAACAGAACTTTAAATTCTAATAACAACCATAGGTATAGGGAAATATGCAATTTTAATATAGCAAGCCCGGAAGATTACATGCAGTTTCAGGCGAATTCTAAGAAAATCAGAGTTGTGAGTCGTCTAAGAGTCTCAAACGGGGATTACCTAAAGGGATTTATAAAGGACACAACACTAATTATTAAATCCAGCGAAGCCTGCATGGCTTGTGGTAGTTTGGTGTCGGATCCCTTAAGCCATTTTCTTACTCAGTGCATCAAATTTAAAGAGCAGAAGTGAAACAAATTCTTAGGTTCATACATTTCTGAATCATGGACTATAGGGGATATCTTTAAAGTATATCGTATTCAAAAATTAAAAAGACTGTATTTTTTTGTAATACGTTGTGCCATTGAAAAGCTAAATGTGTTTTTTTTGGGGGATAGGGTTCTAAATATGGTCTTATTATGTTCTTATCTTTATCATTAGATCATTCATTCTCTTAATCATAAAGGTAATAATGGCTAAATATGACTTGGTGGGAAGCTGTAAAGCTGTAAATGTGTATATCTTGTTACTGCATTCATTTTGTAATTACGTTGAGGATTATTTTCTTTTTAATGTATAAGTGCCTAAACTATTTTTATATTTAAAATATTTTTGTAGTACTTATATAATTTAATCTTATTTATACAAAGTCCTAGCGCTACTAGACAAAAAAGAATTGTTTTATTTCGTATGCTATTTGTACAAGAAATGTCCTTTACAAATAAATAATATAAATATTAATAATATTGGTGGTTTACAACTGATAAATAAATGTGGGTCACCTGTGGTGTAGTGGTTAGCATGGCAACCTACTAAACCCAAGATTGCGGGTTCGCAGCCCGGCAGATGACCTCAGGATTTTTTAAAGGGAGTAAAAAATCCTTAGCTATGCCGTCCTTCGGAAGGGACGTAAAATGGGGGTCCTGAGCCTGTGCGATGTCAGGTACTCGTTAAAGATCCCTATCCTAACTATACCTGGATAGGCAAAATTTAGGACTCCCACCGTAGCATCGTCCGATTAGCCATAGCATAAAGTGACGTTAAACGAAATAAACAACAACTGATAAATAAATTAACGGCTAAATGTTGGTATTTTATAAAACTACCGTAAATCATAGGAACGAACCTCATGTTTTAAAACAAGCTAATATTCTTTCTTTTTTTTTAAAGACGAACAAAATCCATACTTACCTTTCAGGTGATACCGGTTTGGACAAAGTTCATTAATCGGCCAAAGTTTTGGAGCCATTCTCAACTAATAGAGTATCACTAACTTAATATCGGCGAATGCACCCTAAATAGAGACCCCCTAGATTCGCCCCCCCCCAATGGAATGCCCCCCTTGCCTTAGAAGGCTTCTCTTATAACTCTTCTAATTAGTCGTGGGCTAAGCGAGAGCTGCTAATTAGATGATATTAGTGCCTTAGCGGCTCAATGGAATTATATTTCTTCCTGTCTTAATTTCAATATCTCTTCTCTTCGTTCTCTTCGAGTTAACAAGCTCTTTGTTCCGGGCTTTAGTCAATTTCCGTCCGGCTATATTGCTTTCTGTGAACTTATCCACTCCTTTCTTGTTTTTTAAAAGCTGTTTTCCGAGATAATCTGACCGTTAGATCTTGACCTTTTTCATTGGAGAGGGATTCTTAATACAACGTTTTCATCTCAGAGGAGTAAGCTTATTCCTCTCACAGAGATTGACTGTTTCTAAAACAAAAATAAATTGTTTTTAACCCTTTAAGCGGCCCATAAATTTTGTGCCACAATCAGGACTGTCGGTCCATTTTCCCCCAAGTATAAAAAAAAAATATTATTTTTGAATGGTTAAATTTGTGATAAATATTAAAGGGGAAAATCATCTACACTTATTTATACTTTTTTTTTTTTTTTTTTTTTTTTTTTTTTTTTAACGAATAACATATACTTTGGACAAGATTATTTTTTCTTTATTTGTCTTACCATTGTGATGCGATTCCTAATGTTAATGTAAATAGAAAAGGCAGTTAAACCAAAATCGAAAATACCATAGCAAAACGAATTCGACTAGAAAACTAAAATTGGTAATTATATCAGCAAAACGGGGTTTCCCTGATTGCTTCTGCTCCTTTGCATCCAAAATCAAGGCCTTGAGACCAGCTTGCAAATTGGGAATTCGTAATCTATTTTCAAAATGGTTACGAATCAGGGACTTGGCGAGAGCTCTCCAAAAATTGTACCTTTTTTTCATTACCTGAACATCAGATACTATCAGACCATGTTTCAACAACTCCTTAGCCAGTCACAAGTTGCCAAAAACAATGTTTCAGTTTGTACCGTAGACTAGTCATTTTGACTCCGTTGGCCGGTAGGCCTATCATCATGATTCTTGGCCATTCATTATGACCGCAAATTTTATTAGGTGTGTACTAATAGGTCTACCGGTTATTTTGACCGCCACACTTTTAAAAAAAATTTACCGCAATTTTATACGTGATTTACCGGCAAACGGCGAGTACTTCATAACCCTGGATAAGTTCTCTATATCATTCATTGTCTGAATGTGGACGCCAAAGTCTGACAAGTATTCACGCCTCTCCTGAATCCTGCTTTACTACTCCACTACGGTTATAATAAACGGTTGGTGGTTTTTTTCTCTTTTTTTTTCCTCCCAAAGACTTCCAATGAAGTCCTGTACTAGTGAATAAGAGGTTAAGTGACTAAAAAAAATCTTAGAGGTTTTTCTTCACGGTGAATAAATTTTTAAGTAAGATGTTCATTATGATTGTTTGTTTATTGTTGCTTAAGGTCCTTATGTACCCTAATTAGGGCAGAAAGGACGGGTTATCCTGCAGGTTACCAACCTATTCTAGCCAGGGTAGGAAGGTCAAAATTTAGTCGTGGGTTCACCAAGAAATAAATTTTAACTCGCCCAGGTAGGATTCGAACCCACGACCTTCAGTACCAAGCTCTCTGAGACCCTGTTTTTAATACTACATTCACACATCAGCTACACCTGGTGATCACTAAACATACAATAGTATATGGTTTTTTTTTTTTTTTTTTTTTAATTACATAACCCCTATTTATGAAATATATACATACAGTGGTGGGCATTTATATAAATTATACAAGCTAAAAAGGTTACATTATAAGGCGTTCTGTGTTAAAGTTTACATTAATATTGATTATCTTTAGGTTTATGAAAATGTTGGGGCACATCTTTTTCGGATCTGTTCCTTAAACTAAAATATAAATAAATAAAAATATTACATGCATGCGTATAACTATACAGTCATTTGCCAACGAAAAGGAGGAGGTGTAGGCGATTAGCTTTGAAATAATGCGTTCCCTAGATATTAAAGTGAGTCAAAAACTTGATGTGGCGACTGTTAATGAACTCTGGTACTGTAGCTACATTAAATATTTGAGGAAACTCTGGTGGTTTCTTCTTCCTAACTTCGTATAAAGTGTATATCGCTTTATACACTAGAACACTTTATACTGTATGTCTGTCTAGAGAGATTAGCATTCGCCTTCGTGAATCGCCATTTGGTATATTTGAAATAAAATAAAAAAATAATCTTTTCACTGCAGACATACTGTTATCTAAGAATTACCCAAATGTGCGGTGTGATAGTACAATAGTCTCGCTACCATAATTTCAGATAAAGATTATAGCATTCATAAAGCATGAGCCAAAAAAGTTTAGAAAATATCAAATATATAATTATATTATATATAATGAATTTATAATCAAACTTCAAAAAAAAAAAAAAAATAACAGTAAAGAAAATGGTTACAGTATACTCATGAAAAAAATTTCTAGTTAGAAAAGAAATAAAATAGAATAAATAAACTATGACTACATAAATTATAATTGGTTTAAAAAAAAAAAAAATAATAAGCTGGCTTGGACATGTCGAAAGGATGACCATTGACAGAATGGTAAAGAGGATTATAGGAGAAAGTGTCCTAGCAAAAAGAATGACCGGACGCACTAGAAATTCATCAAAAAACGATGTTGAGGAGGAATTAAGAATGCTTGTGGTTACTGACTGGAGGAATAGGGCTCTGGATAGGAGCGAGTGGAACAGAATTGTGCGAGAGGCCAAGATCTATTTAAAAAAAACAAACTTGAATTTTGATTTTAAAAATCAATATGCTATACTACATGCTACATAGGAATTTATTTTAGCCTTGTCAAAGTTAGTAAATTCTGTAGAAAAGAAAATAGAGAATAATTAAATAATCTTACAACTTATTGGCCCATCACGATGTTTGTTAAAGGTTTTCACATTTATTCTGAGCTTTTTTATTTCGTTTCTACATTCTTTTCTACTTCTCTAGGAGATATCAGAATTTTTTTCGAATTTACGATAGCAGGTGTTAACAATTTAAACAATGTTAAAATTGTCTTTATATTTATATTAAAATTTTCATTACGAATGCAGCTACGTATCAGAGAAAAAGAGGCAGTTATTGATAATCGAAAATGCTATATGAACCAAGAGTATGTGGGTACATAAACACATAAAGGAGAAAATCAGCAGGGTAGATTTTTTCTCTTACCAGTTTATCTAGGACGCCAATTAATTTATTCTTTCTGTTATTGGAGTAATTCCAGAATTTAACATGCAATTATACAATCTGAAAGATCAGACATTTACTTATTTTAAAAATCTAAATGATCCCTTACATAGTGAAAAATATTTAGTAAAGACTTAGTAAAGTCATTAGGTACTTAATAAAAAACTTTCCAAGTAAAGTCAATATTCAAATTGCAAAAAACTACAGTAAAAATCAAAATCACTCAATTGTTAAATCAATTTATAATGAAAACATTTCTTTTTTTTTTGCCTGTCATTTTCAAAATAAAAAAAAAAATCTTTAAAAGAACGATATAGCCGTATAACGAAAATAATCGTAATTTTCAACAGCCTGGTTTCGGTAGCCACGTGAAAAGTTGCCTTGTAAGTCATTTTTTTTTTTTATATTTCATGCTTCGCCCTGATGTTTTCCATTCGACGTATTTTCCTCGAATTGGTAAAAGCCATTTTTCCTCCGCTCGCGACGAAACAAAGAGACTCGAACACAAAGGCTGGCTTAATTACGAATTGAGTGATGCCGATAAATTTAGCTCATTATTGATGCATGAAGCCGAACGTGCGGAGTGTGGACTCAGATACTGCCTCGGGCTGACAATGGCCCCGTTTTATTAAACCATTAGACTATTGCAGTTCATCAAGCTGGATTTGTAATGATTGCCGTTTATTTGGTTCGCTTCACCAGCCTATTCCCAACTCGTAAATTAGTCTTTTGGTTAAAATATGCCAGAAGAGGTATATTGCTGCGTTTTGTGGTTTTCAACAATAATTTTACTTTGAGTACTTACAGGAGTGATACTAAATTACACTTGTTCATGGGTGACTGTAAGAAAAATAGGTGTAGAGTTGGCATTCCCGATTATGAAGGAAGGAATATATGAGGACCAAAATATACCTCAAGTTTATCTACACCACTGGGAAGTCTTATGGTTCAGAGGTGTATAATAATAATAAATTTTATGAACCGATGTTTGAACGCAAAATAGCCGCACTTGAACCTATCATGTATCAAAAACTAAATGTGTTTCTTTGACTTCGGTCATTTATGACAGTAGAATTTTATTCATTTATCATTTATTTATTTATTCATTTTACGCCCATTTTTATCGAACATCCACTCTTGGTATACCTAATATATGTTTATGACATTTAATAATATTTGTCGTAAACATAAAGGAAAAGAGGACCATAGGAAAATTCCACCACAAACGTCTTTTTTTAAGAATCTAGGGTATAAATGTGTAGATAGGTTAAAGTATAAATACCAGTGCTGATAAATATTTTATTTCTCTTCCGATTTATTATTTATTAATTCTAATTATTTATTTATTTATTTTTTTTAAATTTATAAATATCAGGAAACAAATGAAACAGTCAACTCTTATTAATAAAAGTACAAAATAAACGTTGACTAATATATATATATATATATATATATATATATATATATATATATATATATATATATATATATATATAGTCAAGTAAATAGATAAATGCCTACAGGTAAAAAAGCATTTTTGTTCATAAGAGGAATAATTAAAATTGACATATATAGCAAAAATAATATATTTATTTTAAACAGTTTGCTACACGGAGGGGTGATTAAGAGGAAAGAAGAAATCCTGCATTATTGTCCGGACAACCCAATAAAAGGTGATGATAAAAACCACTAAGAATATTTGATTATGAAAATAACGAACAATCTGTAATCTGAGATATCTGTAATCTACCTCTGCCACTTTCTTGTTGTATAAGTTGTTTTCGCTCGCCCTCAAGTCATCGAGGAGAACCAAGCCCACGTCCTAAACTGCAATGAAAACATTATCTTGGTACCCTTTCTTGATCTGCCCTCACAATCGAATTCTTCTGCTGGCTGGAGTAGTTGGATATTTAACAAGTAGAACTAAACAACGTTATCACGCTGCGTTCGTTGGTCTCATTAGACAGCAGCTTCCCTTGTGATAGTAGTGGATTAGAACATGTTGCTGAATGAGAGAGGCGCTCTTGGTACCAGTCTAAATACAGAAACGTATACTTGTATATATGTGTTTCCCACTTATTTCCTTCGTTTTTATTATTTATTTTTTATTATTATTTTTTTTAAATTTAATTTTCTTGATTTTAGATTACATTTAGACCATACAAGTTTATTAAGTAAAACGTTGACGTGCTACGTTTAATGACTTTTCCTCCAAATCCGATTTTCCTATTTTCCAATCGTTTCCTATTTCTGAAAAAAGATTTGGCGAACAGGTACAATTTAGGTATCAAATTAAAATTTAATGTATTTTAAATTCTTTTCTGAAAATATTATTTTTTCGCAAAACAATTAGTGAAATTAGTACTTTTATCAGTGTGCGGCAAAAAAACTCGACTCAAAGAGAAAAGTATTAAATTTTGTAAAAAATCACCATTTTTTGAGGGATTTACTTTTCACACATTTATTGCTATGTTTCATTGTAAATATGCTATGTCAAGCAAATTTTCACATTTTATGAGATAGTGCGATCTCGCACTATTCAGCAAAATTACATACAATGAAAATTTTTTCGGTTTTTCGAGTACTACAAAAATCGGACCAGGTTCTGAGGGCTGCAAATTTGAACGTCAACTACCCTTAAGCGTCCTAAAAATATATTGAAATATGGTATTTACATGCGCTTTGCGAACTTCGATATATAAATCTATTGGGCTAACTGGAAACCCTAACAATCAAATCATTTTCATAACATCGGGAGGGATAAATAAAAAAAAAAAGTTATAGTTTACGTATGAGAGGAGATGTAGCCGTATGTATTGTAATGCTAGTAGAACATATTTGTTTTGATTGCAATTTTCGGAGATATTATTATTTATTCAAGTATTTTTTGGGGTAACTCCTATTTAATTCATTTGTATGTTGCAACATATTTCAGGAGCCTAGTCCACCTTCAGGCTTTTAAAATATTTTAAAATACATTAGTCGACATAATAATACTAATCTAATAGTTTTAGTCGATAAGAGTATACCATCAAATAAACAAATGTTGAACATTGTTCAATGAATGTATGGGAGTATGGATCAATATGATACGATAAAACTATGTGCAAATAACCACAGCTAATGAAATAAATAAGATATTGTATGTAAACCTGATCAGTGTAATTATGTAGATTAATGTATTTTAAAATATTTTAGAAGCCAAGAGATGGGACTAGGGCCCTGTTGTTACATACATATGAATTAGGAGTTGTGCTAAAAAGAACTTATATATTTTTTTTTATTTTATTCATTGGTAATATTTTTAAAATTAAATGAAAAGAGTGATCTCTATCTCTAATATTGACTATGGATATAAATTTAATTTCTTAATGGATAACCGATCGTGATAAAAATTCACTACTAATAAATTAAAATTCTCGTGTAATATCAGGATTTCAATTCATTAATTTAATTACCTTTTTTGTAGATGCTATCATAGATACCACATTATCTGAAATTAATATTTTAGAGATAGATGAATTAGCAATGCTTTAAATAAAACTGGCTATCAGTTTAATAAAATAAAATGTTTAATATCAAGAAAGAAATATGATTGACACGGCCCAATTAATAAGTATTAAACGAATTTATTGGAAGCTGTAGGTATAAATTATTTAACTATGAAAGTCGTATGAGTGTGTTGTTAGTGTTTTTATTGTATTACTAAATACCTAAGCTTACTTAATATGCACATGGACATATGAAACAGAAATATAAGGAACTGCAAAAAATACGCACCTTAAAAAAATACAAATATTTTAATAAAATATATTTAGAACTAGTCTCGAAATCACCTCAGTACATTTGAAACCACACACTTCACTTAAATTGACAATTAACCACAGTAAACGAATATAACTTTTATAGACGGTTTCATGACAGACTTCATAGACATGATAACAACTCATTAATGACATGAACACGACTGACATTCGTGGAAATACTCTCAAAAGGCTGAAAAGAAGCTGAATGAGAGATTTGTTCAAATAAATCTTTTTTTTAGTCCATGCCAGGAGGAGTTACTGTTGAGTGCTACTCTCTCTCACGTTTATAAGGCCTGTATTATTACAATTTCAGCTAACTTACTCATTGTAACTTTAATAACAGGTGTGAATACAAAAATATTCAGCTAAAGATTTCTCATTTATTTAAAAATTATTACTTAAATGTTACCATTAATTTGAAAAAATAAAAACATCTCACGAAAGGCGTTGAGTTCAAGTATGATCGTACTGTTTCTCGGTCCACAGTTGTACAAAAAAGTGATTTGGCCAGAATCTCACTTGACAGTCAAAACCTCGTTTAAATGTATTAAATTTATAGAGGCTGGGAGTGTCCTAGCATGGTTATCCGATCACAGGGTCGATTCTCAACTGATATAATAGAATAAATAATTTTCTATCTTGGAATCAAACCTGGTTCTGACGAGTCAACCGCATCAATCTATCTTTATACCTTTTAATATATAATTGCGTTATAGAAATAAGATAATTTTTTTAATTATTTATTGAAATTTACAACTGTATATACAATATAAAACATAATACATCAAGTAAATGTGGTGACATAGATAAAAATGACACGTCTCTTGTTTTAAAAGCACCTACCCATTGGTAGCACGGTAGAAGGTCCCGAGGCCATCTTATTATCAGGCGCCTCGGAGGGTTATCTGGAATGGAATGAGAAGCAAGTTGTGATACTAATGGATTTGAATGGTTTTGGAGTTTGCTGTGAAAGGTTTGGGCTAAGTCAGAAACGTAAGGTATATTAAGGTCTTTGTGGATAATTTTGTTTGTGGCGAAGTAAGGAGCATTTAGGATTTTTCTAAGAATTTTGGATTGTAGGGATTAGATACGAGACGAATTTGATGGTTTAGGGGAGCCCCAAACCTCAACTCAAACGACGGACAGTTTCCCGTCGTCTTTAGATAATTATACTTATAATTCTTGATATTTTTTGATTTTCTCATTACGAAATTGTTCAAAGATTATTTTCATTTTTGAATTACCACTTAGATAATAAGAAATTCTTTAAAATGCAACCTATTACGTAGCATATTTCCTCCGAGGGAAAATGGAGTTCTGAATATTACAACAGAGAGGGGTCATAGTTTGTCAGCTCGGGATGAATAATATAGGGTGGGATCCACATTTATGAATTACAAAACCTCATTTTAAGGAAGTACAATGATAGAACATAAACCGTATCTTTTTAACTTCCTTGATCTTTGGAGGTAGGCTTTATTCTTATAATATAAGGAAATCAATTAAAAAATAAATGAATAGAGCAACAATGTTTACTCATTATAACAGGAAATACAATGCACAGTGGAAAGAATACGTATTCTAAGTGGAAAAAAGTCCTATCAACGAATCATCAATTTCGGTTCATTGTTAATAAGAACGATGTTCATTAAAGGATTCCATTAATATTATTAGCTTAATCGCTCTGCAGCTCCAGAGAAAAATAAATGAAGACCCAATAGTACCCAGATCCAATGTGACTGAAATAATTTGTTTTCCAAATCCAACGATATAATCCAATATTATGGATGAACGATATTATTGCACATAAGTAGTAGTTTTCATTTGTAATAGTTAACTATATTTACAAATGTTACTGTTTTAAATAAGCAAATTTAACGCTTAATTTTAACTTCATTAATATATTTTTGAAATGCCACCGCGTGACACCGTCTTTAAACCTTTTGGATTACAGACACCAGTATCTATATTAACTTTTCCAGCAAAAATCAGCTGCTAATAACTGCCATTTTAGTTATCATATCGATTTTTCTTCGTCATTCAACTAAATCGTTGACTTCTACAGTATAACGAAAAATGAATTTTAAGTGGAAATAAAGCATAGCAAAAATTACATATCACCCAATCCCGTTCACTGCTAAAAAGAATATCTGGTTAGATGATTTTATGAATACCATTGCCTTAATCCCTTAGAAGCTCTAATCAAAAGAAGTGCATCTATGCATAAAACACGACGATGAAAAATACATTGTCGTGAGATAACGAACACAAATAGTGAAGACTTAGAAAAAGACTTTATTTACTGATAGTTAGATGTAAGACTTCTAGTATAATGGTCACACGTCAAATGTAGAGTGTCCTTCCTCTGAAACTTCCAGCTTCTTAAACATACTGGTTTGGAGTGGGTATAGGATCGAGGAATAGGGTGAAAGGTTTGCAGGCTAATAGTTTACTTATGGGACCGTGAGAAAGGGCAGCCCGCGTAGGTGTCAATTGTCTCATGTCACAGTGATATACACTGGGTGTAATATGGTGTAATAAGAGAGGACCTAGGGTGACAGGGGATCTTTGACCCAAGGCAGTTTACTTTATAATTGTTTATGACATGTTTTGTTAAAGATTTAAGTTATATTTTACTCTTGGAAGGTCAAAAGAATACTTTCTCTTAGTCAGGTACTAAAAGGGTTTCTCAATAATAAAAATAATGTTAAAGATTATATTAATATTATGAGTAATCTTATAACTCGTGTTTTACAGCTAATATTACGGGCAAATGACAAAAGTGCCTAGGAAATGAGGTTATTTTTTTTTTTTTAATTTTAAAACAGCAAAACAGTGCAATATCTTTTTATTCTTATTTAAAAAAAATTATAAAAAACTTAAAAAAAAAAAAAAATTAACTTTGCTTCTATAAATGAGAAATACAAAAAAAAAAAAAAACTAGATTACGCTGCCTTAAAATAGCTAACTGGATAGGGGATGTTATACATACAAGAGGATCCCCTTTTATATTATTCCTTCCGAGCTGACAAACTATGACCCCTTCTTTTGTAATATTCAGACCTCAATCTTCTCTCGGAGGAACTGAACGAGGGAAAACTGCAGAGCTCAGTATCACCATGACACCGGAAATATATAAGAAAAAAGATTCTGCGATTTATGGGATTACTTTTGATTAAAGCAGTTGAGATAGAAATAAATATACATATAAGCTGCAATAAATATCGATTGTCTTAAAATATTTATATTATTCTAAATCTATTTAATTATTTATGTTGGAGCTGTGATTAACTATAATGATATAAGCGATGACAAGAAAACAGCCATGGTTTCAATTGTATTTGCAGTGAAAAAACTCTTTGAGCAGCGAGCAACAACGGACGATGAGATAAATAATCTTCAATAATCACTACGATAATCGCCTCTATCTTTTTCTCAGTCCCTATCAAGTATGAAAAACATATTTTCCAGTAAATTTCTGATAAAGAAACTATCGCCAAAATTTTCATTCGAGGAACACCAAGAGAGCTAGATTTAGTCAAACAATCTCGAAAACCTAACAAATACAGGTAAAACGTGTCTTTTTTCATTGAAACCAATATTGCTCCTAAACTATAGTTTCTGGCGACAAATTATTATTATTACAAGCGAATACTTCGAGAACGAATACTTCTTCATGCGTTCACTGCTCTTTTTTCCAGGCTCTTCCGGGTTTCTTTGTTCTCCCTGTTGCTTGAATCTCATCCAATTTATTTAATACATCCTAAATCTATCTCTGTCCAATAGTTGGTCTTCTGAGATGCTTAATCTTTCCATATCCATTTTTACTTCCTTAATCCATGCTGTTGTGGTTTTCTTTCTCCAGAAGTAATCGAATATCAGTTCGGTAAGTCTCTTTTGGTCTATTCTGTACAGATGTCCGAGAAATGTCAACCTCTTCTTCATAGTCACGGAGATTTTTTCTGCTTTCTTATAAACTTCTTGGTTACATCTATGTCTCCATCCACATTCAATTTGAACAGTACCCATAATTTTTCTAGGGATTCTTCTTGCCAAGACCTCTAGTTTATCTAGCATGTAGTTCATGGACAGACACTCACTGGCATATAGGCATTCTGTCTTCACTACGGCGTTGTAGTGCTTAATTTTGGCATTCCAGGAAAAGCACTTTTTATTGTAAATGTTTTTTGTCAAACATATGCTCTTTTCATTTTTGAGATCCGATATTCCAATTGTCCGATCTTCTGGCGACAAATGTATTAAAACAAAAAATATTTTCCAAATTTCTGATCAAGTAACTGTCGTCCAATTTTTGATCCAAGCAACGCCAACAGAGCTAGAGCGAGTAAAAATGCCACATTTTTGAAGGTGAGAAAAAGAAAACCTTTATAAACCCTGCCAAATGTCATATCCATTTCTTTAGTATACATGTCCCGGTCTTTCTTTACATGACAAATTTTTTTTTTTTTAAATAATTGATACTTTTTAAACTTTAATATTTTTTAAACAGTATGAATAAACAAAGAAAAAACCCACTCAACAGAATATAACTAATTAGAACAATATTCTTCTTATTTGAATTTATTTTGTTTTTTATTATTCATTTTTAACACTATCCATTGAAGGTTTGTGATTTGAAATAGGGGTAATATATATGCAATGTAGAATCATTGTTTATTGATATTACACAATTGTCATCAGTAGGGCTGTGAAATATATGCATTTGCATATTTTGTCTAGCCAACTAAAACATCTAATATCATAAAAATGTATAATTTTTGAGGCATTTTGAATCAATTTGAGTAATTTTTATTTTGCATATTCGTGCATATTTTTTTATAAATACATATTTTAAACTATAATTGCATATTTATCTACATATCTGGCATTTTGATTTTGCATATTTATCTACATATCTGGGATATTTTTATACATATTTATATTTCAACAGAAAAAAAATATATAAACACCGATAAATAGTTAAGGGAACTCCTCCTATTCTTTTTTCCGCTCATGTGTAAACCCGTGTTTGGTAAAGTGCTGATTCTAACCTTTGTGTAAAATTTTGCCTATCTTGTAATTGTCTAATCGGATTAATTTATAGTTCTCACTCCGCTAAAATACTTAAAATACTACTCCACTTTTTTATTTCCCTTTGTCCTACCATCATTCCAGTCCCTCACATATTATCCACCAAGACTCATCATTCGTTAAATGTTTATTTGTGCACTACTAAAATGCCAAAAATCACTGTTGCAAAGACTTGAGTTCTTGTTGGAAGAAATGTACGTTAGTTTTCAATTGAGACTTTTGTATTTTATTTTATTTTTTTTTTTTTATCAACTACTGCGCAGTTTTTAGTAACGCAGCACATATAAACAGACAGAAAAGTTCAAATAAAACAAAGGTAAAAAACCAAAATTTGAAAAAAATGTCTTTAAAAAAATGCCACTGGATCAGGAAATTCTGGTTTCCATGCTGATTTATGTTTAAATGACATATCCTTCCTTACGTATTTTCTTTATTAATATTATTCTTGTCTTTTAATATTCTTCATCCAATTGTTTCCCTTTTCCACACCATAAGTAACTTTTTTTTTCTTTTTTTTTTTATATCCATTTATTGAAATTTACAACTGTACAAAAAATAAACAGCCAGTAAATGGGTTGATTGTGATTACAATAACATGCGAGACTGGAAAAGAAATACTAATCAGTAGCCCTCAAAAAACAAACAAAAAAAAGTACACTAGAAGGTCTCGAGACCATCTTCTTTTCAGGCGCCTCGGAGGGTTATCAAGAATAGAATGGGAAGCAAGTTGGAGAAACTAGTGGATTTGTGTGGTTATGGAGTTTACTATGAATGGATAGGTATCTGATGTGTGCTAAATCAACAATTTATGGGACATTAAGATCTTTATGGATAAGTTTATTTGTAACAAAATAAGGAGCATTAAGGATTTTGGAGTGTTAGGATAGGATGTGGGAAGAATTAGAAGGTTTACTTGAGCCCCAAAGCTCAACTCCATATGTCCATATATGGATAAGTAACTTAAACTTGAGATTCTAGTAATGTATAAGTATGTATAGCATTTTATTATTGTTTCTTAATTTGTTTAAATAACGTAGATAGTTGCATATTTTAGGTATTTAATTGCAAATTTTACCTTACATGTTTACATATATATGTGCATATTTTTTCAGTTTTTATTGCATACAATTCAAAGTGTCATACTGAACTTTATTTTTCATTTTTTTAACCTTGAAAGAAAAGAGTTGATACCTCGGCGTGATAACCTAAAAAATGAAATTGAGGTTATCACGCCGAAGGGTATCGAAGTTGGCGATAATTGATCTGGTATATGTTGTTTCCTTTCTACTAATGACCGAAATAATTCTCGTTTTATTAATGTTAAAAAAATAAAAACTAAGTTCGTGCGAAACAACCATCTAATATGGAAATGGGGCCTGACAACAAATAATTAAGCCATTAATTAATCAAGATACCAGCGACACCTACAGCGCCATTTCCCCAACGGCTCAACCGGGCCCTAATGGTTGTTAAACACCGACCGGAGATAGGATCAGCCAACAGCTGGGGATGAACGGAATCTGTTGAGATATTTGGGTCAGCGATCGGGTGACCAGATTACGTCCTATGAAAAAGGGTGGAGTTGGCGTGACGTAACTCCGCAATGACAAGTTTATTAGTTGTCCGATAAGCCGCGGCCTCGCATGCCCCCCCTAACCACCCCTACTCCCTACGCAATACAGCGTCCTTAAACATAACCCTTTTTTTTTATGCACTGCTTCCCTTATTTTTTCCACCCCCTCCCGAATGAGAGAGAAAAAAAAGTGAGAGGGAGGAGAAAAAAAACGGGAAAACCGAGGGAAACGTTGGGCACTTTTCAGCAGATTAATGTTTCATAATCCTCCTAATTAGTGGCCTTTGTAAGAAAGTTCAGTTAGCCTGAATTATATCTTTTTTGTTTTGTTTGTTATCTTTTAGTTTGGTTTTCATTAGTGTATTTTTGTTAGCTGTTTTTTTCCCCTTCCCATTCTAATACTAACAACCAACCTTTCTTTTTTTCTTTTCGTTTTAGCACCGTTGTTTAGATAATAGACAGCAATTGTCGCTTGTGTTACAACAAAAAGCGCCATTTAGATAAAATAAAACAAAGAAATTCACCCTTATTTTTACTTATTTATTTTATTCTTTTATTAAATAATTATTATTTTAATTTAATGAGTGAGGGTATTTGCATATATGACTAATTTATGTTTATATATTATTTTTCTACATTATTCTTTAGCAGGAAAATGCTACATAGCCCTTTCATCTTCATCTCTCTTTTTCAAGTTGTTTTCAAAAATATTCAAATTTTGCTTCCTAGAACTTCTTTACATAAATTCTTCATCCTATGAACTTGATTGTATTTTTTTAAATATGTTACATAAATCATTTATTCACTAAATCCTACAATTATTTTATTTATTTATTTATTCATTCTATCATAGTCATAGTCATTATCATAGTCACTTATTTTATTAGGTCATATTTATCCAAAATTACTAGCAATTACATCTATTTTGATCGTCTTTTGCATGGGACTATACTCTTATTTCTTCTATTGTAAAAATATAACTACTGGGCTTCGAGACCGATCTGGAAATGATAATGGAAATTTTACATTGCTTCTTACAAGTGTTTATAAAACAATGGAGTTACGAAACTTATAGTGAATTTAAATTATAGTTATGGAAATTACAACAGGTAATAGATGTTAAGATGCAAATAAATATAAAATATTGGTTTTGGTATCATTTTATAAAACTTTGTATTAAAGTTTTTTTAAATTTTATTTCTTGAAATTATGAGAAAAAGAAAAGAATAAATTATGACTTGGCATGCAAAGCTTTTTTAATAAACATTTGCTAGGATATATGGTTTTACCTTTGTTTATCTTTCACTCCCATGTTTCACAATATATTATCTTATATAATAAAAAAATACTATTGCGAAAAAAGAACTGTTTCGATGCACTTCCTATTTTTCCATGTTCCTAATTTTTAACGAATAAGATACCTTTCATAATGAACTATGATGGCCTGATATAATATTATTTTTAGTTTAACTAAAACTAATTTTTCTAAAAGCTTCTGCCATGCCATTAAAATTTTCATTCAGTTTATTTACTATATGTGATAAGAAGCCGTAGTTGCTATTTGAATCCGAGTGTCATGTCACTTAAGGATTCTCGTAATATCTACGGTGTCGGTTCGAATCCAGCCTATAGCAGTTTGAAACTTATTTTGATGTGGACCTAAGAAATACCACTCTGACAAGAGTAGGATAGTAACCTTTAAGATAATCCGTCTTTCCTGCCCCAGCTGGACTATTTGACAACGTTAAGGTCTAACAAAAAGTAACTAGACGTATTTTTTTATTCAATAGTAAATTTTAAAAGAAATTTTTAAGAACTAAAATTAGCAGCGAATTTGAAAATTAATTTTTTTTTTCTTTAGTACACGTTATTAATGAACTCATTCAAAATTCTCCTATTTAAATTTCTACTTACATCCCAATTAGTAAAGTGACTACACCAAAAATAGGTTCACTTTTTGATAAAAATATGCCACTTTGTGTGAATCAATATTATGCCTAAAGAAAACTTTTAAGATTTGGAGGAACTCAAAAATCCGTGTGGGATATCAAAATGTTGTTTAGTTGTTCTGTATCTCTATTTCTAATAGCCCGATATTGATTTACTTATTTTTGTTTAAGAGCTCTTGAAATATTTTTTGTTCTTATATAATTATTTCTAGATCTTTAGGATTTCGTTTTAAAAAAATTGAAAAAAAAAATTGTATACAGATTTCTTATTCTTAGGATTTTTATTTGAATAAATATACATTTTTTCTGATTATTTTACATGTGATGAACATAGATATGTTTAAATTAAGAATATATTAAATGTTTCATTTTGCCATATTAATGTGTGTATGTGTGCACAGATGTAAGTGTATACCTATATCTAAAAAAATAATTTGCATTTTATTTTAATGGAGAGTTAGTTCAATCAATAAAGTATTAATAGAGTTCGTTTTCTGAAATACAAGGTCTTTCTTCGAAAACTTGTTCAGGGTAGTTAGAAAGTAAATATACTAAAATTCCAGGAGTTTTCAGGCCTGGAACAGGAAGGGGGGATGTGGAAGGTCCCTTTTTTTGGTTTAGCATTTATATCTTGAAAACGGTGCGTCGTATACAAAACATGAATATTTACTAAATTAAAGCTAATTAAATTTTCTACAACTTTTACTCTATACACATTTTTCATATTTTGTACCGTGTCCGAGATATACGCTTGCAAAATGTGAAGAACTTTGGTATGTTTGTTTTACTAAGAAATGTTAAAATGTATGTAACTTTAAGATAAATAGGCATGTATATGTGTATTTTGAAAGAAATTTAATGTTCTACAATATTATTTATAAAGACTTTTGTCGTAGGATGACCGTTATAGAAGATATAGAGGGAAGTTTAACAAAAAACGCGAGATGGAATTTTTTTTTTTATATTTTCACATTTTGCAAGCGTGTATCTCGCAGAATATGAAAAATGTGTAAACTATAAAAGCTTTAGAAAATTTAATTATCTTTAATTTAGTAAATATTCATGTTTTGCATACGACGCACCGTTTTCGAGATATGAACGCCAAACCAAAAAAACGGACCTTCCGCGTCCCCACCCCTTCCTGCTCCTAGGCCCGAAAACTCCAGGAATTTTAGTATATTTACTTTCCAACTAACCTGAACAAGTTTCCGAAAAAAGACCTTGTATTAAAGAAAACGAACTCTATAATATTTTATTAACTGGACTAACTCTCCATTAAAATAAAATGCAAATTATTTTTTTTTTTTATCAAGAACCTATTTCCGTCCCATTCTAAAACTTCGCTCACATGTAGTCAGTTATAGTAAAAATCACATATATTTATTTTTCGAAAAAATCGATAGGTACGTATTTTGGGAATTACGAAAACCGTTTTTGGACGTTTCGGAAAAATTCAAAATGGACGGAAAATATATTAAGTGTTATATCAAATTGAAGGGCATTCCAAATCGAAAAGAATACCGCAAATTTGAGCTCTCTAGGAGCAATAGTTTTTTAATGGTATAATTTTGAATATACTGAGTGAGGACCGAAAACAGTATTTTTTGAATTTTTAAAAGCTTATAACTCAAAACCAAAAGTCAAAAAAATGTAATATTTTACATTTTTACTAGTCTTGGTAAGTACTATTTCTATATCAAAATCATAGAAATAGGAGAGGTGAAGGTCTAAATCGAATGTAAAATTGGTTGATTTGACATGGAATGACCCTCAATATTAAAATTTTGGAAAATTACTGTTCGTTTTAATTTGCAAAATTCAATAATATTTCATCTAAATGATTAATAATAATTATTTTGAACTCATTTTTAAATTGATGACTCAGAGTGAATGGTAAATAAAAAGGTGCTTCTAAGAATAAAACCACGGACACTACCCCCGAGGGCATTATTTCTAAGGAAGGGCAATTAATTACAACATTTAATTAACTAACAGGACAATTTACAGCCTCATTTCTCTCGTGAAAAGGGGCTTCCGCCATTTTTTCCGCTAGGGAATGAGCTCCTTTCACAAAACATTAAAATGGACGAAAACGTTTTAGTTAAGTAAGTTTTGAAGCGGAGATCCGAGGTTGAGTTAAGAGACTTTCTGATGGGACCATCAACATTCCAGGTGGCTCACTCGCCATGGCAATCTCATACTCTCTTGGACGGCTCTTAAATTAATTTATACCCTGATAGACTCTTCTACATTCAACCAAAAAAATTATAAGACCTACGACACCAATGCAAAATGAGTTAATAGAGCGTTTTTTCGATTATAAAAATCCGTGTTTTGATTTTTTTTTTTTTACCAAATGTATTATTGTTCCGAAGACATTACATTTCATTGTTTAGCGATAATTTACAGCAGTGACAGCTTTTGATAGTTTCAAAGTTATAATTTTTTTACTCATGTTTTTCGTATATTTTTGTCTCCTAGATACTCACTTGTTCATTTCAGGGAGAAATTAACTTAAACAACATTAAATTCTGTACAAGAATATATATTATATAATAATTTATTTCGAACACGTCGCAACTTACAGCACGTTTAAGATTTGAAAGAAAAATCTTGATATCCCATTAAAATTTTGATGTTTCATGTGACAAAAACTCCATACTGCTAGAAATCCATTTTTTATTCCTTTTTTTTTTTTAGATATCGAAACAGCTTATACTGGTATTTGAAGCTGAGTTGTGTAGCTATCATTTGGTCTAAGAAAATTTTTATGATCCACAAAAACTATCGCGCTGCAGAGCCAAATCTGTTCAAAGTGACCCCCGTTCGTGGTATATAATTATGTTTATTGAATTATTTTTAGTAAGGTTTTAGTTATTTCTCACTTTTTTAACTCATTAAATCTATTTATTTTTCAATTGAAAAATGTGATAGTATTGATCAGTTACAGAACTTTGTTTTAATCTTGCCGTAGCAAAGAAAAGAGAATATTAGCGTTTTTCATTGGTTTAATGAAATACTATTTAAGGAGATGTAGTCTATTGTTTCAGCCAGGGGAGGGTTAGTTCAATAAATTTGTATTATAATAGATGGTGTTAGTGAGCTGTGTTACCAAGGCAGTAACCAATCTCCAACTAATTTAGGGTTAGTAGCGCCGGAGCCATCAATTCACCGGTGCCCTTTGTTATATCGACAACAAATCATTCCACAGCGTTTAACTTAACAATAGTTGGGTCAATTCTTCATTTTTTAACTTAAATTATTTGAAGCTACATATCCATTGTCTTTTAAATATTTATTGCGTGTACTTTAGACATTTACACAATGAAGTCAATGAAATTATATTCGGAGAATGAGATTCTGGAATAAGAAGGTTGCAAAGACCCATTTACATTATAATTAGACCAATTTAGACGTACGGAGTTGAGCTTTAGGGCTCTACTAAACCATCAAATTCATCTCATATCCAATCCTTACAATTCAAAAACCTTCGAAAAATCCTCAATGCGCCTTACTTTGTCACCAATAAACTTATCCATGAAGGCCTAACTGTTCCAAATGTTGCTGATGTGGCCCAAACCAGATACCTATCCTTTCATAGTGAACTTCATAACCGCTCAAATCCACTAGTTTCTCTACTTGCTTCCCCCTCCGTTCCCGATAATCCTCTGAGGCGTCAGAAAAGAAGATGGTCTAGAGATCTTCTAGTGCAGAATTTTTATTAAAGTGCTACATATGAGTAGTATACATTTTTACAGTTGTAAATTTTAGTGTAAAAGATAAATAAAAATAAAATCGATCGAAAATAAAGAAAAATGCCGCATTCCGTACCTTGCTATTCCAATCCGTCGCAGAAATACAATAATTCAAAAACATTTTCAGGGAACCAAGTTTTTGTAATAAGATTATTTTCTTTTTGGTATTACGTTTTAAGACAATAATAAATAATAAAATAGGGGTGGCCTATAATATTGTGAGGAAGTGTACTTAAGTTTTTACCTCTCTCAATTTTACCAATGTCCCACCGTCAGGGCCATTAGTTGTTAATTTTAAACGGTTATATCGATGGGCAATTAACTATAAATTTTGGAATTTGAAAGATTATAATAATAATAAAAATGATTTTATTTAATTTTCATTGAAGGCTGAAAAGGGGTTGCCGTTCGTGTGGACCATTATGTATGCATATGAGCAATTTACAGGGAAAGGGCGCCATGAAATATTTATGAGTTCAATGAATATTCTGATTTTATAAAGTGGACCTTTTTCTTTGTATTTCGAGTTCATTTATTCAACTCGTTAATAGATTAATTTTAGGCATTTATAACTGACTTTTGGTAAGGACTTTCATATTTATAATATTATTTATTCAAAATTATATTAAACTAAAACGTGTATCGTACGACAATATGTAGATTAGACATAATAAATTTAGCATTCTGAGGAACCATAAATAGAATATCCATTCAAAATTTAGCGTACCCTTTTTTTTGTACTCTACACCAGTTTCATAAAATTTGCAGGCCTCCCTTGATGATTACCAACTAGTTCTATACAACTACTTGTTTTTTGTTTTTTTCATAGTTAATAGGTAAACTGAATAAATTGTTGCTTTGAAGTAGTTTGGGATGTGTTTATTTTCATTTCACAAATAAATCAGAATGTAAATATTTAAAAATTTATTTTAATAATTATATATCTTCTTTAATTTTTTTAAAAATTATTTTTATACTTTTATTGAAATTAATTGCGTTCATCTCAAATAATTACGTTAATACCTTCTAGGTGCGCACATATTTCAATCCTTGAAAACCCAAAAACCCACCCATATTCATGACCTCCTTACTCTGCGCTCCTCCATCCACCTTTTAACCTGTACAGTCTTCCGCATCGAACTGCATCCTTCGAAAAATCCTTCATTATCCGCGCTTCCTGTTAATGAAATTCATTGCCCATCTCAATTCGAAAATGCTCCACTCTTACTTCCTTTAAACATCATCTATTTCTTTACCTCCTGAAATTTCAATCTTCCGAGTATGTATGTATATGTAAAACATGAATATTTATGCATAAGATGCATCCTTTTACAAAATTTCTCATTT
This sequence comes from Euschistus heros, assembly GCA_003667255.2. Taxonomy (NCBI): domain Eukaryota; kingdom Metazoa; phylum Arthropoda; class Insecta; order Hemiptera; family Pentatomidae; genus Euschistus; species Euschistus heros. The sequence goes on along the minus strand of RCWM02000657.1, from coordinate 258,817 downwards.
ATTTTTTAACTCATAATTTAATTAATAATAAATTTTTATTATTATTTATTATAATTAATTATTATAGCTAGAAGAATGTTCTATGTATTGTACTTATTTGTTGTTTGTCTCAGAATAAAGTTCATTTTTTTTCTTTACTTTTATAGGAAAGCATTTATCTATTTTTTTTATTTACTTTATTGATATCAACAACAGCTTAGATTATTACAATAAGTAAATGTGATATGAAATTATTACAATGGCCTGTCAATAACATGTGAAGAACTACATTAGAAAGTGCCTTCTTCTTTTAGACGCCTCGGAGGATTATCGGTAATCGTGTTAGAGACAACTTGGCAAAGAAGTTGATTCGGGTGGGGTATGTAGCTCATCATAAAAGGATAGGTATCGTGTTTCGGAAAAAATCTAGGACGTATGAATAAGTTTATTTGTGATATAAGAAGGAACATTTTAATATGGATTAGATACAAGAATGGAAGGTTTAGTGGAGCCCCATAGCTCAACTCCGTATCTAAAAATGGGTCTAACTACTGCTATGTCAGTGTAATTATTTTTGAACCGTATATGTATTATATATGTACATGGTTGTTAGAAGTATTAAAAATAGTTCGTTATAGTTTGAGAAACACCTGTGTCACTTGGAGGTTTCTACCCCCAGCTTTCCTAGGGAAGTGTGTCTTCGTTAAGTATTAACTAGAGGTGACACCTTTCCTGGGATAGCTTGGCGTAAACCCGACCCTATTTCTCACCGAAACGAATTTCTCTTCTCTTGACGTTCTCTTGTGTTTTCATTAATATCTGATGTTTTACATAGACAATAGCCATATTAAATAGTTATTGAAATTTAATTGTAATTAGAATAATTGTTTACATCATGCTCAAATATGTGATTTAACAGTGCTAGTTTAAGTTTAATACTCTAAGTTTTTCTTATCATCTTTTTTAATGGTAATTTCAATTTTCTTTTCCATATTCATGTTAGTAAAATAATATATATTCATTTCTTTAACCCTTTATTTTTATTAACAACTGTAAACAAAATACATAACAAGTAAATTTGAGAAAAATAATTACTAGGGCTTTGAATTATATGCAATGAAAACTCAAAAATATGCACGTATATATGCAAACATATAGGGTAAAATATGCAATTAAATACCGAAATATGCAACTATTTAGATTATTTGTTTAGAAAAAAAAATGCATTACATACTTATACATAAGTACAGACTCGTTAGAGTAGTTTTCGAGAAAAAATAGAAATAATATTCTAAGTATTTGAGTAGAGGAAGAACAAGAAATTAATCTGACTAAACAATTCCAAGAGAAGTAAATACGATCCAAAGGGAAGAATCAGCATCTGGATAAACACGGTCTTATTCAATATGAATATATATATATATATATATAAATATATATATATATATATATATATATATATATATATGAGGAGTTCACGTTGCAATTTTTAGTTTTTATTTGTATTTTTTATTTTTTCTACTCAAAAACTTAAAAAAAAATCATAAGTCAAATGCTGATATGCCGTATATTTAGTTAAATAGGCAGTTACAGTTCAAAATACGCATTTATGACAAAATATGCACAAATATGGAAAATAAAAATGCCAGATATGTAGATGACATATGCAGCTGAAGTTCTAAATATGCAAAAATATGTAATTATGGCAAAATATGCACAAATACGCAAAATAAAAATAACTCAAACTGTTCCCAAATGCCTCAAAACATATACATAATGACGATATAAGATGTTTCAGTTGGCTAGGAGAAATATGCAAATGCATATATTTCACAGCCCTAATAATTACAATGATATGTAAATAACTGCTTACTGGTAGCACATCAGTAAACTTAATACATTAGAAGGTCTCTTTGCCATCTTCTTTTCGGACACTGATAAGGATTAACAGGAATTAAGTGAGTCAAGTTGGGAGACAAGTGGATTCGAGTGTGTACGGAATTTGCGATGAAAGGATAGGTATCCGGTTTGGAACAAATAAGCGTCATAAGAAATATTAAGATCTTTATGGATAAGATTGCTTGTCCCAAAGCTCAACTCTGTATGTTCAAATGTGTCTAATTATTGCCATATAAATGAGCCATTTGCAATTCATTTGGAGCATTGAACGCTTTTCTAGTAAATGGAGTAGTCGGAAACAAAGTAGAGAAATATAACTGGAATATAAACTTTATTTTTAAACTTACTGTCCCCTAAGAATATTAATGATGCACAATAATGGTACAATAGTCTGCCATATAACTCATGATTCTATGCTTCAAAATCACGAGAAAGATTATCAACAGGAAAAAAAAAATTGAAATTATATATGAAAAAATAAAATAAATCTAAATATATACATAACTACTTGATTGGTTTTCAAGAAGACAGTTCTATAGGAGGGGGGGATACAGTTTGAAAGGTAGGGAGCTTGTGTTCAGGAGGTGGGTAGAAAAAACGCAGATTGGAAAAAAAAGAAGGAAAAAAGTCGCCAAAGCTGTAAAAATAAAACATCTGTTACATCAAAAGAACATAAGGGGATCCCGAAGAAGAATCTAATGAAGCAGTTCATCAGTCTCTTCAATCTCATCTCGAGCTCAACAGACAATCCTCCATGAACTATGTATCTACCATCAAAGCAAGGGAAAATAAGTAAGGACACTAGAAGTTGATGAGTATTTTTTAGAAAATAATCTCGAAATCTACAGAGCTGTTTAAGGATTATGAAGGGTTATTTTAGTACATAAATCATAAAATATTTACTTGAGGTACACTGATTGTATTGTAGTAAAGAAGGATCAATAAAATAAGGATTGATGAATTAATTGCCACTTATATTGTTATTATTTAATTAGAAAACTAGGTTCGAATGCTAATGCTAATCATATTCAGTTCCAAAATATACATTTTTTTTTTAAATTAGTTTTAAACCCTGCATTTAAAATGGATAAACCATTGTCGTTATACTTCCTTTCGTCTAAAGACATAATAGACCCTTTCTAAAAGCGGTGTATTCGAACTAAAATGTAATGAATGAAGCAAAATACACGGGAAGAACTGGACGATCGGTGGATCAAAGAGTAAAAGAACATATAGGTGCATACACTGATAAGACCAAAACTCCGATTTCGCTATCCATCTAATAAAGACTCGGGATTAAAAATAGTACATAAAGTAGAAAATAGTCTAAAGTTAAATATTTGGGAATCATTAGAAATAATAAAATCGTTTAAAACCGATCCAGGTTTTTTGTTTAAATGATCAGATAAACATAAACAGATAACATATTTTAAATTTGTTTCCTATAGGAACGAAATAATCCAGTGAGTCATAAGGGAAATCCCATAGTAAATTACAAAAATTTAACCTACCTGTCCCCTTCCACTTCTCACGATGATTATATTTCAGTTACCTCTTAGGCCCGATTCACACAGAACGGACGTGGCGCTTTTGTCTCTTCCAGGTTTGTCCTATTGAAAAAAGTCCACGCCACGTCTCCGTCACGTCCGTTCTGTGTGAATTGTGACGTTTGTTTAAAAGGAGTGGCGCGGAAGAGACAAAAGTCCGCGTCACGTCCGCGCCACGTCTCTTTGCCGTCTCTCGTAGCGTACAAGAAGGGGCACGCTACGTCCTCGCCACGAGTTTTTTTTTTCTTTTTTAGTTAGCTTTCTTTTTTTGGGTAAGGGGTGAATCGGACATAAAAACAACATTAATAAAATTTAATATTGGAGTTACATGCATATATACCAACAATTAATAAGGGTGAAACATCACTGATTTATTTAATTTTTTTTTTTTTTTCGGGGGGCGAGGGTGAATCGGACATAAAAACAACTTTGATGAAATTTGACATTGGAGTTTTATACATATATACCAACAATTAATAGGGGAGAAACACATCACTGATTTAATTTTATTTTTTTGGGGGGGGGGAGGGAGAGGGTGAATCGCACATAAAAACAACTAAACCGATTTTCATAAATTTTGATATTGGTGTTACATAACCATGGACCAACAATTTCATAGGGGTGAAACATCACTGATATAATTTTTTTTGGAGGGGAAGAGGGGGGTGAATCGGACATAAAAAACTCAAAAGATTTTCCCGAAAAACCCGCCCGTTAATTAAGCTAATTAAGAAACCCGAAAAATTAAGTTGGTAATGTTTCACCTCTATTAAATTGTTGGTATATATGTATGTAACTCCAATATTAAATTTTAACAAAGTTGCTTTTATATCCGATTCATCCTCTCCCTCCCAAAAAAAAAAAAATTAATAGGTGATGATTCACCCCTATTAAATTGTTGGTATATATGTATGTAACTCCAATATCAAATTTTATCAAAGTTGTTTTTATATCCGATTCACCCTCTCCTCCCCCCCCGAAAAAAAAAAAAAATAAATGTGATGATTCACGCCTATTAAATTGTTAATATATCCGTTCTGTGTGAATTTGGCCTTAGACCTCCTAGGGTGACCACTGATGTTTGATTTCTTGTCTATAGCGTATATAATCTATGTAACATAGTACTGATGTGATGAAAAATTTTGTATGTTTTAGAACTGAAAATGAATGTTTAGTTTTCGAAACTAGTTTTCTAATTAAATAATCCCAATAGAAGTGGCAATTAATTTATCAATCCTAATAAAATATATAGTTCAAACTTAAGATTTAAATCCTACATTCATATGTGGTTCGCAAATAGTAAAGTTGGTTTCGATTGATTTTTTTTTTTTTTTGAAGGGATGGATGCAATCTATTTTTAATAAATGTGGGTGGAGTTATAAAAATATTAGAACCAACTTAATAAAATCTACTTTTTTATATCACAGAATTTAATGATGAAATAATTCACAATGAAAAAAATAAATATTTTAGAAGTAAATATAAATCCTCATTCATAATTTCCTTTTTCTTTTCAAATGTTATTAAGGTCTTTGTATTTTCTTTATCAAATAACTAACTGAGCAGTGACGTTTATTTTTCTCTTTAATAAGGAAGCTACTTGATATATTGTTTTAATTCCCATTTTATCTTTTAGCATTCGTCTTTCTCAGTCTTCCACTGCATGTAATCTTTTCGTATTTTTCATTTACCTGTATTAATTTATTTTATTCAAAGTCTATTTATAGCATCGGTCAATATTTATTTTTCTTTACATGAAACTTGTAAAGTATACAGGGTGTTTTTTTCCTTCTGCAAATAGTATAACCTTTTATATACGATGTTTGGTTTAAAACATACATTGGAAATCATAAAATTCATAAATAAGCAATTAGTTCATAAACAGCATTATGCTTCCCGCTTATAAAATTTTTTCTCCATCGTCAATGATATTTTTTCTAGAGAGACACACAAGTATTTGTTGGGAATAGTTGGTATGCAATGAAGATTAAAGGGGAATTACACAAGGCACACATAAAAAATCTGAATAGAAAATGTGCCTCTTCCCGTGGATGAAAAAAAAAATAATAAATACAAGATATTGTAATGCACAATAAAAAATATTTTTTTACAAAAAATGCATCCTGTATTAAAGTTACTAACAAAACATACAAAAATAATTGAAACAGATGTTTGACATAGAATTACAATTTCCATTACATCCTTTACGATTTCATCTAGGAAAATATTTGTACGTATATACAGGGTGTTCAATATTCGATGGCCACCCACTTTTTTTTTTCACAGTTTTTGAAATTTAGAAACGAAACTCTCAGGGTCTTAACTGTGTCAAATAAAGGTTCTTTTCAAGTTATAGTCTGCTCTCCAACCTTCTCCAGTTCTTCTTCAGCGACCCTAACTTTGGAATTTCCAATGAGATGTATTTTTTACGACGGATTTCGATAGAAAATCATATTTTGAATAATTTTAAACCGGCGATTTTTTTTATCCGAGGCACCGTTTCGCCGCAAATCGCGAAAAATCTTTTTAAGAAAATAAGCAGTCTAAAACTGGAATTTCCAAAATAAAATAAACTTTGAACAAACACATAAAATTAAGGCCTTCCCGCGACTGGCACGACTAGCGGCGAGAACAGGTCGACTTGGAAGGTTTCCCCCCAGAGGCTCAAAAAGTCAACAAGCCCGTGATGAAACTAATGAAATTTATTTACTGGCTACGGTGGATGCGTATCCTCTATCGGAGCATTCGAGATTTAGCCAGGGATAAGCACTTGAGCATTGGAATGGTGTGGGCCATACTAAAACAACACCGTATGAGGCCGTACCGCATTTTACTTCATCAGGCTTACTCCCCAAGATGCTGAGAGAATGAGGCGAAGGTTCTGCCATTAAATATTTTTTCCTGGAATCCCGAATACTCCGATAAAGTTACGCTTCCACCGTAGCCAGTACACAAATTACATTAGTTTCATCACGGGCTTGTCAACGATTTGAGCCTTTCGGGGGAAACCTTCCAAATCGACCTGTTCTCGCCACTCGTCGTACCAGTCGCGGTAAGCCCTTAATTTCATATTTTTGTTCAAAGTTTATTTTATTTGGGCAATTCCAGTTTTAGTGCTTATTTTCATAAAATGAATTTTCGCGATTTGCGGCGAAACGGTGCATAAAAAATTCACCTGTATAAAAAAACCGGATAAAAAAATTCACCTGTATAAAATCGATTCGAAAAAAAATCTGTCGGATAAAAAGTTAGGGTCGCTGGAGAAGAACTGGAGAAGGTTGGAGAGCGGACTATAACCTGAAAAGAAACTTTCTTTGACACTGTTAAGACCCTGAGAGTTTCGTTTTAAGATATTCAAAAACTGTGGAAAAAAAGGGAGTGGCCATCGAATATTAAACACCCGGTATATACGAGTATATATATAATATACCATCTCTAAAGAAGCTTCATTAATTGTTGGACGAATGGTTTATGTGTCTGCAGCCATTTTTATCTCTTAGGATTTTTAATAGGTAATTAGGCAGGATAAAGGACTTTATATATATATATATACATATATGTAAGGAAGTGAGGTAGCTCAGTGGGTATGGCACTGTACTGCTATGCTCCGGGGCCCAATTTCGAACCCGGCTGAAGGCAAAAAATTTAATTTGTAGATCAACTTCGAGCTCTGTGGCACACCCAATCTTCATAACTTGGGTACCCTTAATAGAGGAAATACCGGGCGATTGGGCGTGATTGTTGACCACATCACTTTCTTATATAACCGTTGATCACGAAACAATACTTCCTTACCTAGTATTGGAGACCCTCCAATACCATAGGGTCTCCAATACTAGGGACCCTTCAGAGGTTGCAGCGGTACAGTTTTTTTTTTTCATTATTCATATACATAATTATATGTGTGTGGTACTTTATCTATTTAATATCACTGCAAAATTTACACATGTACATACATTTTGTTTTACGGTTTAGTAATAGCTGTTTTTTATACTTCTACAAATGGACATTACATGTTTTATTATTATTATTATTATTATTATCGCTACATCCCTGCTGAGAGAGCGTTGGAACTTGACATCTATGATGGTTACTTTTCCCTATTTTTCCTTCGTTCTTCCCAAATTCTCTTCATTAATTTACTATGATTTTGTTTGCGCTCTGTTGTCCATGTTCTTCCCGTGGTTCTCTGTGGGTGACATTCAAATTTTATTTTTGCTATAAAAATCTATTTTGTACGGTCCTTAATGTCATTTTCGCTTATTTTCATCTGTTTCAGGTCTTCTAATGTTTCATTGATCCACTTGGTCTTGTTTTTACTGGAGCAGGCTATGGAGAAAATTTTCTTTGTGATTCGATCGGGACCCATCCGGTACAAATGTCCGTAGAAATTTTCTCTCCTTTTTCTGATGGTGTCAGTAATTGTGTTAGAATATTTGTAAAGTTCTGAAGTGGGTCTTTTAATCCAGATTCACGGGGCCAAAAATCTTCCGTTCTTGTTTTTCAATGCCTTTTATTTTGGTGTGTCCACGAAGTACTGTAGTTTCAGCTGCATATAGGGCTTCCGGGAGCACGACTGTGTTGTAGTGCCGCATTTTCGCATTTATCGGTATTGCTTTTTTGTTGTAGTGATTCCAAGTAAGTGATTACATGTTTTAAATATTTGTATTGGTTTTTTTTGTGACGTTTATTTCCGAATATAGTAGTTACTCTTAGAAAAATAGAAGCAGTACCTTCAGACAAATTATTCTCCAGGAATGGCGAAGAACACAGATCTTCAAATGCCGAAAAAAAAAGAAAAGGACAGTAACATGCAAATGTGACAGTGTAGTCAATCGAAAATCATTTTCTTATTTTTATATATATTTTTATAGGAGAAAATCAATATATACTGTTCATTTACAAGAAATATAACTTCGTTTATATTCTGAAAAATGAAAAAAAAAAATAAAATCGCTTTTCTTGTTGGACTATAACATAAACTAACTGGCTTTACTGTTTATTAACAGACTGAGGAAATGAATAAAGAAATCAAGCAATTTCATTAACGACTAAAAACGTTCCGGTGAGCAGGACTAGGCTGATTACACACGACGCTAGCCGAGATTTACGGCAGAGCGACTGTTACCGAAAGGGAGTGCATCTGCTAATAAGATCTCAATAAAAAGTGGCCTATTTCCATGGCAGTGGGAGGGGGGGGGTGAAGGCCCCTAATCCTGTTATCTTTATACCCACCTGTTCGTAATAATTACGCTTTCGACCCTTTGTTTTACCACCCTCGTTCTTAACGTCTGATTTACGAGGTCCCACTCGGAGGAGAGGGGAGGGGGGTCAAACAATTATGTTTTGGGTCATAATTTTCTCCTCCATTGATACAGCTCTTTTTTTCTCATACAGATCACGTAGGGACATACTGAGTCATTCATTGAATTTCAAATAATTTCGTTGCACATTACAGTCATTATTTTTTTTATCGGCTAAATTTACAGCTGCTGTACCATTTGTATCAACGTGTTGCTTTCTATGATGCAATACAAGGAATATATGAATACTTTGAAAATTATTATTTTAATTTAATATTTTTTTTGGGAAAACAAATTTTTCATCTGAAGAAAAAAAACAAAAAACTTTATTCTGTTACACAAGTTTAGCAAAATAATCACAATACACTCAAACAACATATTGTTTACACTTCTGTTCCTTTTCTCGAACATCTTTCAATGTGGACGAGCATCGATCAATCTGTCTGCTATCCTATTTGGGTGATAGTTTTAGTTCTACTCTCTCCCAACACACGAAAATAATCGTATGTACGAGGGTGGTCTGAAGAGCTTCAGACCTAACCAAGATACAAGAAAATTTTTTTTATTTTTCAACATCTCCTTGTAACTCTGCACACTTCTCATAGCGATGCTCTCATCTGTGTAACCCGTCCAAATAGTACTTGGCGTTTTTCTCTAATAATTGTTTAAGAAGGTAATAGCCTCTTCAGTTGACGAAATCTCTGTCCACCGATCGGAATTTTTAGATGAGGAAACGAAATGTAGTCGCTTGGGGCAAGATCAGATGAGTAAGGCGGACTAGGAACGGAGGCGGAGAAACTTCCAACCATAGGTTTTTCTTGACATTTGCGTCACAACACTCTCTTAAACTTTTTCATAAAGCGCAAGCCTTCGTTCAACTTCTTCAATTAACTTGATGACTGATGCTTCAACTTTTAAGAATTGTGAACTGGGTGAATGGGTATGCCATTATAAAAATATTCGCACTGTACAACGACAAACCTAGAGCGAACTGAACTATCGGCCTATAAACAATCGTTGTGTGTGCGTAGTTCGTAGTTAGCCAACAATGATTAAACAGTCGGCCGATAGTTGCTCGACGAATTAGTTTGATGGCAATCGGGAAACCAAACTTTTTTATCCGCCGATTCTGAATCGGTGTAATGAGCGCACACGCCTATATCTCCATACTCATTAAAAGACCGACCAAACAATCGGCCGATAAAAAGTCTACAGTCTACGGGGGCTAAGCAGTTCAAACCGCAACTCGTGGATTATCGCCATGCCAACCGCTGAGGTGTGAGACGGTGCGTTGTCTTAGTAAAACAGGATTTTCTTTTTCTGCAAATGTGGCCGTTTTTCCGTAAGTTCTGCCTTCAGGTTGTCAAGTAATGATGCGTAGTATGTTCCTGTAATGTTTTTTTTTGTTTTCCTATTTGAAGATAATCGATTAAAATGACTTCATGAATATCCCAAAAAACAGTCGCGATCACTTTAGCAGGCGAAATAAAAGTTTTTTTTGGAACCGGTTCCCCCTTAGTAGTCCACTGTTTGGACTGTATGTTTCGGGTGTATATTGGTGTATCCGAGTTTCATCTACAGTAATTAATCAGTGCCAAAACTCGGATTTGTTCCGCCTTAGCTGCGCCAACAGAGCGTTGGAAATGTTCATTCGAGCAAACGCGGCACTGGTGTAAATATGGGCATCCCTCCCTACTTGGTAAGGGAGATATTGAAGAGTGCCGACGAGGACTGTCTATGGGGTCATTTGTTAATATAAGACAGCAGTGAGCAGTTGGAACCATTCCACTAACTAGTGTAGATGCAGCATGAGTTATTGTGCATTTTTTTTTTTTTTTTTTTACTTTTCAGAGACATGTGAAATCATCTTCGTTTCATGTTCTCATGTTTATTTACAAATAATTTCGCAATGTTATCGGGAAAGCGGAGTTCTTAGGCTACTTTTTGAAGCATAAATTTAGTCACGCACACTTTTAGGATACATGCGATAGTGGTCATCTTTCTTAGGTAGGGTTGGTGTAAATATGGGCACCCTTTCTTAGCATATATATGTACCACTAGTTACTTGGAAACTTCGACATAACTCTTCTTAGAGATCAAAACTTGCATATTTTGTGATAGAAAGTTTTCTAAAGGCACTCAAGGAGAGGTATGGGTAAAATGTTTTCAAATGCGGAAACTTGGTTCGAATGACAAAAATCTACAATCTTTCATGTTAAAGTAAATTTTAAATCAAAAACAAAGGAGGGTGCCTAAATTTACACCTTTTTCTCTATAGATTTATAACCGAAGTTTAAATAAATAATTCAGTGTTCTGCACACTGAAATTAAAATTCTTAAACTTTCTTCAGTAGCGCAGTGAACTCAATGATGGAGAAATCCAATTCAACAAAACACCCATCAGCCCATAATTATACAACAACCCTCCAATTAATATTACGATAACATCGGAGGGCAACAGGCTAGATAGTCTGGCACCCAACGATGTGGTGCCTACAACATTACAGTGTATTTACCATTACGTACATCAACGTAAATTATATTAACATATGAAAATATTTTCTTGGATGTTATAAATATTCTTTCGAATCAATACTAGTAAACAATAGTTTTCAATGTTACTATCTGTGTATAAAAAAATGTTATAAAATATTAAAGGATATTGGCTCTATTGTTCACACTTTTTAACAAGCATTGTGATATGGAAAACATATTTTTTTTATTTAAACGGTTTTCTTGGAAATGAAATTTAGAGGCTTTTGGCAGATTCGAATACCGCTGAAAAATCAGACAATACCCGATCGTATATTTAATCATTTTTATCAGAAAAAAAAAATGGAACCAATATAATACTAAAGTTTACAGAATGTCAAAACCACTGGTAGAAATTGAGGGAGAAACATTTTTTTTTTTTTTTTTTTTTTCCTGAAATGCACGGTTGCGGCTGGAAGAGGAAACACAGTAGCGACTAGATACAGTAGAGGGTGTCTGTTTTGGCGTGTAAAAACAACAGTTACACTGCACCTCGTATTTTTTCCTGTTTGAAATATCAAAATAAAAGAAATTCAAATGCTGTTCGGCATATAATTAGCTATTAACCGGTATTAATAAAATATGTTATATTTTTAGAAACGTATATTAAACAAACTTTATGTTTAGTGAGTTAAATAGCCATAAAATAGCTTCTTAACAACAAATCTTACTTTACATAAAAACATTCTCTATTAAATTTCTGAATGAGGAACTTTCGATCCGAGCAACACCAACAGAGCTAGGAAGTATCAAAATGTTACACTTCTGAGGTTAAATAAATCATTAAAAAAAAAACAAAAAAACTATAGACCTCCAGCCAAATTACATATCCATGTTTAAATGTTTTGCACAAACTTTATTCACAGTAAGTAAAAGATCTAAATTATGAACTAAAACACTGTTTAAATAAATTCAAAGAAAACATCATATTTATTTAAGTGATAAATATATTACATATCTCAAATATGTTTTTAGCAATGAAGTACTACATATTTGGGGATGTAATACTGTATTATAACAGTCAGGGAGAAATTGATTTCTTTGCACTTTAAGTAATAACACCCCACACTTCTATTATTTTCTAACGTATTTTGGTGATTCCGGAAATTCCACTCCACAATCCAGCAATATCATCGTGTGATGGATGTTGTCTCCTCCGCATTGGAGCACGGATTGTACTGCAAGGGAGCCTTCCTCGCGGTAGAACAGGCTTTTGACCGAGTCTGGCACCCAGGACTGCTTTACAAGCACCGCAAATTCCTTCTCTCAACGTACTTCCTAATTATCTGTTCCTATCTCAGTGATACAACTTTCAAAGTAAATCATAAATTTTCCTGTTCTTCCCTCCCCATCCTCGACACGTTGAATGCCGCTGACATCCCAACTCATCCTACCACTGTCCTCACCTCTTATGCTGATGTCACATGTTTATTATCAGTAAACAATGATCCTTTCATTGCCTCCTAAACACTCCAATACCATATTCTAAACATTCAAGAATGGTGTCAAAAATAGAGAATCGAAGAAAACCCAAAGAAATCTCACCAAATAACCTTTACCCTTCCTATCCTACGAATTCCTGTCCTACAGTACCCTTCAATGATATTCCACTAATTCCTGTTGAATAGATCCGCTGCCTAGAACTCCATTTGGACAAACGTCTTGCTTGGACTCCACATACGAGACTAAAGCGACAATAACTGCTCGTCGTTACAGTCTATTTCAACATTTATACAAACGTTCAAAGCTCCCAATTCATTACAAAAGACCTATTTACATGACTGTGATTAGACCTATTTGGACGTACGAAGTTGAGCTTTGGAGCTCTACTAAACCATTCATCTCGTATCCAATCCTTACAATCCAAAATCCTTCGAAAAATCCTCAATGCACCTTACTTTGTCACCAATAAACTTATCCATAAAGATCTTAATGTTCCATATGTTGCTGAGTTAGCCCTAACCAGGTACTTATTCTATCATCGTGAGCTCCATAACCACTCCAATCCATTAGTTTCTCAACTTGTTTCCCACTCCATTCCCGATAATTTTCCGAGGCGTCTGAAATGAAGATGGCCTAGAGATCTTCTAGTGTAGAATTTTTATTTAAGTGCTACTGATGAGTAGTTCTTTTTAAGTTTTGACATGTTATTGCAATCGTTATCAGCTCATTTACTTAATGTATATATTTGTACAGATGTAAATTTCAATAAATTGATATATAGAATAAATAATTTAGGCGGGTGGTCTATACTATTTTGGTGAAACGTTTTCTTAATAAGAAAAGAAAGCATAAATTTAGATTATTAAAAAAATATTACTTAAATAATAACCATACTGTATATTAATATTTAATTTTCGGTGAATAGCGGAGGCAATACCTTGTTATAGATATCAATGGAGGCCCCCATGACAAAGGGTGTAATCATATACCAACCCCACCACCCCCCATGGCTAAGGCCTGCTTTGGCCGACAATGTCTTCCCTATCAGGCGATAAAATACTGCTAAATATTTACTTCCGGAAAGATAGGGCTCTGAAAACACCCTGATTGCTCCGATGATATAAAAAAGTAAAAATTTTATAATAATTATTTTTAATTTCATTTTTTTCATATTTAAAAATAATATTTCGAGTTATCATAGAAAAAAGATATTTCCTAATTATTTAAAAAAAATAAATAAAAAAATGTGTGCTGTTGATATAATCGTTTATCGTTCCTTTATCCTCCTCTACCAAATACGGAAAACCGATCGGTATTTGTAATCTTGTCGAAATGGTTCCCTTGAAATAATCTTAATCATTCGTGCTTCATTTCTTGAATTATTTTCCCATCACCACTTGCAGAGCTTTCTCACTCACTTGTTGCACTTATCAATATAATGGAAATAGGTAAAGAACATAAATATGTTTTAAATAATATACAGGGTGTGTACCTCTTAGTGTAAAAAAAAAAATGGGTGAGACTAGATCAAAAATGTACAAAAATGCGGCAAATCTCATCTTTCTATTCCAATCCGTTGCAGATATATGATAAATCAAAGACTTTTTGGAAGAAACCACATTTTTTATCATTAAAGTCCATCTCCATTTTGATTAAATATTTTTCTAACTTTGACCAAATTTTCGGATTTAGCATTAAATTTCCTATAACAGCAGAGTACATGCAGCCTTGAATTTAACAAACTTGGGACCTAAAAAGAAAAAAAAATTATTGTTTAATAGAAAATAAAGGAAAACTGTCAATAAGGGACACGAAATCAAAGGATTTTATGTTATTAGATTTATTTATGTACTATATTATTATTATTTAGGATTTATTTGATTATATATTCAATGTAAGGTTTAAAACCCAATAGGTAGAAATGCCTTCCCCTGTAAAAACATACTCATCTGTCCATAAAATTCACCTCAAAAAGTGGTATTCTTCAACACAATCTGCATTCAGAAACTAATGGCGAAATTGAGGTCTACGTTCATTATCATTGGGTTTTAAACCTTACATTGAAAATCTAATAAAATAAATCCTAAATAATAATAGGAAATAAATAAATGTAATAACATCAACATAATTTTTTTCATTTATTTTTATTTTTTTAAATTCATATTGACAAAGTATTACGAACAACTTCAAAGAGGGCAATACAATCAATGGTTATATTTATGTAAAAGTGTTTATGCATCTACGGAAGGGTTTGGAATTTCAGCATTACAGATATATGTTAACTTTAGTTTTGTAATCTGCAATTTTTATTTATTTGAAATGAACCAATAAGGTTAAAATTAATAGGATATATATATATATATATATATATATATATATATATATATATATATATATATATATATATATATATATATATATATATATATATATATATATATATATATATCGCAGGTCTCTGCTTCCATCATGCCTATCACGTTATGTGTTTTTGTATCTCACCAAATTCAGTTACAACGTCATCTTCGATTAAAAGGATTAATGTTCTTTGCTTCTTTTCTACCCAAAACTTCTTCATTAGTTCGCTATGGTTCTTGAGGTTAAGTCAATAAAATAACTTATTTTAGCAAAGTCTCGAGCCTATATTGTTCTCATAATCATGCTCTACTGTGAACAAAACACGTTATAATATAATTATATAAGTTGTACAGGCAATCTAATGAATAAAGCTAGGAACAATATAAATATATAAAAAACATACGTTAGAATACATAACTGTATATAATTCAAAAATATAGAGGAGTATGAAACTACTTACAATGTTACTGGTGGGTACTGCCATTGGGTATCTAATGCCAAACAATAACCACTCTAGTATACAAATGAACTGGAGGCATCAGAGAAAAAATGGTAAGGGATGAAGGTTACGTGATTTTTTCAAAACTTTGTGGAATTCCCAGGTACAGGTAGGTGGAATTTTCGTTTGCTTTGTAATATTTAAATTGATAAATGGTTTTATTATGATTTATATTAATATTTTCTATATATGCATGTGAAAAAGATGGAAGTATGTTAGTGATCTCAACATTTCAAAGCTTTACATCGACTTCTTTATCCAGCATGTTCCCTCTTATAAGGAGAGAACACGTGTCAGCTATAATATCTCCTTCGCTTTTAGGGACGAGCATTCCCATCTTATTTATGTATCGACTGGTAACTCTGATATTTATGTAAATTTGTCACGATTTTCCGTTTTTCACCAGAAGGAAACATTTATGAAAGATACAAATTAAGGTCTACAACCGGTACTAAAATCGTGGCAGATGACATTTTTGGTGAAATAAAATGAAAATATGACAACATGCAGGCTATATCTTTATTTTTCCGTGATTACTGAATATACGATATTTATTTCTCAGTTAGGAGAATTGATAATATTGTATTGATAATATTGAAAAATCTTATTTTAGGAAAAACCAAAAATTCAAGTTTGGTTCCAATTTGTTGTTTTTCTCTAACGATTTAAAAACCAGTATTCGTTTTTTGTGACAGCTATGTATTTTAAAAAGAATTAAGAAGAAAAATAAATAAATAAATACAAATAACATAAAATAAAAAAACTACCTTTCTGTTGGTACCAATAACCCAAAATTCACAAACACACTTAACACAAAAAGTGCGCTGAACCGACAATTTACAAGTGCCACTGATGGTTATATATATTAATAAACCATATTGTTATATTTATTTAAGTATTTTTTTTTTGTATTGAAATTTACAACTATACAAATATATACATCAAGTACATGTGCTAATAACGGTTACAATAACGTGAAAAAACTTGAAAAGAACTTCTCGTCAGTAGCACTTCAATTAAAATTCTACACTAGAAGATTTCTAGGCCATCTTCTTTTCAGACGCCTCGGAGGGTTATCGGGAATGGAATGGAAAGCAAGTTGAGAGACGAGCGGATTTGAGTGGTTATGGAGTTTACTATGAAAGGATAGGTATATGGTTTGGGCTAAATCAGCAACATATATGACATTAAGGTCTTAATGGATAAGTTTATTTGTAACAAAGTGAGAAGCATTGTAAGAATTGTATACGGGAATAATTAAAAGGTTTAGTTGGGCCCCGATGTTTAATTATAAAATCAGATTCCTTAAAATTACCCCTTTCTTTACCTTGTATAAATTTATCATTATCATTTAATGTTGCAACTTTTTTTGTATAATAAAACATTAGCCTCCTCCAGAATTTTCCTCCACAAAGATCTGGCTTGGGATTTCATAAAATTATTTTAGTAATTATTTTAAAATAATAATATTATTTTTATTTTATTTTTTTGTTTTATTTACAGGTAAGGATCACTATTATTTTAATTTCCATTTCCGAAGTATTATTGCTTATACACGTGAGTATGATTAACTATCAATATAATAATAATATATATTACAATGATAATTTTTTAATAATTGAAGTACCCTTAATTCAGGTGTCGACAATTATAGTATTTTTTTTTTTACATTGTGAGTTTTTTTTTTATTTTCAGCACTGGTGTGAGGTTTATAGAAATTAAATTATTTCAATCTTCTAGAGAAAGAAATCCTTGTCTCTTTCACTTCTCTGTTTATTTCTTTTTTACACTTCTAGTTTTTGCTCTAAGGGAAATATTTTGAAGATGTAATTATAAAATTTAATTATTAGAGTTTCCCCTAGCCCGAGATATAATAATTTTAATATAAAAAAAATTTACACCTCATTAAGCTATTTTAATTAAATTTGATGAGGGAACATTCTGTGTTAGCTGAGTGCTTCGCTTGTGGCGAGATCTTGCTTTTTTTTTTAATAACTGAATTAAATATTTTCCCATCTTCGCTGAAGTGACAATCAGAAAGATCAACTCACCCTTTGGGCAAACTAACTAACCCACACTGTTCGAGTCATGAAAGGTTGAAAAGTTTTGTGTTTGGTCTTCAAAAACTGAAATAGAATTTTTACTTTTACTATCAGTTTTTAATTAGATAGATCAGATTAGAGAATGATTTTATACTTGCAGAATTATATTGCTCCACTGTTTGATACAATACAGATGTGTTTATAAAGATATCCAAATACATACATATATATATATATATATATATATATATATATATATATATATATATATATATGTTAGTTAAGGCTTTGCAGTACAAAATAATGCAATTCCTCAAGCTGATAACGGTCATGTCTTGTACTGATAATCGATAAAAGTGGACAAAATTCAGTGGCATCAATATCAGTGTCTGCATCAATTTGTTATTAACAGATCGTTTGTTTTTTTACATATAGTTTTAATACTTGTATATTTTTATGACATGGAATCATCATCTTCAGGTATATAATTTTGAAATATAGTATTATATTTACCTTAATAATATAATAAAGTAGGATTATTGATTTTAGTTTATCTGTAGCGAATGGTTTAGTGACCTTCCAAACCCGTCCAAGCATACTTTTTTTCCACCATCTTCTAGTACATTATCTAAATATTATGTTTTCGTTGAAAAATCTTGCCCCAATCTGCCCCAGCGTCAGAAAAAATATTTCTCCTTTGTTAGTGCCTAGACGAAAAAATCAATTTATTTCCTATCCTATTCCACAAGCTCCCACTAAAAAAATGGCAGGACCGCAGCAATGAAGACAAACAAGTTTTTAAAGAAATCAAGAGTCGAATCCAAGAAAGTTTTTTTTAAAAGTGTCGTTTGATTGTTTGACATTCCTAAATCTGGCTTTGGAAATAGTAACGATGGAAATACGGCTTGGCAATTTTTCTCTCATGCTGATATTTCGTCTGAAATTACCGGAGTTAACGCTGAACTAATTAAAAGGCTTCATACAATACTAATAGCAATATCAAGTCGGTACGAAATTGATACTAATGCCTATCAAGAGTTTGATCATGGTACTGCAAGCATTATGTAGAAAAGTACCCATGGTACTCGAAGTCACCGACCCTCTACAAGTTTCTAATTCATGGTACAGGAAGCACAGGAAGCTCGTAACAAGGATTTCAAACAATATCGTGAACATTACGGAAGTTTAGTCGAGAAACATCCAAGCAGGATATATTCATTAACTTTTTTTTGAGTTCAGACCTAGTTCTAACAAGCAAACGAAGACTACCTAAGAAAAAATTGATATCACTACCAACAGAGGCTACAAACTTTCATTCTTTAACTTTGGAAAATAGGCCTGACACAGGAGAAAAAGACAGCGAAGATAATGAGGAAATGTTGTTGATTGAAAATGTGTTACTTATTTTAATGAAAAGTCTGAATTTTTTTATTTACTTTTTTCTAAGTTTTTCGTATTGTACACAAATAAAGTCAGTGATTTAGGTTTTTCAATGTTTCAATGTATGATATATAGCTTTAAGAACCAATGTTGATGATTATTTAAGATATAAGTAAGAATATTTATTTTATGCCAACAATTAGGGCTACTTGCCCCACTGTGCGACGTTTCGAGACTGGAATATTCTCATAATCATGCCCTCCAGTGAAAAACAGGTTACAATAAAATTATATAGTTATATAAGTTATTTCAAAACATAAAGTTAGCTACAGTACAAGTATACAACAACATGTGTTAGAATAATAAAAATATATACATAATTACAGAAAATAGAGTAGTATGAAGCTACTTACAATGTTACTAGTGAATATGAATAGACTAACAGTTCTAGTACACAACTAACCTAGGAGAATTTTGAACAGACAGTTACAAAGGTTGTAGGGAAAAAACTATTTCTTAAAAATTAGGTTCAGAGGATAGGGTGGGATTCCCAAAGATGCAGGTACAAAAATATTTCAGTGTAATATACTAATAAATGGAAGAATGATTTATATGATGTATATATATGTAAATGTATATTATTGGTCTGAATGTATTATGTTGGAATAAACAAGATTTAGAACTTCTGATTTTTTTGTTTATTGCGCGATTTTTAATATATATATATATATATATATATATATATATATATATATATATATATATATATATATATAAACCTTCAGAAACAGTGTCGAAATTAGAAAATTACAATAAATCCAAACAAATCACATCAGCTATCCTTTACCCTTCGTCGTAAGCTTACTACTTCTTGTGCTAAAGTATCCTTAAATGATATTCCGTTAATCCTTGTTTAACAGATCCGCTACCTAGGACTTTATCTGGAAAAACAACTTACTTGTAGACCACATACAAGACTAAAAGAATAAGAAACTGCCAGTTGTTTAATCTTTCACCATTTAAAATATAAACGTTCAAACCTTCCAATTAATTACAAAAGACTCATTTACATAACAATAATGAGACCAATTTGGACATACGGAGTTGAGCTTTGGGGCTCAAATAAACCATCCAATTCATCTCGTATCCAATCCTTACAATCCAAAATCCTTCGAAAAATCCTCAATGCTCCTTACTTTGTCACACCACTAGACCTCCGATAACCCTCCGAGGGTTCTGAAAAGAAAATGGTCTTGGACCTTCCATTATAGATTATATTGCATTACTTCCAATGGGTAATTTTTTATAAGTTATTATCATCTTATTTAAATCATTTTTCCATACTTCATGTACATATTATGTAAAGTTGTAAATATCAATGAATATATAAATGAAAAAAAAAAATCTTATGAAATTGCATTTATTCTATTTTGTTTGGGGATTACTTCAGTGTTTTGTCCGACATCTCAAGTATTTCAATTACTTAACCACGAACCACTCTATATATATTATGAATAATGTGTTGACTATAATATGTCTAATATTAAATATTTGACTGGTATCATTTGTAGGATTAATAATTTTATTATCTAAAGGATTTAAGTTAATGATATTTAAACTCATTTTAGGACAATAAGATAGATAAATACCCAAGTAAAATATACATATATTTAATTAAATCATATACTGTTTGCTATTAATTATTTCAGACAGTATACATTTTTTTTTTTCAAATTCATCCCTTCATTTTTATATTTTTCTTTGTGGCCGTAACTGTCAGGAGGGCAGAATAACAAAGACGGGGTTCTTCTCGGGGCATTGGGACGAGAGCTCTACGCTATGATGAGATCTCATTTGTTCTCAATTCTTAGCAAAAGGTCGACCTGAGTTTTAGTTAAGGCTTTCAGCCTCTTCCTTCTGTCCCCTGAAATATTTTTTTTTCATTGTTATTTTTTTTTTAGCTATCGACGGATTTTTTTTAATATAATGTGAAATTCACCAAAATCTTCAGGAAATAATTCATTTGGATATTGGATAAAATCTGATAATCCAATATGTGGGAATTCGATGAAGGCTTTTAGGGTAGCGTTTATATCTTAAATGAAAAAAAAAAAAAAAAAAAAAAAAAAAACGGTATTTGCAGGAATTTACTATAATTCCTAGCAGATACCTTAAAAATGAATTTTCAGTTCGCATTAACTTATATTATTATAACAATTTTTCTCATTTTCAAAATATTTCAGAAAATTAAATTTTCCTACCGTCGTGATTGAAGTTGATTTTTTAAGAAAGATTTCTAGATATTTTTCTTATATATTTACTGGAAGAACGATACATTTCATTTTATAAAGGCAATGAAAATGTTTATGTCATCTCATTTTTTTTAATTACTATAATTATTATAATAACAAATATCAACTTATTTAATTTTGAGTTAATTTAGTTCGGCAAGTGATCTATGTATATTCGTCAATAATTATATCTTTAATTTCAGAACTATTTCAACTTGCTTTAAAATAAAATTCAGCAAAGCTTACTGTTGCTCATTTGTTTGTTTTATGACAAGTAAATTTGAATATTGAGAATATAAAGTTCAAAAATTATTCCTGGGAACAAAATGAATATTCAAACAACTCGGCTTTCAACTCCGAACCGCTTCCCATTTAACTCTGCAATTCTGGGCTCTTTTGTCATTTTTATGGTCTTCTTCAAATAATAGTTATTTGAAGCCGAGCATATTCATCTTCCATTTCTTATGAAATATTACATAGCGGGAAATCATTTAAAGAAGTTAAAGACATGCTGAAAAATTACATCTCTAGAAATGACACTCAGATTCTAATCGTACGAAGACCGTCAGAGTACAATGGGAAGAGGTCTTATAATAGGACTGACGAGGGAAGGAGAAGGTTCTAAGGATATGATTTATGGGCACTCGGAGGAAGAGGGATGAAAAGGGAAGTCTGGAATTGGAGGCGGGGATCTTCGGCTAGGTTGGAAAAGGGACCACTTTTCACCGAATTGCGGCTTCTGTGGACCTCGAAAACTGACCTCAAAGAAGAACTGATGGTTTCCGCTGAGCCGAAAATCACTTAAAATCAGTTCTGTTGGACGTGAGCCCACTGAAATACTGATATATTTTTAATATAAATTAGAGAAAAAAAAAATGTTGATTGTTGTATTAAAATAAATACACAAAATTCATCGAACCATATTTATGTTCAAATGAACATACATGCATTTCTGTTCTATGACATATATATTTCAATTTACATAGCTGTTAGCCAAATAAAGTTATTTTATTTTAGTATTGCAAGACTTTTCAGCCTATCCATGTTATTTTAAATGAGAGGGAGGGGAGGTTCGTCGAGGTTATAAGTTATAGAATATATTATATTATAAAACCAAGGAAGTAAGATAGGTGAAAATTGTGCATTATTAAGGGAGAATGCTGGATCACAGCTTGGTCCGAGTTGACTGAACGCGCAATGCTTTGGAAACCGTTGAGCATTGAGCCTGGCGTTGAAATGAGAAAGTTCATTATTGTTGAACCGTTTGTAATAATGAATCGGCCATTAGTTAATTATCGAGTTCAATGGCCATTAACTGATCAATGGGACCATAAGCCCGCACATATCTCTCTTCTATCTGCCCCATTTAATTCTTGATCGCTACCTCAATCAGATTTTTTTTTTTTTTATTTAATACATTTTTTCGTCTTTAATAAAATACTTTCGAAGAATAATTAAAATTTGGAAGGAAAATGGTTTTATTTTAAATGAAATTATTTTTTATCGTTGACCTAGTCCATGCTTTATCTCTATCTTCGCCTATTTGATTTAATCATTTACTGAAGGATGTTCTGTAGAATCCTGTCAACTTTATCCATCTGTTTCATTCATTGAGCATGAGTGTATTTAATGTTGTAAAAAGACAAGTAAAGAATGACTTCATGTCATATCAACTAATATTTTCCTCCAATTATTGTTAGTCCAGTCAAACATATTGTAGAGTGCATGAAATATGCGATGATTTTTGACCTCGGGGCTTCGTTAGGAGTAGATAGATGGTAAACATACTTAGAGTCTCCACCCTTGGGCTAACGGTTGGGTGTAGGGGAGAAGGTCCTATTTTGGGATTTTCAATTATATTTCAAAAGCATTGGACTCTAGACAAATATATTACAAATAAAAATTAAAGCTGATTAAATTTCCTATAATGTTGTCTATGTAAATATTTGTCGAACTTTGCGCTATTTTTGAGATTTACGTTGTTGAAAATCGATAATTTTTGCAAAAAAAATATTTTTACCTCACTTTTTGTCTAACATTTGCTTCTGGTGCAAAAATTATTCTGTTTTAGTAAATATTTATATAAACAATTTTATAGAAAATTTAATTAACTTTGATTTTTATTTGTGATATATTTTTCTAGAGTTCACCGTTTTCGAGATATTGAAAACCCAAAAAACCTTCTTCTTTCCCCCCAAACATTAACTCATCCCTCAGGGGTGGGGACTTTTAGTATGTTTACCTTCTAACTAATCCTAACGAAGCCCTGAGGTCAAATATGATCATATATTGCATGCACTCTACCCCATCATTTCAGTACTTATTTACTGGAATGTGCGCGGTTTTCTTAGTAATGGTTTAAGATGGAAAACAATTCTCAAATGACAACTCCAAAATTAAAGAAAATTAACTTAATTTTTTTTATCAACCAGCTGGATGTTTTCGTTTTTGGAAGTAAACCATGCGCGTGTTCATATATTTGTTTTATGTACATATTACGGGTTACATTTTTATAATTCTCTTTTTATTGAAACTGAAAACACGAGCAGCAATCTGACGAGGAAAAAATAAGTTAGAGCATGCACTGCTAAATCAACGGAGTTCAGTTCTTCAGACTGCGGATATGAAAGTATAAATCATTATGATTAGGTGCATAACAGCAAAACCGAGCTCATATATATAAGCATAATTGGAAATCCAATTTTAATTTAAATGTACAAGTGGGTAATCCAGATTGACGGAAACTATTAGGAAACTATAGACTGTATAATCAATGCTTACAACAAATGACCCATAAATCAAATATTTACCCACATTATCAAAAAGCGAAGGATCGACATTCTGATTTAGTACTAATTTTTATTCAGCAGAAATAATTTCATTGATTTCATCTGGTTGAGTTTTAATTTCTAGCCTTAAATGTAATCGAGAGTGTGGCGAACCTTGTTTTTTTTTTCACTCAATATTGTACTTTAAGTTTTTACTATTGTAAATTTTATTATTGCAAAACCTTCCTAGAACTATGATAATGGTGTAATTTAAAATTTGGTACAGATGGGTTCAGTAGTTTTACCAATATAAACTCTATTAACGAATCGTGTTAACCACATTTTGTTCGATTTTCAAATTTTACTGGGATCCACATACCATACCACATGTTTAAATATTTTTTTAATATTTTATTTCTATGCAAATTTTGTTATCAATTCCTTTAGATTTGATTTAGAATATCAAGATCTTTAGAACACCAAACCATTGTAACCTCTCATTTAGAATAGCACTCGCCATCTGTCGGTCAATTTTCAAAATTCAATATTATCCACTTATTATCGCTTTTTTAATGACAAACTAATTGAAAATCTGTAAATTTTATTATTGCTAAACATTCTTTGAGCTATAAAGTTGATGTGGTTAAAATTTGGTTCAGATTAGTTCAGTAGTTTCCGCGGTTAGTGATCCCTATCAAAAAATGGCTTGTCCTTTTATATAATGGTAGTATCCTTTTATATATATATATATTTTTTTTTTGTTACCGGCCAGCTAAGGACCACGTTTAAGCCACCAAGTTAGCTTTACGCTTTCTCGAATAGTCATTTATCTGTTCACTTTTCTCTTTCCTTACTTTCATCCGTCCATTTCTCTCGTCATTTTGGAGCTGGTTTGTCTTGTACCTTCTGAAGCCAATTGGGTTTGCCTTTTTAATTTTTCAAAATGTTGTACAATTTTCTTGTAAATCTGCTTGGACTTATTCTTTATATATTCCCATAGAAAATTAATCTCTTTTTCCTAATTTCATCTGTTATTCTTTCTACATATTTGTATACTGCTGTGTTACTTCCTTATTTGGAAGTTTCTCCAATTGTTTTCTAATATCTTTCTCAATATCCTATCATTTTTCCTGATTTCATTTTCTTTTATTGTTCATAAAATTATTGTTTCAGCTGCATATAAACATTCTGGTCGAATTACTGTCTTGTAGTGACGAATTTTTGAGTTTATGGACAGTGATTTTTTTTTGTAAACATCTTTAGTTGAGTGGAATGCTAAGTCCATCTTTTACAATCCCGCATGAATAGCTTCTTTCTCTCTTCCTTTGGGCTGTGTGATTTTTCCTAGATACTTAAATTTGTTTCTTATTATATTTCTGTACTTCGTGTTTAACTTTGATGGTGCCCTTTTGTTGTTTGTCATTACCTCAGTTTTATAAGGGAGATTTGTAATCCTGCTTTTTCTGCTGTCTGTTTAAGTAATTATATATGTTTAGAAGATTATTTTTACTATAATATTTTACCAATTTACATTCCCTTTCTAAATGTTTATATAATGTTTTTTGCTTTCCCGATAAGGATAGTTCAAGTAAACTCCCCGTCAAAAGTATTGCAACACCCATAATTCTTGAGATTTTCCTGGTGTTTACCTTAATCCATACTTGGTTTATATTCATATTAATATTGTTTATTAAACGTGAGACATTAAGGATTAGACACATCAATGTTTTCCCTGTTAATAAAAAACGATGGAATTTTAGATTATTTTTTTGCTAATTTCTTTCAGTACATGATTAGCATTCGTTTCGTTATTTACAATTACGCCAAGACTAGTGGAAGCAGTCATTCAAGCCAGAGGGGGAAATATGTCTTATCAAATATAAATTACAAATTATAAAGTTAAAATTGTGAAAACCGAAAATTTAAAAAAAAAGTATGTTTTCTAACTTTTTTGTTTATTGGAATAAATATTGTAATGTATTTTAATAAAAAATATTTATGTCTAGTTTAGAAATGTTTATTATAAACTTCAGAACCTTTCTTTATTATGAAAAAAAAAAACTTTTTTTATAAAATTCAAATATTTCAAAGTGTTGCGATACTTTTGACGGGGAGAATATATTTATCTTTTTCTAAAGAACAATTTAAGTCTATTTATGTCTACACATTTCTCTATTCGCATCTAAGTTATCATTTCATACATACATCCACGGAGCCATATCCATGTATATGAGTGTGTATTAATGCATTTGTGTTCCATTTACTATCTGAATCTAACGTCAGGGCTACAACATATCTTTAGGATAACTTATGACTTGTGGTCGTGAGTGGAGTCATGTTCCGGGAGTGATTTGTCTTCAATCCTGGGATCTACAGTGCCCGCACTACACATCTGTTATTCTCTAAGTGCCGACCCGTTGACCTGAGAGGCAGCAAATAGTAATTTCCAGTCATCTATATTCTTCCGAATATTTTATACTTTGTTATAAACTCATTTTAATTGAATAAAACAAATTAATCTTTATTTATTTATTGATCATCATGACTGTACACAATATACACATCCAGTAATGTGAGGAAATTACAATACGATTAAGAAGAGGTTACAGCAGCATGTCGATAATATTAAAAAAAAATATATATATATATATATATATATAATAAAATAAAATAAAAATCATTTTCTTCCTGACTAGGAAAACCAATAGATCATGGATATGTCTATCTTTAATTATAAATAGGCATGGCTATAGATTATAATCTACTACTTTTAAATCTATAGCTTTTGATGAGGAAATTGTCATAGCTAGAGTATGTCAAAAAAGATCCAACACTTAAAAAAATGAAGGCAAAACGTTACTTTTTTTCATCCGAACCAATACAGATCCTTAACAATAGTTCCTTGCCACAAACGTTATATAACAAAAAATATTTTCAGTTAAATTTTTGATAAGGAAACCGTCATCAAATTTTCAATCCGAGCTACACCAACACTGCCAAAAAAGCCATAATACTAAAAAAATGTTTACGAAACTTGACTTTTTTTCATTCAAACCAATATAGATCCTAAACTTTTCATTTCCTAATCCAGAGGTACTAAAATTATAAATTGTAGATGGCGAATTGCTTTGAATTTTCATTGTTTCTGACTTTCGACTGTTTTTTTTTTTTTTTTTACAATTTTAATTAAAATTTCCATTAAATTAAGATTTCTTAGTATTCTTTTAAAAATTCTAATACGTTTTATAAGCCCTGGTTGTAAAACTCTAAAATAAATTTTCTAAATATAACATATACATTCCATAGAGGAAATAAGAATCTGAAAATTTTCAACGATGTTCAGAGTTTCCAGGTAGCGAGGAGGAAGTCAGAACAACTAAGTTCGAATGATGTCGAATAAATAAGAGGAAATCGTTGTATTTAATTCTTACGTATTGTTGAACTATTCATAAACTTATTTTATTTTGTTTTGTATTTTACTTTGCTCTGTTTAGTATCAAATTCTTTTTATTAAAATAACACGAGTAATCTGATAAAGCATTTATTTTATAAAGTTATATGCTATAGCAACTTCATACAAGAATTAAAGTCCCAAGCTGTTCAAAGTTTCATTTTATTTGACAAAGTGAACAGGAATATGACGTTTTAAATCCATGTGGATCACTATAGGGATTAAATCAATGTTTCAATGAATATTTAATTGATTTTGATCAATTGGTCTAATAACAAATAAAATTCTTAAAAATTAACATGTTTCACAACTACAAGATAGAATATAGTTTAAAACATTATGTAGTTTAAGAAATATGGCAAATATTTATGGCAGAGCGACAAATATTTCATTGTTCAAATTTTCTTAAAGGAAAAAAAAAGAAGTTTGTCAATTTAATTTTTTTTTTTTTAGTTCATCAACTATTAAATTTATTCTGAATAATCAATATATAAAGCTGAATAAATGAAGCTAAATGATTTAACCTAAGTTTGTAGAAAAAATCTTTTAATTATAAAAATTAAATGCTATATTAAAATCATTTTAAATTAGTGTTAAATACGGGTTTAAACTTCTTATGGAATTTGTTTTAGTAATTATTACATTTAGTTTTTGTAAGCCATTGATTTTATACTCAAAGAACACTATATATTTATTTTCTTCAAATTTCAGTTAAGTAATAAAAACATTAAAATATGTATAAACACTGCATATACATTTGTTTCTGATTATTAATTACACAAGTAATACATTGTAAATTATTCCTGGGACATTTCAAATATTTCTAAAAACTGTTTTTTTTTTGTTTTTTTTATATGCATTTATTGAAATTTACAACTGTACAAAATATATACATCAAGTAAATGTAATGACAACGATTATAATAACATGTTAAAACTTGAAGAGAACTACTCATCAGTAGCACTTTATTAAAAATTCTACACTAGAAGGTCTCTAGGCCATCTTCGTTTCAGACGCCCCGGAGGATTATCAGGAATAGAGTAGGAAGCAAGTTGAGAAACTAACGGATTTGAGTGATTAAAGAACTTACTATGAAAGGAAAAGTATCTAGTGTGGGCTAAATCAGCAACATAAGGAACATTAAGATCTTTATGGATAAGTTTATTAGTGACAATTTAAGGAGCGTTGAGGATTTTTCGAAGGATTTTGGATTGTAAGGATTGAATACAAGATGAATTGGTGGATGGTTTAGTGGAGCACCAAGGCTCAACTCCGTACGTCCAAATAGATCTAATCACAGTCATGTATATGAGTCTTTTGTAATTGATTTTGAGCTTTGAACGTTTGTCTAGTAAATGTTGAAGTAGTCTGTAACGACGGGCAGTTTCTTGTCGTTTTAGTCTGGTATCTGAAAACAGTTAAAATTTTATTTTAGATACTTTATATTTTATTTTTGATCTTATCAAAAACTATCATTTACAGTTTTTAACGAAATATATAAATAACAACAAATAGTTTTTGGAATAAAAAAATGTATATTTTAACCTGTGGGTGATATAAAAATTCTATTTCATATTGCTATACAATCCAACTATATATGAAAATAAATTGAAGAATGGATTTTTATTTGCTTGTTTTATTTTAAAGAAGGATGTCTGAACATATAAAAGTATTTATATAGGAATAAGTCTGTTTTAAATTGGGTATATCGTTTTTATATGACATTACTAAATAAAGTCCCTAATAAAATTTACAATCGGATCCAACTTTAATTTTACCTTAGCCATTACATCACAATTATAGATGTTCAAGTTTCCAATGGCCTATACAGCCGTATACCGTTTAATGCGATAACGATTACTTTTTATGAGGTCGTATAAGAAACACTTTCGAGGCAACTCGTGTTAGAGGGAAGTTTTTCCGAACTTTAAAAGGCTTTATTTGTATTAGGCACCGAGTTACTATTGTATCAAGAGTAATATGTATTTATTTTTAATCTCTCACTATTCTCGTCATGTTCGGTTTGATTTTTATAGTGTCAGGTCTTATAGTTCAGTCAATGAGTGCTGAAATGAGGGGTGTAATGTGCATGGAATATGCGATAATTTTTGACTTAATAGCTTCGTTAGGAATAGTTGGAAGGTAAACATACTAAAAGTCCCCACCCCTGGGGAGTGAGCTAAGGGTGGGGGGAGGGGAGAAGTTTCGTTTTTTTGGTTTTTCGATAATATCTCGAAAACTGTTGACTCTAGAAAAATATGTTACAAATAAACATAAAAGCATATTAAATTTACTATAAAATTTATTATATATAAATGTGTCCTAATTCTAACCGTTTACAAGATATACGTTATTGAAAATAGGTGATTTTCAGGAAAAAGCAAAAGTCACCTCACTTTTTGACAAACATTTGCTTCTATTACGTTCCACAAACGTTTCTCAGAAAAAATATCAGAATCAAAATTGTAGAGCATTAAATTTGCTTTAATTTCGTATATACGTTTCTGGTGTTTGCTTCAAATACTTAACAAAAAGTGAGGTAAACATTTTTTTTATTTCTAAAATTGTCGATTTTTAATAACGTATGTCTCAAAAACCGTTGGAATTTCTACAAATACGTATATAATTAATTTTATAGGAAATTTAATTAGCTTTAATTTTGATATGCTATATATTTTTCTAGAGTCCATCGTTTTCGAGATATAATCAAAAACAAAATTGGGACCTTCTCCCCTCACCCCACCTTTAGCTCACCCCCAGGGGCGGGGACTTTTAATATGTTTACCTTCTAACTACTCCTAACAAAGCTGTGAAGTCAAAAATTATCGCATATTTCATGCTCTCTACACCTCTCATTTCGGTAATCTTTATCTGGGGTCGCACTTCTCTGAAAAAAACACGTTTATTGATACTCATTCCGAAACTAATTGTTCGATTCAAAATTTCTATTTTTTATCTGAAAGCTCCTTAAATTTACTATAAGAACCTATATACGAAATTTTGATTATGTCACGTTAAACACTCAAACCAGCCCACTGAATTTGTGAATATCATCATAATTTGCCAAAACATACATATTTAGCGTTCAGGTTTAGGGTGTATTACGTGATATAATCAAAATTTCATATATATGGCCTGATAGTAAAATTTTCCAGATTTTAGTTGAAAAAAATAATTTCAGATCTGACAAATAGTTTCGGTGTTATGGTGAAAAATATGCCAAAAAAACTTGGACTTAAAATAGTAAATAGAATAGTAAGCGGTTTTTAACGTGCTAGTATAGGTATTTAATGGGACTTGATCAAAATTTCATATATAGGTTCTTATAGTAAATTTAAGGAGCATTCAGATAAAAAATAGAAATTTCGGATCGAACAATTAGTTTTGGAGTGAGTATCAATAAACGTGTTTTTTCAGAGAAGTGCGACCCCACATAAAGAGTGCCGAAATGAGGGGTGTAGAGTGCATGAAATATGCGATAATTTTTTACTTCTCAGCTTTGTGAGGAGTAGTTAGAAGGTAAACATATTAAAAGTCCCCGCCCCTGGGGGTGAGCTAAAGGAGGGAGGAGGGGAGAAGGCCCCCGGTTTTGTTTTTCGATTATATCTCGAAAACGGTGGACTGTAGAAAAAATAAATTCCTATAAAATTAACTATATACGTATCCGTAGAAATTCCAACGGTTTTCGAGATATACTTTATTAAAAACGACAATATTAGAAATAAATAAAATGTTTACCTCACTTTTTGTTAAGCATTTGAAGCAAATACCAGAAATGTATATATGAAATTAAAGTAACTTTAATGCTCTATAATTTTAATTCTGACTTTTTTTTTTTTTGAGAAACGATTGTAGAACGTATTAGAAGCAAAAATTTGACAAAAAGTGAGGTGACATTTGTTTTTTTCCCTAAAATCACCGATTTTCAATAACGTATATCTCGTAAGCGGTTAGAATTACGACAAATTTATATATTGTCAACTTTATAGGAAATTTAATTATCTTTTATGTTTGATTGAAACATATTTTTCTAGAGTCAACTGTTTTCTAGATATAATTGAAAGTCCGAAAAAATGGAACTTCTCCCTTTTCCCTCACCGTTAGCTCACCCCCAAGGGGCGGGGACTTTTAGTATGTTTACCTTTTAACTATTGCAAACGAAGCTATGAAGTCAAAAATTATCGCATATTCCATGCACTCTACAATATGTTTATTGACTGGACTGGACTATTAGGTGAACATATAAATATCGTAAATGCGGAAAATATGGATGTAGAGAGAAACCGAACCAGAAACAAAGAGGGGGAGAAATATATATATATATATATATATATATATATATATATATATATATATATATATAGAGAGAGAGAGAGAGAGAGAGAGAGAGAGAGAGTGAGAGAGTGAGAGAGAGAGAGAGAGAGAGAGAGAGAGAGAGAAGAGAGAGAAGAGAGAGAGAGGGAGAGAAAGAGAGAGTGTGAGTGAGAGAGAGAGAGAGAGAGAGAGAGAGAGAGAGAGAGAGAGAGAGAGAGAGAGAGAGAGAGAGAGAGAGAGAGAGAGAGAGAGAGAGAGAGAGAGAGAGAGAGAGAGAGAGAGAGAGAGAGAGAGAGAGAGAGAGAGAGAGAGAGAGAGAGAGAGAGAGAGAGAGAGAGAGAGAGAGAGAGAGAGAGAGAGAGAGAGAGAGAGAGAGAGAGAGAGAGAGAGAGAGAGAGAGAGAGAGAGAGAGAGAGAGAGAGAGAGAGAGAGAGAGAGAGAGAGAGAGAGAGAGAGAGAGAGAGAGAGAGAGAGAGAGAGAGTGAGAGAAGGGAGAGCTGCTCCTTATTCTGTCCTGTTCATATCAATTATATTCTGTTACCTTTAGCCGACATACTACAGTATCTTGACATTTACCTGGACGAAAGCTTTATATAAAACCCTCACACTAAAAAACTCAACAGACTTGTCAGCCCATTCTAAAAAATACTAAATAGTGCATCTTATCTTTCCGAACTTATATATAAAACCGTAAAAGCTATTAGGACCTGTAAAATTAAACTATGTGGTACAGCCAAACGATCGAATGTCAAACATTCTTTTCAATCTAAAGTCCTTCGTACCTAATTAACGTATTTAATGCCCCATATTTTGATATCAATCAATATACCTTCAGTATTTTTTCCCCTCAAATTTTTTAAATTTCATCCACCCAACCTTCTGGCTCATTCATTGTCTAGTTCCACACATCCTTATAACGAAAATATCAGATTAAATACTGCTGTTATTTTTTTTTGACATATTTCATTATGTTTTTGAAAAAAAATAGTAGTTCAATGTGGATTTGCAATTCTTCTTCTTCTTCTATGTAAGGATTTTCTTCACCATTCGATGTTTCCACTAGCCAAACTCCTTCCATAGTCAGTTCCCCGACGCAAGACATACTTTCAGTCACATCTTGCTACCTAACGTGAAGCCTACTTTTCTAACCCTTTGCTTTCCATGCATACGCTATTTTTTTATTTTTATTTATCTATCCTTTTAATAACTACGAACTATCTCAATATACTTTTTTCCCCCATTTCTTTAGGGTATTCCTTCCAATTTCCATTCTTTGTCTTATAATCTCATCTATGAGTCACTGAATCCTTAAGATCCTAGCTGTCCTCTAAAAAAACATCTCCACAGTAAGAAATCTTTCGCCTTGCAATTTTACTTGAGGCCATATTTCTGAGCTGTACAGCATTACGTTTTCTACTAAGGCCTTATATATTAAATGTTTAACATTGGTCTCTAAAAAAAAAAAATTTAATCGGATCATACTTATTACGGTAAATCACTAGTTATGGTCATAGTTAAAGGAATTTATCGATTTAAAATGGAATTTCGTTGGTACAGTTTGTAATATAATATATTTGGTTATATACTTAGATCTTCAAAATTTTATTCTCTGGAATGTCAAATTGACAAACACACTAAACTTCCTTTAAAATAAACTTTTTAATTTTTTTTTTATAAATAGCTAAAAATACCAGTCATGGCCAAGTTGTATCGGTTGTAGTCATAGCCAAGACTAGTTATGGTCATGTGGCAAAATGATCTTTAAACGAAGGTTTTTAATAATTTAAAAATGAGTATTAAGTAATGAACAACTACAACTATAAAAATGATCTTAATAATAATACAACGCGGTTTGACAAAAAAGTAAAATATATACTTAAAAAATGCGCTTAGCATTATTTTACAAACTTTATTATGTTATGTAGTTACATATTAGTTTAGAAAACCACCAGGAAATGATAGTCGAAAAAGAATTTAAAAAACTATTTACGAGAGTATAATTAATAGCCACATTTATCGTTGATACACAAGCAGTAACGGTATACAACGATAAAACAATCATCCCCACTAAAAAAATAATGAATTAAAAGAAATTGGAATGTATTTTTTGTAAATTATCTCCTTTTGATATTTCCAGTTTTCTTAATTAGCAGAAGCCATCCGCGAAGTGCAGATGATGACTAACTATATTAACTAGTAATGGTCACCTAAACATGACTACTACTAGGAAGGAATGTGGTTTATAAATTTTAAAATGACATAATCAAATGAAGAAAATTCTATATTTTCTTTATTAGGAGAAAGTATGTTTGTAACATAAAAGGAAATTGAAATGGAGAGGGCTGACCATAACTCAAATCCCGTATTTTAATACACCGGTTATGATCAGTTATTGTTAATTAAAATCAGATAATCAAACATAATGAAACTGGTATAGAAGCTTGAATTCTAATGAAAAGTGGCATAAATCAAAAACTATAAAATAATAAAGCAATTTCACTACAATTCCTTAGGAATCCTCACTTTTAAAAAAAGAGGTATTTATTATTTATTTAGTTTGAGAGGGCGTTTAACTGCTAGGTCATCAACGCTCGTTAGTAGTTTGGATTTAATTAATTATTAAAATTATTAGAGGCTGGCTATTAATTTAGAGTCATTGATGGACTTGAGGACGGCTTGTACAATGGATTTATCGTTTCTGAACGCCATTGAGATATTTGTTGGTATACCTAACTGGTTTAGGTGGATTCTATAGGGATTACATTCGTCGAAGATGTGTTCCACTGTTAGATTGGCTTGGCGTTTCGAACCTTTTTGGAGGGGCTTCTCTTGTAATGAGGCGAACATACGTTATTCGGGTGTGTCCTATTCTGAGGCGTGTGATCGCAACTTCTTTCTGGCGTTTGCTTCGGGTTGATGTAATCCAGGGCTTCACATCTTTCTTTATGATCCTTAG
The DNA here is from genome assembly GCA_003667255.2 of Euschistus heros. Classification (NCBI taxonomy): domain Eukaryota; kingdom Metazoa; phylum Arthropoda; class Insecta; order Hemiptera; family Pentatomidae; genus Euschistus; species Euschistus heros. The sequence goes on along the minus strand of RCWM02000657.1, from coordinate 224,055 downwards.
TTTTCTGGGTGGACTTTCATCCCATATCGCTTGCCATCTTTTATTGATACATTCTTTTAACGAGCGAGCGAGTTCTGTCGGGGTTAGGATCGCTGTGGCTTCTCCTGGGAGGTCTAATGCTTCTTTGGCGACGTTGTGAGCCCACATGTCCGGGGGCCCAGACAAAGTGAACTGATATACCTATTTGTTCCAACATTATTAGATATTCATGAATGCGATGAACTAGAGGATGGTCTGAATACATTGTGTTTAATCCTTGAAGAGCACTAACGGAGTCACATATTATTGTTAGATTGTCATCTTGTACATTTGTTATACAAAAGTAAAGGGCGGATGCAATAGCATTTAACTCTGCTGTGTAAATATTGGAAAGGTGATGCATTTTTCTCTTATGGGTTCGATTTTTTGTCGGTATATATTGCGGTATCACTTAGTAATGTTTCAAGCAATTGACGAAACATTTCTTGGCATTTTGTTTTCCGTGTTTGGATAGTTGGAGGTATACATTCGAAGGTATTTCAGGACGCTATTTGAGAAAAAAAATTTTTAATGGCTACTGGAAAGGTATAGGAGAAAGAGTTTCATTAGTGAATGAATCTTAAATCCTTTTCAGAAATATTTATCTTGGTGATATTAGAAATAAATGGATTAGGCCCTTATCGCTGCTATAGTTGTATTATCCTGCTCATAACTGTTGAGGTGACCATAGCAAGAGATTTACCCTACTTCACAAAATTTGGTCATTGTGGGAAGTTAATAAATCTACTCTCTGAGCTAACATGTCTGTCAGTTGTGTAGCTAATAATACAAAATCTTTGTTACATTTTATGAAGCAATGTATATATTTTGTTAGGTTTTAGTTCGTTTATTCTGTTTAGGAGTTTTATGAACGCAGCTCGCTAAAATGGCGTTCCTCCACTCGGTAAGTGAGAGGCGATATCTCTGGGAGGATGTTTGCTCAGCTGGGGCCGATCGAGGTGGCGTTGAGATTGATTAATACCCAGCTGACATTGTCGAATGGCGGCCACATCTCGGCGGGGTAAATATTTAGCGGCACTCCTGCCCCCCTGCTCCTCAGCGGCACTTTACCTCTGTGTTGATGTTGCAACTTCAAACTTGTACCGCTGTTAAAACAGTCAGCAGCAATGTTGGCACTGCACGTGTTTGCGAAAGCTACGATTCCAACATTTTAATCAAAGCTAGCACGTACGTGCAACGCTTAAGAAGTTTTACGCTAATTGTAAGTTAAATAAGTAAGATAACTGAAGACAGTTTATAATTAGCAATATCATTTATAATTACCTCAAATCCAGCTTGGCCGGTTTGAGATTGACTTCGTGGCAGGTCCACAGTATAAAAATCGTTTTCGTCACTCTGAATAACCTGTATTTTTGAGTTATCAGCACGTTTAATTACAATAGTCTCAAATCCTAACTTCAAATACTACCTGATACATCTCCTTTACGTTTAGGATTAAACGATAATTAGGTACCCTTTCGATATTTCATACTACAGACAGTTAAATCTTACATTTTTAAAATTTTTTATGTTGTGTTACATTTGAAATACATGTGCGATATTTATAACCTGTCCTTGTTTGGGTACAAAAGTACGCAAAGCCTCAATGAACAATATCATTACACCATAGTACCATTTCACAGATCAGGTGGTTGAAATTCACGAACAAATATAGTCCGGAATCCAATTTTTAATTTTTAAATATGAGCCAGAAAATATTTATTATATTATTAGCTATATATCTATCGATTTCCAAGCTTAACGTAATTCACATATCACATCACATATTTATTTTATTTTTCATAAAAAATTTAATTGAAAATATGTAAATTTTATTATTAACTAGCATCCCCAGTCACGGCTTCGCCCACCCTTATAAGTAACGAACTTAGATAGGTTTAAATAATAACAGAAGTTTTTTTTGTTAATAATAAAAATCTTATAATGCAGTTGAGAATTATTTTCTCACAATATTTCTAGTTATTTTCACTCAAAGCTGTAACCCGGTATTATTGCAATGATTTACTCAAAAGCATTATTGGATATTCAATCCTTAAATATAATCTGAGTTGGTAATTTAGATGGACAGAGACGTTTTATTTATTATCAATAGTGATATTCTCTATATCGCAATTTACTTTTTCAACAATAATGTCGTTAATATTCTCTGCTTTAGTATTTGTTGGTAATATTACTGCTCTTTCACACAACCAATGGTAAAATTTATTAAATAAACCTGAAACATTGAAATGAATTTGAAATCATTGAAATATTAAGTCTTTTTAAAACCTTCATCAACAGCTATGGTTCGCCCACTTTTTAAACTCAATATCGAAAAATAATCGATATTTTGATAAGGCAATAATGTTTAGTGCAGTAAAAATAATTTTATTGATTTCATTCGGTTGGATTTTAATTTCTATCTAACAATAAAAGTTAATGACAGAGTGACAAACTTCTGCCACTTAACACTGTGAATTTGAATTATTATTATAGTAAACTATACTATTTAAAATCTTCCTAGAATTATGAAGATTTTGTAGTTAAAATTTGGTACAGAGAGGTTTAATAATTTTACCATTCCAAACTCAGTTGTAGAATGCCGCTAACCACATATCGTTCGATTATAAAACATCCCTAGGATTCAAACGTCACACTAAATATTTATAGTTTTTTTTATAACAATTTATTTGAACCAAGCCAATTTTTCTAATCAATTTCTAGCTCGATATAAGATTGTACCGTTATAACCAACGAAAATTGGCTTGTCTTTTTATATAATAGTATAGATATAGATTAATTTAGAACATATGTTTTATTGCTAATTGTTTGCAAACACCTGCACTAAAGTAGTATTTATCTATATAAATAAAAATGAATCGCCAAATGTGTTGCTAAGCGTAAAACTCGAGAACGGCTCGACCAAATTGGCTAATTTTTTTTTTAACGTTATGTTTAGGCACAAGGAAGGTTTTTATCTATCTATATAAATAAAAATGAATCGCCAAATGTGTTGCTAAGCGTAAAACTCGAGAACGGCTCGACCAAATTGGCTAATTTTTTTTTTAACGTTATGTTTAGGCACAAGGAAGGTTTTTATCTATCTATATAAATAAAAATGAATCGCTAAATGTGTTGGTAAGCGTAAAACTCGAGAACGGCTCGACCAAATCGGCTATTTTTTTTTTTTTTTTTTTTTTTTTTTATGCACAAGGAAGGTTTTTATCTATCTATATAAATAAAAATGAATCGCTAAATGTATTGGTAAGCGTAAAACTCGAGAACGGCTCGACCAATTCGGCTAATTTTTTTTTTAACGTTTTTGTTTAGGCACAGGGTCAGTCGTTGAGTGTTTGTAGCGTCAATCTGCAAAACCCATGCTTCTCTCATGGACAGTTGTATGTTGCCTGCTCTCGCGTCGGAAAACTTACAGCTTTATTTATTTATGCGCCAAGTAATCAAACAAAAAATATCGTGTACCATAAGACATTACAATGAAAATACCAGATTACACTACTAAAGTCTTGCAATGTACAAAATAGAAAACATATTTGTAAGCAATCGTTGTTTATTATGGAGACATAAATCTATAAATAAAGTGATCACTCTGAAATGTTTTATTACTGCGAAGGGACAATAACTTTTGACAGTACAAAGTCTGTCGGGGAGGAACTATTTACATGAAAAATCAATGTTGTGTTGTTTTAGAGAAAATAGGGCAGAACTACGTCTGCCGGGGCAGCTAGTAAAAAAAAAAAAAATGATATTTTGATATTTACATACACTTAGAACCCCAACTCAGATTTTAAAATGTTTTGCAAAAACCTTCCCAGGGATATACTTAATAATTTCCCCGAATTTTAACGGCGATTGGATGTATGGTTTTTGAATCTGTCGAGAACAGACATACACACATTCATTTTTATATATATATATATATATATATATATATATATATATATATATATATATATAGATTTAAGCTGTAGATAACAGAATTGTAACCTCTCTAATAGATTGGCACTCGCCACCTGTCGGTCGATTTTCCAACTTTGCTAAAATCCACATTTATCAGGTATTTTTAATAACGATATAATTAATAATTAATAAATTTAATTATATATAAACCTTTCTTGAACTATGGAGATGGCTAAGTTAAGATTTCTTACTGATTGGTTAAGTAGTTTTCGTGGTTAGTGTGATTAAATTAAACACAAATATTATATGGTTTTATTTTTATAGAGCTATGGATAAAAATTTAGTAAGTGTTTTGATGAAGTTCATAGTACTTACAGTGTTTTATTGAAAGAAGGAGTAAACATTGTACATGAACTGGTCATTGACTTAAGCTTTTTTTTTTTTTTTTTTTTTAAATTTTCTATAGCACATGAAAGTTGTTTACCAAATATTCCATAAAGCCTTATTTCATTATTTCATTGTTCTAGTTATGCAGTTCCCAATTCACTTTCCTAGTAGTAAATACCCTATTCGTCATACCCACTCTTCTCTATGTTTTAGGTTGATATTTTTTTTATAATACTACTCTTACCATTTTTGTTAATTTTTTTTCTGTTTCTGTAATTATTACTATATTTTTTTCTCGTAATTAATTCAATAATTTCCAATTTCTAAGATTTTTAATTAGATTTTTATTAGCCATAGCGCTCCTACTCAGCCTCCACTGGATATTACCAGTGATGTAGCTGAAAGAGCAGCGCTGGGATCTCTTAAGGTCTGGCGTTGACTCCCAATAAGTGGGGGAATAGGCTCGATTCGGGGTTCCCCTGGCTGAGTGTGTATTGTAGTTCAAGAGCCGAGGCCAAATTTCGTGACTTATTTGAAGAAAAATTTTAGACATACAGCCATAAAATGTCCACCCTCAGCAATCAATTTGCACTTGTCTGCCAACTCAAAGCGGGGGCGTTTCAAAATGGCGACCACCGAAAGGGGGTAGCAAATATCAAAATATAATATTATTTGAAGATGATTTATTTAAAGCAAACAAGAAACTGCAAACCCCCTAGATGACAAAAAACGTTGTCTGCCAAAATATGGAGGGGGCGTCGCACCGGCAGACAGAATTCAAAATTCTCGTTTTTTGAGTCCAAAAGTGGACCATTTAAAGACGATTTATTTCAAGCACACAAGAAACTGCATGGTCACTAGATGACAAAAAACGTTGTCTGCCAAAATTTGGAGGGGGCGTCGCACCGTCAGACAAAATTCAAAATCCGCGTTTTTTTCAGTCAAAAAGTTGACAATTTGAAGACGATTTATTTGAAGCACACAAGAAACTGCATACTTCCTAGATGAAAAAAAAACGTTGTCTGCCAAAATTAGGAGGGGGCTAAGCACCGGCAGACAAAATTTAAAATCCGCGTTTTTTCAGTCCAAAAGTGGACAATTTGAAGACGATTTATTTGAAGCACACAAGAAACTGCATACTCCATAGATGACAAAAAACGTTGTCTGCCAAAATTTGGAGGGGGCTAAGCACCGGCAGACAAAATTCAAAACCCTTGTGAAGGCGTCACACCGGCTGACATTGTTCAAAACTCACATCCTTTTCGTCCAACAGTGAACTTTTTGAACATGATTTCCGTTTTTATTTGATTTATAAGTAGTTTTTCTCTAGAATAATTTAAGGAAATTATATTATGTTGCTTCCTACGTATGGTACAATATGTTATTTTAATATAAAATAATCTTGTTTAAAAATTTTAATGTTAAAAATACAAATTAATACATATAAACAGTAATAATATAAATACCGGCGATATAATTAAAGAATGAATAATATTTCAACTTATAAAGTAAATATGTACTATCCTGGAACAAAATACGTGGAAAACATGTAGTTCTTCGTAAACGTATGTTCTTGGAAAATCGAATGTTCTTAGTAGATCAAATAACTCGGAAACCGTTCCTGTTAGTATATTTTGAGCTATGTACATTATGAAGCAAATCAAATTTGCAAGAAATGTGGCACTATTCATTTCTTTTTCTCTCATCTATAGTTTTCAAACGGTTCGGCCACCAATGATTGGCTAACTTGTAGTATGTAAGTGGCTAAATTTCCTACCATACTACATATATGAAATTTATATAATGTCATGTAAAATACCCACGCCAGAATTTTTTGGTACATTTTTCGTTAAACCCTTAAAACTATTCGTTCGATCCAAAATTTATTTTTCTCAACTGATAGACGACTAAATTTTCAATCAGGCAATATTAAATTGATATAAAGTCACGTAAAATACCAATGCCAGCACACCAAAACCTCGTGCTGTTGTGAAATCCAAGTTTTTTGGCACATTTTTCGTTATTACCCGAAAAATATTCTTCCGATCCAATATTTATTTTTCTCAACTAATAGCTCACTAAATTTTCAATCAGACCCATATATTAAATTGATATAAAGTCACGTAAAATACCATTGCCAGGACACCAAAACCTCGTGCTGTTGTGAAATCCAAGTTTTTTAGCACATTTTTCGTTATTGCCCGAAAACTATTCTTCCGATCCAATATTTATTTTTCTCAACTAATAGCTGACTAAATTTCCAATCAGACCCATATATTAAATTGATATAAAGTCACGTAAAATACCATTGCCAGCACACCAAAACCTCGTGCTGTTGTGAAATCCAAGTTTTTTGGCACATTTTTCGTTATTGCCCGAAAACTATTCTTCCGATCCAATATTTATTTTTCTCAACTAATAGCTCACTAAATTTCCAATCAGACCCATATATTAAATTGATTTAAAGTCACGTAAAATACCATTTCCAGCACACCAAAACCTCGTGCTGTTGTGAAATCCAAGTTTTTTGGCACATTTTTCGTTATTAACCCAAAAATTTTCTTCTGATCCAAAATTTTTTTTTCTCAACTAATAGCTGACTAAATTTCCAATCAGACCCATATATTAAATTGATATAAAGTCACGTAAAATACCAATGCCAGCACACCAAAACCTCGTGCTGTTGTGAAATCCAAGTTTTTTGGCACATTTTTCGTTATTACCCAAAAACTATTCTTCCGATCCAAAATTTATTTTTCTCAACTAATAGCTGACTAAATTTGCAATTAGACCTATATATTAAATTGATATAAAGTCACGTAAAATACCAATGCCAGCACACCAAAACCTTGTACTGTTGTAAAATCCAAGTTTTTTGGCACATTTTTCGTTATTACCCGAAAACTATTTGTTTTATCCAAAATTTATTTTTTTCAATGAAAGTTTACTAAATTTACAACCAAATCAAATTATATAATGAACAATGAATCCCGCAAAATACCCACGCCAGCCCACTGTAACATATAAAATTGTTATGTTTTTACCAAAACATACACATATAGCCTGCTGGCATGGATTTCAATTAAATATTCATGTATAAAATGTGATATCAAATTTAGTCAATTTTCAGTTGAAAAAAGTAAATTTTGGTTTAGACAAATTGTTTAGGACTAATATTAAAAAATAATCCAAATAATTTGTATTTAACAACAGAACTTGTTTTTAGCGTGCTGGCACGGGTATTTTACAGAGCTTGATCAAAGTTTTATGTATGGGGTCTGATTGCAAATTTAGTCAGATATCAGTTGAGAAAAATAAATTTTGGATTGGAATAGTAGTTTTGGGGTTATAATGAAAAATCTACCAAAAAACTTGGATTTTACAACAGTTCGGGGTTTTAGCGTGCTGGCATGGGAACTTTACATGACTTTATATAAATTTCATATATGAGGTCTGATAGAAAATTTAGCCAGCTATCAATTGAAAGAATAAATAAATTTTGGATCGGACGAATAGTTTTGGTGTTATAACGAAATATGTGCCAAAAACTTTAACTTTACAATAGTACGGATTTTTAGCGTGCTGGCTGGCATGGGTATTTTAAATAACTTTATATACATTATATAGATAAATGATATTATATTGTACAAATAAATTGTATAATGTCTATTGTATAAATTGTATTAAATGTATAATGTCTGAAAGGAAATTTTCATCAGTTGAAAAAAATAAATTTTGGATTAGAGTTATAACCGACAACGGAAAAGTACCAACTGCTTCTTTTCACGAAGAAGTGCGACTTATATGAAGTTAGTCAATCTTTGGTGGCCAAACCACTCTAAAACTATTGATCTGAGAACAAAATGACTATTACAAAATTTGTTGCAAAGTTGATTTGCTTGAATAACATATAATAGAACACAAAATATACTAAAAGTAACGATTTCCGAACTTCTAAGAAATACTATTTACAACTCCTCTCCCCCACTGTCATTTTTGCGGCACTCACCTTTATTGGAAAATTCATAAATTTTCATTCAGAACAGTGGACAGGTTACACCCATGCATTACAAAAAAGGGGTGAAATAACTCGGTATGTTTTCCTATCGGGCTCTTGGTCTATCATTTTAAAAATCAATTAACTGGACTACTATACAAGTTTTATACGAATTTTGTTCCAGGATAGTACATATTTCATAACTTTATAAGTTGAAATATTATTATTTTTTAATTATGTGGCCGGTATTTATATTATTACTGTTCATATATATTAATTGGTATTTTTCACATTAAAATTTTTAAACAAGATTATTTTATATTAAAATAATTTTATTGTAACATACGTAGGAAGCAATATAATATAATTTCCTCAAATCATTCTAGAGAAAAAACTACTTATAAATCAAATAAAAAAGGAAATCACGTTCAAAAAGTTCACTGTTGGACGAAAAGGATGTGAGTTTTGAACAATGTCAGCCGGTGTGACGCCTTCACAAGAATTTAGAATTTTGTCTGCCGGTGCTTAGCCCCCTCCAAATTTTGGCAGACAACGTTTTTTGTCATCTAGGGAGTATGCAGTTTCTTGTGTGCTTCAAATAAATCGTCTTCAAATTGTCAACTTTTGGATTGAAAAAACGCGGATTTTGAATTTTGTCTGCCGGTGCTTAGCCCCCTCCAAATTTTGGCAGACAACGTTTTTTGACATCTAGGAAGTATGCAGTTTCTTGTGTGCTTCAAATAAATCGTCTTCAAATTGTCAACTTTTGGACTGAAAAACGCGGATTTTGAATTTTGTCTGACGGTGCGACGCCCCCTCCAAATTTTGGCAGACAACGTTTATTGTTATCTAGTGACCATGCAGTTTCTTGTATGCTTGAAATAAATCGTCTTCAAATGGTCCACTTTTGGACTGAAAAAACGCGGATTTTGAATTTTGTCTGCCGGTGCGACGCCCCCTCCAAATTTTGGCAGACAACGTTTTTTGTCACCTAGGGGGTTTGCAGTTTCTTGTTTGCTTTAAATAAATCATCTTCAAATAATACCATATTTTGATATTTGCTACCCCCTATCGGAGGTCGCCATTTTGAAACGCCCCCGCTTTGAGTTGGCAGACAAGTGCAAATTGATTGCTGAGGGTGGACATTTAATGGCTGTATGTCTAAAAGTTTTCTTCAAATAAGTCATGAAATTTGGCCTCGGCTCTTGGACTATTGTACATATAGTATGAATGTATCTTAATTTTTTTTTTTTTAATTTTAGTTTTTGTCACTTCATTTTTATTATGTCATCTTATTTTTTGCAATTGTAAGTAATTATTAGTTTTATTTGTATTTGTTTGTGTGAGAGTGCTTGTATATATTGTATAAATACATCATTAGCACTGTTACCTGATTTTCACTGAGGCAGATTTTCAATAAAAGTTAGTATTGAAAAAAAAAAAAAAATGTTATTAAAATCAAGGAGAGCACAAGTTTTTTTAATTTTATTTATTTATTTTTTATGGGAGGCTACAACTGCTGTACCCGGTGTCCTTATAATCGAATAAATATCGAAAGGAGAGACTGTATGAAATATATTCTGAAAGACGAACAAACAAAGATAATTTTTACAGTTTGAAAAAAACATTTTTCTTTGGCAACTTTGTTGCAAACTCACTAAATTCTTTGTTGAAATTATAATTTCTAGTATTTGTAAATAATTTATCAATTCGCGAAATGAATCGACTGTAAGTTAATTTAGGAATCACGAATACCTGGCAATTTAGATCTAATAATTTTTCACTAGTTTCACTTTGTTCCCTCCTAATTAGTGATATTTCCTTGAAGCAGCAAGTTATGATCGATCAAGTTGAAGTTTGTCGTGTCAGTTCAGGAGTTTGTCGAGCAACTTGGTCTGTGATGGAGACGTATTTAATAGAAGGGAGGAGCTCGGATTGACAGGTGCTTAACTTTCCACACAATATATTTATTTTAAATCATTGTTAGAAGATTTTTCATAATTAAATATTGAAAACTAAATTTTAGAAATTTCATTTAAAGTCTTGATACTTGAAGTATAACTTCAAAAATACTAAACTATTATATATGAAACAATACATAGTTTTATAAGACTAGTATACCTCGTCGTGGCTTCGCCAGCTCACATAAACATAGAAATTAGATTATTTTGAAAAATAATAAGTATAATTTCATTTGTTTATGGATAAAATAGTGCAGTGACTACACCAAAAAAGGGTTCACTTTGTGTAAATAAAGTTTATGCCTAAAGAAAACTTTTCAGTTTCGGAGGCGCTCAAAAGTCCATGTGGAACATCAAAATCTCGGCCGTCAAAGATGGTGGCGCCATGGGCCTGTTAATTGTTCTGTATCTCTGCTTCTAATGTTCCGATTTTTATTTACTTATTTTTGTTCAAATGCTCTTGCAATACGAGTACTTTTTATTAGATAAGATATGTATAATTTTTATTTTTCAAAAGTAAAGGTGACTTGATTTACAAAAGCACAATATTATACAACTGAATGTTTACTTTATGATACATACGTATACTTCATTGTTAGTAAAAAATTGTGAAGGATGCAGAAAGAAGGATGAGAATGAATAACCTTCAACATTGAAGGAAATTAATAATTATGTAAGTAACACATCTGCTTATAGCTTGCATAGCATCTGCTTTGTGTAACTTGAGGTTCGGTTGAGACACCTTACTACACTCAACGCAATAGTTTGGCCTCGGTAAAAAATTAACGATTATCTTAGCAAGGGAAGGTGCCGTACCTGTGGACAATTTTCACTTATAAATTTTTGGTGCTTTATTTATCTGAGTGGTTATTGTACCATTAGATAAGATATATAAGTGGCTATCAAACCCTGGTGTCTTTATTTTGAAAAGTAATTTTATTTTTACCGAAAATAATGTTTTGTAACTTACTGATTAGTGTCCATAGGTACTTCCCCCTTTGTACCTGTGAACACTAGTGGTTGTTCCAATGGACATTCATTTCTTCCTAGGTTTACAGGGATAATTGAAATGATATTTAGAGAAACACATCAGCAATAATTTTTTATAAAATGTACTAAACAAAATAGAATATTTAAACAAGAAAATTCAACTTGATTATTAAACTAGAACGCCGAATAGAAAGGTGAAAACAATAAATTTAGCGTTTGAAAGTAAATAGAAACTTTTAACAAAAATAAATCTTTTATGTAACTATAATTATTAGTAACGAGTGACACATTTTTTTTTATGGATAAAATCGAATCCATTCCTGAATTCCATGAAAAAATGTAGATTGTATCCATGAAAAAATGTAGGAAAATTTAATTGCTTGTATAATCTCTCAGTGCCAGTTATAAAAGATGACGGTGGTAATTTTCTTTTGATATCTCTTATTTCAATTTCATAATCAGTAGCGATGTACGGAAGAATACGTTTTGGGGTTCTATCATTTGATGAAATTTTCTTCAAGTAGCTAATGTTGAACGTGAACGAGTCTATATTTTCTTTGATCAAAGCTATAAAATGCTTTACATCACAAAACATAGCTACCAACATATATTTCTTTATCTTCAATTTCTTTACCTTGTTCATAATCGTTCATCAATTCATGTAAAAAATTATAATCTTCGCTTGATGGCCAAGATCACATTTGTGAAATCACCATCTTTACTAGTTGAATAGTTTGTTATAAATAGTGAGTGGCGAGTTTTCTTTTCTTAAAAAAAAATGGTTATATAGTTGGTATCCAAATTTAGGCATTTTATATCACACGGAATGCCTAAAAACTTTTCTGCAATATTTATAATTGAAATAATGAATTAATAAAAAAGAGAAAAATCTGTTGTACCTGGGAACACTTTAACAATCTGTCCACAGGTTCAGCTGGCAATGGTGTCCACAGGTACAACTGAACGCCATGTTGTGCGGAAAGCTCTGTTTCACAAAACCCGTAAGTGATAACTGATTTGAAAACATATGAAGTTATGATATATTTATCGGAGAACCTAATGAAATATTACTGCCTAGAAAATTTTTTAAGTGTAGGTCTTAAAAAAATTTAAAATCACTGGTTAGATTGGTCAGGATTTGGAAGAACAAACTTAAAAATAATAATTTCTACGAAACTGTTGATCTTACAATCCTGAAACACAGGTGCAACTGCAGGGAGATGCTTGCAGCACTACCGATCTAACAATTTCAAGTTCCCTCCTCCCACTCTCTCTTTATTAAAAATGTCCACTGGTACAACTGTGCTTTAGGTACAGCACCTTCCCCTACTTACTTTTTTTTTTTCTATTCTAGATTAACTTCTCGTATTCCTTAAAACTTTTGGTCCTGAAATAGAAAACGTCAACCTGAGAAAATTTATTACATTTTTTTATCCCAGAGATAAGCCGGGCTTTGTACCAGCGAAGACAATGAAAGTGAAAGAGGACTAGTGTTGGCGAAGGGAAATGGCACGGCCCGTGGGGTTGCAAAGGAGCGGCGGACAATGGAGGTGCTGTAATGGTGGGTTCGATCCCCGGCCGTTCTCACCCTCAATGCCCCTTCCTCATCGTCTTGGATCAATAGCCTTTGATTGATATGTTATTTCATAGCGAGTCCGACAGCTGTGTTTGCCCTCGGTGCCCCATTGTCGTTCGGTTATTGTTGCCGCTGAAACATAATCCATACCTGTATTGTGCTGGCCAAGGATCTTCCCGGTCCGGCCTTTGAATAGCTTCTGGTCTGGGTCTTGTATAATAGTCCGCTGTAGCCGAGTTTCAATTAATCCCTATCTTTGTTTAATGAATGAAATCTTTTATGTAATAGACTATTTTCGTGTTTTACTTATTCATGCATAAAAAGTTACAAAAAGTACTCAATATGTACTTGTGCAGCCTGATTAATGAGGCAAAACATACAGTAGACATAATTTTTGACGCTTCAGAGATTCAAAAGAAAAGTTTTTTAATTTTTCTGAACTATTATATAAAAAAAAATTATCTTTTTGGACCGTGTACGCGACCATAGGAACTCGCATAACGAAAATAAGTAAATATATAATACTTATTATGTATGCAATGATAATATATATAATAATCACTATTAATTATGTAAACGAAAGAAATTATGGCTTGAAAAAATTCGCTAATTTTCTTTTGTTTAAGTACCGACATTCTCTCCGTTGCCTGAAAACCTTCAAATCGAACAATACTAAATCAGTTCTGCCTTCCAGAAATTGAATTTCCAGATATTCTGCCTTATCTAACCCAGCAAACCTTTCTTCATGAGATTTCGGTAATGAGGATTCCTTTCCAAGTAGATCGGGAGGACGATCTGCTAGGAAACGAATCTGCTATCCTTTTCACAGTAATTTTCGTACAAAGATTGTGTAATTTTTAGTTCGGCCGTCGAATGTTGTGTGGAAAAAATAATAGCACATACTATAAAAAATTAAAAAGTACCAAGCTCGGTCGATGGAGAGTTAATGCAGTCCCGAGTGTAGCTTTCTAAATATTTCGAATGCAATGAAGGGATCAAAATATTTTCCTTTATATCAATTTACTAAAATTTACAACTGTACAAATACATACATTAAGTAAATGAGCTGATAACGATTACAACAACATGTCAAAAGTTGAAATGAACTACTCATCAGTAGCACTTCGATAAAAATTCTACACTAGAAGATCTCCAGGCCATCTTCATATCAGACGCGTCGGAGGATTATAGGGAAAGGAGTGTGAAGCCAGTTGAGAAACTAATGGATCTGAGGAGTCATGGACCTTACGATGAAAGGATAGGTATCTGGTTTTGGCTAACTCAGCAACATATGAAACATTAATGTCTTTATGAATACGTTTATTAGTGACAAAGTAAGTGGCATTTAGGATTTTTCGAAGGATTTTGGATTGTAAGGATTGGAGCTCAACTCCGTTCGTCCAAATAGGTCTATTCACAGTCATGTAAATAAGTCTTTTGTAATGAATTAGGAGTTTTGATCGTTTGTCTAGTAAATGTTGAAGTAGTCTGTAACGACGAAGTTTCTTGTCGCTTTAGTCTTGTCAAAGTATTTTAAACTGCATTATTTACTAATAATCACTATTTTAATAATCAAAGTAACAAAAATGGCTCTCAGTCTATATGATACACCAGGATATTCATAGATGTCTCTAAATAAATAAAATGTTCAAATTATATTACATCAAAAACAATAATTTATTGTAATCACTTAACATCGCATTGCTATGTACTTTGATATAAACATATAAAAATAAACAAGGATTAAATTTAAAACAAAAAATATATATTTGTTTACGATTACTTATCTGAAAGTGAAGTTTACGTTGTACTGTTTTACTTTAGTTAAACTCTTATGTCGAAAGTGTTCAGCTGTTCTCACAGCGATTTCAACAAAATCTGCCGTGTGTTAGAACTTTTTTCAATAGCGAGGACACACACGACGTTAAAAGAACTTGAGCTGGTCATTCAACATTTTAATGACGGGAAAACTACGACGAGAAATACTTTAATGCGTGCCAACGTTTTTACCTGCTTTGCAGGACTTCTTCCTGGAAGAGTTACCGAAAAAACAAAATACGCCCATCTGTGAAATATTTCTTTCTATAGGGTTTATCAATTTAACTGTGCGACATTGTATATCTAGGATAAATTTTGATTGCAATAGGATAAATGTAACTGCAATACATTGTTGGAATGAAGAACCTAAGACATGAGCAGTTAGAAAAGACATAAAAGAAAATTATATAAAGCAAAAGAAAATCTCTGAAATCTTGAAGTCATGATTTTTCGAGAAAAAAAAAAAAATGTCAGATTTATAAAATTTATACCATTAATATATATTATAGGAATATAGAGTGGAGCTCTTTAAGATTTCCTTAACGGTTAGTTGAATTTCTTTCAATAAGTGAGAACGCTCCACCTGCACTAACGAAGTTTCCCGTCACTTTGCATTTCAATAGCACCCCCCTCTCCACCCTCTCCACCCCTCTTACCTTCCTCCCCCTCCCACTACTACCCCCCTCCAGGCATCGTCTCAGGCCCAATTTGAGAACACTCTCTTTTTATAGAATAAATCTACCCATTTCACAGGATAATTGCCTGTGTACAAACGTTTATTCATTTTACCTTTTGTCTGTTAATGGCTATTGTATTTCATACAAAGCATGCTATTTTATTTCCTATTATCTCTGTTATTTTCTTCAAAAACATAACTAGAGTTTGTTGATAGATTCTATACTTTTTAATAGTCTCTAACATTCGAATTTTTTAGATTTTTTTAATTGAAAGTAAATATAAATATAATCAAAAGCTAGTTCAAATAAAAATTATTGATTCATAATTAGACTATGTATTAAAAAAAAAAGAAGTTATTATTGACTTTTTATTTACAATTTACTTCATTACGTTTCATTTCCCTTTTTTTTTTGTATCAAATTATTTTTTGCCTCCAAACACTCCAATGACATAATCCTTTAAGAATGGTGTCGAAATTGGAGAATTAAAATAAATCCACACAAATTTCATCAAATAACCTTTACACTTCATCTTAAACCTACGACTTCCTGTCCTACAGTATCCTTTAATAATACTCTGATCCCTTTTAAACAGCTCAGCTATTTAGGAATTCAACAGCACAATCATTAATTTGGAATCCACATACTCGTACAAGACTAAAACGACAGGAAACTGCGTGTTGTTACAGACTACTTCAACATTTACTAGACAAACGTTTAAAGCTTCCTATAAATTATAACAGCCTCATTTACACGACAGTTATTAGACCTATTTGGAGATACGGAGTTGAGCTCTGGGGCTCAACTAAACCTTCTGATTCTTCTCGTATCCAATCCTTACAATCCAAAATCCTTAATATACCTTACTTCGTCACAAACAAACTTATTAGTAAAGATCTTAATCGTTCGCCTCTTCTTTAGTGTGGTGCAGTGGCCCTGAATAAGTCCTGCAATACAGATAAAAACGTTGGCACGCATTAAAGTATTTCTTTTTGACGAAGTCTTTCTGTTTGACTGCATCCCTGATTATCTTCTTATCCATAAAATTTTTCTAAGCTTTTAACGTTTTTTTTCTGGCAATGCGCTCTTCCTTGTCGGATCTCTCCACGCAAGACAGTTTAACGGCTTTATAAAAATAAAAAATTCAGTTATTTAATTTAAAGATTTCCCGTCATTAAAATGTTGAATGACCAACTCACGTTCTTTTAACGTCTTGTGTGTCCTCGCTATTGAATAAAGTTCTAACACACGGCAGAATTTTGTTTAAATTGCTGTGAAAAGAGCCGAACACTTTCGACATAAGAGTTAAACTAAATTAAAACAGTATAAGGTAAACAAATATTGGGAAAAACAAAGCTGTATGTATCATTTTCACTGTGAGATAAGTAATCGTAAACAAATTTATTTTATTTTTATTACTAAATCCTTGTTTATTTTTATATGTTTATATAAAAAGCACATTGTAATGCGATGTTAAGTGATTACAATAAATTATTGTTTTTGATGTAAAATAATTTGAACTATTTATTTATTCAGAGACATCTATAAATATCCTGGTGTATCATGTTGACTGGGAGCCGTTTTTGTTACTTTGATTATTAGAACAGTGAGTATATATAATTGCAGTTTAAAATACTTTGACAAGACTAAAGCGACAAGAAACTGCTACAGACTACTTCAACATTTACTAGACAAACGATCAAAGCTCCCAATTCATTACATACTTATTTACATGACTGTGATTAGACCTACTTGGACGTACGGAGTTGAGCTTTGGGGCTCTCCTAAACCATCCAATTCATCTCGTATCCATTCCTTACAATGCAAAATCCTTGGAGAAATCCTTAATGCCCCTCGCTTTGTCACCAATAAACTTATCCATAAAGACTTTAATGTTCCATATGTTGCTGATTTAACCCAATCCAGATACCTATCCAATCATAGTAAAATCCATAACTACTCCAATCTACTATCCCAACTTGATTCCTCATTACCTCCTGAGGTGTTTAAAAAGAAGATCGCTTAAAGCCTTTCTAATATAGAAATTTTATTTAAATGCCACCAACGGGTGGGTGCTTTACAAGTTATCATGCCATTAATTATTTTTCCAAACATTTACTGGATTTATATGTACTATGCAGTTGTTAAAAGGTGTTTTTTAATTATTTTTTTATTTTTTATATTTTTTGCAATTGTTTTATCTAACTACTTGTTCTATTTATCACTTTTAACTTCAAGTGACAAGCTTACAAGTGACGATGAAATCTCAGATTCGATTTTTTTGGACATTTCCCCTTTTAGCCTAAAACCTTTCATATTTCCATAAGAGAAGGAATACATGTAGCAAGTCATCTGTTGTTTTAAGATAATTGCTAAAGTCGAGGTCAGAACCTAAAGAAGACTGAACATAGAGATAGGTGTTAAAGGTCTGAATGTAAATATCTGGTAGGAACCTTCCGGTTTCGCCTATGACTGGTTGGTTTTTACCGTTCCTACTAGGAACAAATTTAAAATGGGTCTATTGGAAATATTTAAATAAAAATCTGGAACGATTTTATATTTTTTTATGATTCATAAATATTTAATTTTATGCTGTTTCCTACTTGTATTAGTTTTACCACCTAGTCTTTGTTGAATTTATGGTTTGTTTCATTTAAATGGATGGCGTAGTCGGAGTTCTGGGTATTATTATTGTAAGCTGAGCATACCATGGTTAAAAAAAACTTTATAATTAAAAAAAAATAGATTTCAGTACTCTAAATATAAGAATAAAACAGTACTGTATTTAAGTCCTTTTATAATTATTTGTTTATTCAGGATAACCGATGAAGGGTTCAGTACTTAAATTACGATGTGTATAGTTGTACAATAAAACAATGTACTTTAATTGAATTTAGTTAGCAAGCTGCAACAGTAAAATCTTCAGTTAAATTTAAAAAAAAAAAAGAAAAGATACAAAATATAGAATATATTTGCATAGCTATTTAGAATACCTACTTTAGACATCGAAAATCTATTTTCGATTCTCAGGTAAATCAGTTGATAGGAGATGATTAAATAGGAAGAATTCGATAGTATCTTGGGCATCAGGGAAATGATAGATGGAGGAAAGAGTGGAATCCCAGAGGGGAAGATCTGTCGAAGGCTGCGGTATAGTCAGTATATAAATCTCGTCATAATTTTTCTGACATTGTAATATACTGCTCCACAATAAAAGTGGCGCACTTAGAAAAATTCAAATATTAAATATATTTAGATATAATATGCCATAAATACGAAGGGAAAACCCAAACATATGCAAAAGTGTTTTTTATTTGTTGACCTACACCCACTTTTTAGCTGTGTTGGTGTTAGTCAAATTAAAAATTTGACGACAGTTCCCTTATCAGAAGCAGTACTCATAAAATAAGCAGATCACAGAAAGAATTATGCATGATCTATGGTTTTTCTCAGGTAGGAAAAAATTGAGTTTGACTAAACTTTGGTCCAATCTCTGATATTCAAAACTCTTGGGGTATTTTCCATTATTGTGTCCAAGGTGGACATTGTATTTCTCAGTGACTGTTGCTTTAGATTTCCTAATTTATTTTTTTTCTGGTAGAGAGATATATGCTTTATTGATACAAGTAACATACTGCTGTCCAACTTTATTGGGTTGCTATAAACACAGCCTACTTATCTATCCAACTAAAGATATCACTATTATATAATACTTAACACTAAATACTAGGCAAACTAAAAAAAAACCATATTCAAGTCTATTTTGTATTTGTCCAACAGTATCCTTTAATGATATTCCATCAATCCTTGTTGAACAGCCCAGTTCCTAGGACTCCGTCTGAACAAACGACTTACTCGAAATCTATATTCAAGACTAAAACGACAAGAAATTGTCCTTCGTTTTAGACTTTGACTTCAACATTTATTACACATACGAACAGACCTCCAGGTTAATGGCTAGAGACTCATTTACATGACAGTAATCAGATCTATTTGGGTATGCACAGTTGAGGTTTGGGTTACATTAAACCAATAAATCTGATTCTTACCATCCAAAATTCTTAATGCTTTATACATTGTCACAATCAAACTTTTATCCATGACGATCTTAAAGTACTAAATGTTGCCGATTTATTCCAAAGCAGATACCTGTCCTTTTATAGTAAACTATCTAATTATTTAAATCCAATAGCATTTCAATGCTCTTCCTATTCTGTTCTCACAATTCCCAAGAAGTCTGAAAAGAAGATGGCCTCGGTACCATCTAATAAAGAACTTTTATTGAAGTGCATGTGAGCTTTATTGCTTTGAGAGTAGGTGCTTCACCAGTCATTGAAGCGTTATTGGGATAGTTATAATCACATTTACTGGATATTTTGTTTTTAATACAGTTATAAATTTGAATGATTATATAGATTTAAAAAAAATAACTGTTACATTGTTTAAGAACGGGTTCCTTTCTCTGTAACTATTATTGTTTTCTATATCGTTTTTTATTATGATTTCATAAAGTTATTTTAATTTTTACAATACATTTTTTATTTGTATATCTGGATTGTATATTTCAGAGGAGTTTTTTATGTAAAATTATTTGTATATTATCATGCGTTATTACATCCCTGTAAATGCGAAAGACTGTCTCCAGACACTCAACATCGTTAATGTTGAGCCTCTGATGATCGTCATCCTCATACTCCCAGAACAAGCAAATCTGATGACGGCTTCGACATCACGGTCGGCTTACAATGCTTCCCTTTGTCCTCCAAGATTTCCATTGGCGGTTCAGTTAGGGAGTATCCGGTGTGATCCGCCTTTAGTCTTGCCATTTATACCATTTTATCTTAATAACTGCTAATATCTGGTTGTTCGTAAAGAACCATCAGCTCTAATTTGTGTTTAATACTTATCTACTTAAGTGTTAAGTAAATAGTGTGTAAAACATTAAAGAATGGTACTGACTTATTTTTCAATTGTGTTCATTATATCTTTCGTTAATTTCGTACCAATTTCCAGAAGATCTATGTCACTGCCTTCATAATATTCGCCTTAGCTGTAAATTTATAAATACGCTCCAAGCATCATTTAGAACTGTAATATACTAATTATTGAATTAATTTGAGCTTATTTATATACTCTAGGTTTTTTTTTTTTCTACCGACAAAGAAGTATTTCTATTCTTATCTGGGAAAAAAAGTCACAAATAGTTCCAAATATGATTGTCCAGAGAAAATAGAATTTTCCGAAGCTCTTTCTCACTCGTGCAGAGAATAATTCCTTTTTAAGGTTTCAATAGCAAAGGTACAGTACTTCTATCATACTTTCATTCTCTCTCATTTTTGACTCCCTAAGTTCTTAAAATTCTACCCCAAAACTCCATTTATACAGCCAGGAATCTTTTGCCTCGTGATTTTTCTAGGCAGAATGTTTCCGAGTTATAGATAATTACGCTTTCAACCAGGGCTTTATATAATATTATTTATTTATTTTTACATTTTTATAAATGTATCTACTCCGCAGGACTGAATTTAACAAACCAATACTTTCGTTTCTTAATTTTGTTTTTTTACTTCCTTTCTCACAGCAGAATTGGTGTATCCAAGCTTTGTGAAAACATAAGGGTGAATTACCTTATCACTCTTTGTCGACATTTCTTTTGTTTTAACACGTATCAATTCATCCTGTGCTGCTATCACTTGATTATCAGCAAACATGTCCATCATTTATTGGGATGCACATACTTCTGTATCTGTCTCTGTATCTGAATTAAAATACAGAGATTTTCCATTATCTGAAATGTATATAATTTTATATTTCCAAGCAAAATATGAAAATCATCTGATTAAAAAATTCTCTGAAAAGATATTGGTCGGTTAGGGATGGTTGGAGTTAAAATAACGCAGGCAAGTGCTGGTAAACAAGATAATCCTCCAGTCTAGTTAATATAAAAACTCCCCGTCGAAAGTATCGCAACAATTTGAAATATTTGAATTCTATAAAAACGTATTTTTAGTCATAATAAAGAAAGGTTCTGAAGTCTATAATAAACATTATTAAACTGTACATAAACAATTTTTATTTAAAAAAATTACAATATTTCTTCCAATCAACAAAAAAGATAGAAAACTTTTTAAAATTTTCGTTTTTTACAATTTTAACTTTAAAATTTTTAATTTATATTCAATAAGACATAATGCCACCCTCTGGGTTAAATGACTGCTTCCAATAGTCTTAGTATACTTGTAAATAACGAAACGAATGATAAACATGGACTGAAGGGAATTTGAAGAAAAATAATCTAAAACTCCCTCGTTTGTTATTAATGGGGAAAAACATTGATGTGTCTAATCCTTAATGTCTCACGTTTAATAAATAATATTAATATGAATATAAACCAAGTATGGATTGATGTAAAAACCAGGATAATCTCGATAGTTACAATACCTTTAAAGAGTTTAGTTAATGGATATAATCAATGAATATTACTGTTTTTTATTTCCTCAAAGTTTAGTCTAGTTTTTTTTACATGTTCAATAAGGAAGGACCTCTGAGATCCACCGTGTCAAAACAAAAATTTATTTTTACGAGTACGAAGTTGGTGGAAGTGCGGCTCAAACGGCGCGTAACATCAATGATTTTTGTTATAATTTTGTATTTACCTGTGCACAAGATAGTAAGGTACCTAATTTAATTACTAAAGTACTGCATATATAAAGTAGCTAATTAAATTGTAAACAGTAAAATTGTAAATATGTTAGCTTAGTTAATCAAATAATTGTAATTAGTAATAATATTATATGGGCTTCACCAATTAGTAAATTTTATTTATTCAAAGTTAATTGCAGCATAATTAATAATAAACCCATAATATCCATATTATGGTAATTCATTTATTATTAGGTTTAAAATTCTTGTACCTTCAAAGTAAACCACAAATTTTCCTGTTCTCCCCTCTTTACCCAATCTGCCGGAGTTCCTCAAGGTAGTATCCTAGGTCCCATCCTCTACACCGTGTATACAGCTGACATACAATCTCATATTACTAACATTCAAGAATGGTGTCGAAATTGGATAATTAAAATAAATCCCAACAAATAACCTTTACTCTTCGTCGAAAACCTACGACTTCCTGTCCTACCGATACTTATGAAATTCCATTAATCTCTGTTGAACAGATCCGCTACCTAGGACTTCACTTAGACAAACGTCTTACTTGGAATCCACATACAAGACTAAAACGAAAAGAAACTGCTCGTCGTTACAGACTAGTTCAACATTTACTACACAAACGTTCAAAGCTCCCAATTAATTACAAAAGACTCATTTACATGGCTGTAATTAAACCTATTTGGATGTACGGAGTTGAGCCTTGGGGCTCGACTAAACCATCCAATTTATCTCATATCCAATCCTTACAATCCAAAATCCTTCGAAAAATCCTCAGTGCTCCTTACTTTGCGCGCAATTGACTAATCCATAAAGATCTTCATGTTCCCTATGTTGCTGATTTAGCCCAGACCAGATACCTATGCTTCCATTGTAAGCTCTATTACCACTCCAATCCACTAGTCTCCCAACTTGCTTCCCACTCCATTCCCGATAATCCTCCGAGGCGTCTGAAAAGAAGATGGCCTAGAGACCTCGTGGATTTTTAATGAAGTTAAAGTTATTTATATGCCATTGTATTCACTATCAACACATTTACTTGATGAATATTATTTTGTACAGTTGTAAATATCAATAAATGAAGAAAAAAAAAATTGTAAAATTAAATAAATAAAACAAAGCTAAATAAGGTCCAACAATGATTTTTCTATTATTTTCAAGCGTTTTTTATTACGCTATTTTATGATTAAACTGTCACATTTATATGCGTATATTATTATATATTTATGAAGCTTTCTAATCTGATACCTATATGATTTAAATTTATCATTGGGTATATAATATATTAAAGCCTATGACACCTTACTGTCCTTTGGCAGGCCGCAGAGGAGAGAATCGATAGAGACCAGAGCTTTGGACCGAAGATAGTGCCGTCAGTGAATTAAAGTTAGCAAAAACTGTGCTGAGCTAAGTTAGCCCCAGTGCCATTACCTTCTCAGCTCGTTCTAACTTGGCTATCTCTACTCTACTCTAGTCCACTCTAGTCTATGCTAGCTAGCTCTAGGCTTGAGATAAACATGTACAAACTTCTACCTGTCTTGTTAATGTACCAGATATCCTTTATCCGATGATCAACTGCAAACATATCTCTATAGTAAAACTTCCTCTTTGTTCCCTACTGTAAATAATAATATGATATAGTAAATATTATATATATATATATATATATATATATATATATATATATATATATATATTTATATATTCTATCTAGTTGACCTTTTAATTATATTTATACTCTCTATTTATTGGATATTAGGTCTTATGTTTTTCTTTTTTATTAATGTTTTTATCAAACTGTATTTTTTGTAACTTTTATTTTTATTATTTAGCTTAATCTGGTCGGCAGTTAGTTTGTAATATAGACCACAATTGATAAGAAAATTCTATAAGACCCAAGACATAAGATCCTATTACCCAATTATTTTTCTTAGTTCCTACACGCAACCGTATTTAATTCCCAACATATTTATTCTGGCAAAATTATTTATTATCGTTTACATTAATAGTCCAGCCAACGATTGCTGAACTGGGGGGTGTAGATTGCATGAAACATATATATAATTTACAGAAAAACAAAACAAAAACTAATTGTTCTTCCTAGAAACATGGACTATCGCTTTGAACCGAAATGTGTTTCGAACGAATTACTTCAAGGATATAAAGAACGATTACAGTATTTTTATGTAGGATATAGTGTTTAAATTTTCTTGTAAATTATATTTTCTATAAAAACCGTGTATACAGTCTACCATAAGAAGTTCATATGCCTGGAGGCTAAGACCGGCAGAGGTATTAAGAAAGGATACTTCCAGTTAATTGTGTTAAGTGGTATTAGTTAATTGGCTGTTAATATAGTTAATTGACAGTTTCCCCACTTAGTATATACCTCATATAATGTGCTCTATATTTATTAGTACTTTTATAAATAACATTATATTATATATATATATATATATATATATATATATATATATATATATATATATATATATATATAATTTTTTATTTATGGAAGCATGAATGATAAGGGAATATATTGTGTTATAAATAAATTAAGGCTTAGCGAACCCGAAGGTTCGATGCCGACACCACCAACTGTCTACCGCACACTTCCCTCCAATCCACTCCTCCATAGCCCAATCCTATTACTCCAGAATATAGTATATATATGTATGTATATCGTTGCCCGGATTAATTGATCAATTTTTGGAGTTGCATCATATATATATATATATATATATATATATATATATATATATATATATATATATATATATATATGTATTTGTTTTTATTGATATCCTCCATAGCCCAATCCTATTATTAAAGTAATAAATTATTTCTCCTATATAGTATATATATGTATATATATATATATATATATATATATATATATATATATATATATATATATATATATATATGTATTTGTTTTATTGATATCTATATATACATACGTTTCCTAAGTTTTGAGGGTGCTGAAATGGAATTCTAGGGATAAAAAAATTTTCTATCACATTTTACAGTGTAACAGTTAAAATGTTTCAAGTGAAGTGCATTCAATATATTTTGTTTTTCAAAGAACCGATGTCAGATTCGAATTCAGCATTCCAAAGAACCCTTAAATACGAAACTTCATCCAAATAGAAAAATAAAAATTCGTAAGCTTCAAAATTTGTTAATTACTGTGTTATGTATTATATTGTGTTATGATCAAGAAAATATTTTTTTTAATATGAAAACATTCTGGCTATGCACGCCAGTGGCATATCTTAGAAAATAAAATTCATAAGAAAATAAGAGCAAAATTATATTAGAAACGCATTCAAAAAACTACTCCGATCGTGCCAAGTGTTAGTTATTTACGGTTGCGAAATGTTGCTGTTTATGTTAAAGCATTGAAGCTATGGCAAATGAAGTAGTGCGAAAAATATTTGACCACAAAAAAAAAAAAAAAAAAAAAAAAATTGCCTGTGATTGGTGTTTATCATGGTACATGCATTGTCTTATGACTTCTTGAAAACACCCTAAACCAGGGTATATATACCCTATATATAAAGGTTATATTTTATAATAATATAACCTATATATATAACCTAATATAACCTAGCAGCGGAAATGAATTATTATAAATATTAATATAAAATTAATTTTTTTTAAGCCCCTTATTTTCTTATTTTGCTATACTGATTTTTTGACTTTTTTTTCCCTGTACTGTAACTGATTGTGAGTTACATTGCAAGAAATTCAAGAGTGATCAATTTAGATTTAAATTTTTTTTATTTCATTGATCTAGGAATTTTTTGATGATGGGGGTTCATCTTTCCTTTGAGTCGGCCTAACCTAAGACCAAAACTAATAACTAGCACACGTGGTTACATATTTCTGTCAACGTTGGGGAACTGGACGTACTCTAATATGTTATTGAACAAGTTATTCCCAGACAGTGGTGACTTAAATGTTTTAGGTTTATAATTTCTAATATGACCGGTAATTTAAGGTTTTCATTTATTAATTTCGTTTCTATTTCTTTTCCAATGCCGTTCCACTTACCAATCTTCTAATAATTCCCTTCTGAAATAATTCCAACCGTTCTGGCATAGTCTTTGACTGAGGAAGGAACATCGGTGCCCCATAGAGTAGTGGCGGCGTTTAAACGCATTTATAAATTATGAGCTTGAGTCTTAGAGAAAGACTCCTTAAAAGTAATAGGTGATTTTGCCCCTAGAGTTTTTAGTTTCTTTTCAAAATGAGCCGAAAAAGTCATATATCTGTCAATGGAAATGCTAAGATATGATAAAGTATTCGAAAATATTTTTTGTATGTCCATTTAATTTATAACTAACTGGAAGATAATTAAAAATTTTTATTAATGAGAAACAATAAAACGATTGTTGGGGGCTCGATGGCCGAGTGAGTTAGGGTGAGGGTCTCAGCGTGCTCGTTACTGAAGGTCGTGGGTTCGAACCCCACCCGGGCGAGGTAAAATTTATTTCGGAGCGAATCCGCGAATAAATCTGTTTTGGAATATATATATTCGTAAATATAGATCAGGTATTGGCCGCATGATGGTTAAAATGGGAATGTAAAATCGTTAAATAATAACTGAATTTAAAAAAAGTTAATCAGTGTTGAACTTCTGGTTAAAGTTAGATGAGTAGACCGAGACAGAGCTGATTTTGTGTAAATAGGTTTTGATAAAATTAGACGAAGTAAAGGTGTGATGAGTGATTATTATGACATCGAGTCTTCGTGTTTGCTGAACCTTTTTTTAATTTGTATGTTTCGGTGTTTATAAAACTTATTAACTTTAAAATTACTGTATATTTTTATACATAATTTACAAATCGGTTACCCATATTGTATAAAAGGGTATTGTTTACAGTGCGCCCTTTAGGTCAATTTCATTAAGGGTATTCTTTCAATCATTTGGACTCAGGTGTGAATTGGTGGTATTGACATCTTAAGGAAATGCTGTGTTCTCTTCTACACACGTTACAAGCTGCTTATTCACACCTTAGGACTGAAGCTGTTTACATCCTGTCAAGAAATTTGATATGTGTTCTATCAAACATCCGGGCTCAGGTGTTGAACGGTCAGATAAAACAGTTGGCACCATTTAAAGGAAATGAGATGCAAAATTCTGAGAGATACGTGTGCGCCGCCCCAGGAGTCTGACAGCATAAAAGGCTTCAACATCCAAGACAAAACTGGCTTTTGTGGAATTCGAGGTGACAACTTTCGAACTAGATAGGCGGGAGTAAAAGGGTTGGGAGGCATAGTTCTCTTACAAATGGAAGTAAAGTATTAAAAATTTTAGGATTTTAGAATCGTTAAATATTACATTTTTATAAAATTACTTTTGAATTGAGCTTAACTACTGTAAAATAATTTAAATAGTTTCTTTACTATATGTAGGGGGCAGAGGCCCAGGTCCTGCAAGGACTGTAGTGCCCAAGAACAAACAAACAAACTATATGTAGTTTCACCAGTCCGATGTTGGAAGTTCTTATCATTTTCTATTCATTACAGAAATATTACTTCATTGATACTGTCTTAACGATTTATTATTATTTTTTCGTATTCTTTAAATTTTTATCCACAACAGTCAAACAAAGAAAACCAACGAATTTTATGGCTATAAGAAATAAAAAAGCTCTGGTATTAGAGGCATGATGAGGAGCAGGGTTCAATGGCACTTCCATCTCTCATGATATTACATTTTATTCGGGGAGATCTCACATTCATCTCCTTTTTAATGCTTTACTTTTACTCTTTTTTTTTTTTTTTTTTTTTTTTTTTTTTTTTTTTTTTTTTTTTTTTTTTTTTTTTTTTTTTTTTTTTTTAAATGCTGCGCTTCATTTTTGTGGACATAACAATTATAAGTTTATTAGGATGACCTTACAGTCTATTCAAAATCTTCTGTAGTAGGTCTGCGTTCTATGGTGATAGGAATGTTTAAATCCGGGTCCAGAGTTATGTTATTTTCGTAGCAAAGTGATTGTGTGAGTGTCCTAAGACTTGTAGGCTAAAGGTTATTGCCTGAGAAATTTGTATTTTCTAAACCTAAGATAAAAACCAACACCTTCACTTATCAAAATCTTTTTGGACATAAGTTTTTACGGAAGCTATTTTGTATTGCAAACAAAAACTGTTGGGGAACATATTATGTGCAATATTTTTCAACAAAAAAAATAATGCTTTCATCTTCTTCAACGAAAAAACAAAAACAAAAGCTTTTCCCAGGAAGACAACTAAAAGACGACAAAGAATAAATAAAATTACGAATAGCTCTTATTTTAAAACAAAACAAATATAAAAACGATATCGGAAATTACATAGTTATAAACGAAGTTATCTCCACTAGCATTTGCGCAATCATTTACACTGGATTATTTATATATATGGATTACATACATATATATCTATTTTATTTATTTATTTGTTTATATTATCTGTTTTACAAGACTAGTATATATAAACACAACTAAAGCACTTGTATGTCCAATGTAAAAGTTGAAAATCCTCTTATTATTTTCACATACCTTCCACATTCGCTACAATATACTTTTCTTCCTATATAATATACCTTTATAATTTATAATATAACTCTCCTAAAATATAAGATGAGAGTAGTCTGGGATGTTGTCAGGAGAACAAAAAGATATCTCGTCAAATTTAGTCGAAAGAAAAAAAAAATAAAACTTTTGATAAGGTTATGCTTACAAGTAAAAGGTTGGAGTATAAGTATTTCCTTTTTTTCCACATTCACAATGATCACCTTGTACATTTTTCTTTTCGTTACATGTATGATTTTAAATTATATTCACAAATAGTGGGCCGTATTCATAAAAAAAAGCAAAACCTTTTACTTGAAGTATAAGGTTATGCTTTAAAAAAAAGGATAACCTGTTACTTGAAGCATAAGGCTATGCTTTAAAAAAAAAGGATTACCTTTTACTTGAAGTATAAGGTTATGCTTGCAAGTAAAAGGTTGAAGTATAAGCATTTCCTTTTATCTATATTCACAATGATCACCTTATACTTTTTCCTTTTCGTTACCTGGATGATTTAAAATTAAATTCACAAATAATGATAATTCGAAATAACCAAAGTTGAGAAAAAATAGGGGGTTTCGTACGTGACTTTTTTTATTCAACCAACATAGCTTCTTATAGATTGGAACTTGCGGTAAATGTTACATAACAAAAAATATAACACAACATTAGCTTTATTTCTTATTTGTAATGCTATCAGAGCACAAATTACAGCATAACATAAATACTGCATATAAAGGAAGGTATACAACTTTAAAATATCAAATAAATGTAGGTAAGCGGGGTTTATAATATTTCACATCCACAACATCTGCCATCACGTTGCAAATCGCGGCCAAACCTTTTATTACAGAGGTGAGTCTGCTACTGACCAACCTCAGAATTTTTGAAGGATATGCTTCATACTTGAAGTAAAGGGTAAATATTAAGGATAACCATTTACTTCAATTTGAAGTAAATGAATCAATCGAGTAGGAGCATAACCTTATACTCGGAGTAAAATAAATAAAATAAACTAAAAAAAATAATATATAGTATATAAAATAAAATAAATAAAATAAAATAGATAAAATAACCTTATAATCGGAGTAAAAGGTTTTGCTTCATTTTTAATGAATACGGCCCACTATGTTTATTGTGAACTAGCAATAAGTCATGTGTTCATTCATTTATTTTATTATATAACGAGCCTAGCAGAAAAGTTATTTTAACATTATTTCATTTAATTTGTAACCCCGCGGTATTTAATATCATTTCTTATCATAAATTTCCTATGATATTCTCCCATTTTTATCGAGATACCATGGTATGATTTTTCCTCGATTTCATGGGCCTGAGCACAGGTTTAAGCCTTAAAACTCCTGGGAGCGAATTCCCTATTTAAAGGGGCCTTGAGCAATGTTATATTTTACAGACCATTACCGCAGCTTCTACCAGCACTAACATACTCCTAGCTCCTTCATTTTAGTTTTAAATAATGAATGCATTATGACCTGAGGCGCAGATCATCTTCTCTCTGTTAGTGAAATGTTTGTTATTCATTTCATCATTTTTCCTAAGAATTATACAACTTGTCATGAGTATAGTGTTCTATTATTTTTCACAGTATACGGGGTGTTCGGATGATCGTTGACCAAAGAGGTATCTCGAGTAGGGAGGTTCATTTTGAACCTATTTAAGGTCGCTTACCTTTATACAAAGTCTTATGGTTTTTTTTTTTTTTTTTTTTTTTTTAAATTGCCAAAACCAAACATTTATGCCTTATAACTTCGCTGTTTACTGATATATCAACGCCATTTTT
This sequence comes from Euschistus heros, assembly GCA_003667255.2. Taxonomy (NCBI): domain Eukaryota; kingdom Metazoa; phylum Arthropoda; class Insecta; order Hemiptera; family Pentatomidae; genus Euschistus; species Euschistus heros. Next base: position 193,689 of record RCWM02000657.1, on the reverse strand, counting down.
TTTGCTGTAATTATAATTATATTGTCCATGAAAAATAAAAAAAAATTTGTTAGAGGCGAAAATGTATGTGACCAGAATATCCTCATATTCTTCGAAGGTAAAGGATGCAATTGTAAATTTGCAACTCACTATGAGTTTAACAAATTAACAACGAAAACAGTGGTCACATACAATTTTGCCTTTAACAAGATTTAACGATTTCCTGTTTTTTTTTGTTTTGTTTTTTTGTAATTGTTTTTTTGCATCAAATGTTTTTTATTCTACATGGATTAAAAAACAAACAAAAAAACAACCTGTACCACTTACAACCCATGAAGGGTCTCGGGCTCAGTACTTAGGTAGGTTGTACTGTTTCTGAGCCAGCGGTTGTGAAAGGAGGTGATTTGGCTAGAATTCAAACTCAGCCGCCAATTTTTTCCCCAATTTTTTAGAGGCTGGGTGTGCCTCAGGAGGGTCTCCCGACCTCAAATCCGATCCACAGCCAAAATAACAGAATATAAACTTTCTGCCTTCAGTCGGACTCGATCTCGGGCCCGGGAGCATGGTAGTCAAGAGCCTTACCACTGAGCTACCGCGCCTACATAATGTATTATTAATTACAGTGAAAAAAAATGGCGTTGATGTATCAGTAAAATACTAAATTATAAAGCATACATGTTTGGTTTTGGCCATTTTTTCAAAAAATATCATTAAAAAAAAACTGTAAGACTTTATATGTAGCTAAGCGACCTTAAATAGATTCAAAATGAACCTCTCAACCCGAGATACCTCTTTGGCCAACCACTTCCGAACACACTGTATATTTAATTATTGTATATGTACATATCATTATTGTTATTAATTTTCGTTTATTTTTTAATATGAACTTAATAATTTAATATGAATTTAATAATTTTAATATGAACAGATGTATTTAGCTCTATTTATTTCTTTACTGCTTGTTATTCTTTAAAAATAAAATAATTTTGTTTGTATATTTATTTCGTTTAACGTCACTTTATGCTGCTATGGCTAATCGGACGATGCTACGGTGGGAGTTTTTTACTCCCTTTAAAAAATCCTAAGTTCATCTGCCGGGCTGCGAACCCGCGATCTTGGGTTTAGTGGGTTGCTATGCTAACCACTACATCAGAGGTGACCCCATAAAATAATTTTTCTTATATTATAACTTTTTTATTATTTAAACAGTTTTATCAAGCTAGATTTTTTTTAATTTATGCCTTCCTCATGAAAAAATATCTGACTTTGATAGGAGATTGAAGAAAGAAAAAAAAAAATCTTTAAAATTAGATAAGATAAAATGTTTTGTTTCAAATATTCCACATTAGTATTATATGACGAAAATAAAAATATATAATGGTATTATTTATGTATTATGTATTTCGGCCCGTTTCACTCTTCTTAATTATTCTTTATTCCATTTTTCAAGAATCTTGACTATGCTAATGACTAGAGAGATAAGCGTGCAGATGCTTACTAAATCATCGCTCCATCCTGAAAACGGGAGGCTATATTTTTCTGTGATTATGTCATGTGTGTTAAATATTCACGGAATTAAAAAAGTTCCCTGACATTCAGCGTATAATATGCTTACTAAAATACTAGTCGTGTCAGAGAGCCCTTAACTTACTTTTAGTTCGGATCTCATTTGTTAAAAACTTTCTTTCTTTTTTTTTTCCAGAACGGGGAGTAACTTTTTTACGGATAAAAACAACTTAGCGCAACCCTAGGCTAACTTTTATTGATTAAATTTACTTATTTATTTTGTTTTGAACAATATACGAAACTTTTCTTTTAACCATCGATCTTCGTCGGAAATCCGTTGTGTACATTGGGTCCTAAAAATATTAAGTTAATAAAAAAAATGTTTGAGTTACAATATATTGTAAATAGAATTTCACAACGCTTGCAACACAAAATAGACTTATTGCAGAGTACGCAAAGAAAAATGGAAAGAAATGTGATAAAGGATCGCATTGAGCGAAATGGGACTGGCGGTACCACCATGCTTCATATGCTGGTTATATTAAACGAAGAACGCTTACGCATATTGTGGTGCTAAATGCGGAAACATGTATATATAATAATGTGTGCCTGAATATGATTTATGCCATTATATAATATTCAGATTGCATCCTCAAATCCTCGAGGGAGGATCAAAATTTGAATATACAGGGTAAACCAGACAGTTATTGACACCTCAGATAGTTATTGACAGCCTAATGTTTAAATGAAAAAAAAAAAAGTTTTTTTCCTAATGTTTGGTTTTTAAAAAAATGGGGTAATTATTGCTTGTGAATCATTGAAATCAGCTGTGGTAAAATATTTTCAAAATATAAACACAAACAAAGGTAATGTAACTTATTAGTAGCATACTTACTACTACTACTATTAGTAGCATACTTACTACTGCTACTACTACTACTAATAAGTTGAAACCATCTACAAAATTCCAAACAATTGAAAAATCAGATGGATCTTATACAGTCGGTTTACAGGATACATTAAATTACTTAATAGAAGAATTTCTCCCAACGGATGACCAGTACGAAGAGACTGAATATCACAAACATATAAGATCGATCGCTAATTCAATCCCTGATACTGAAATAGACGACCCACTAACAAATAAAGAAATTGAGGATACAATAAATAACTTAAATGATAATAAAGCAGCTGGGATTGATGGAATAACACCAATAATATTTAAAAATGTCTTCAATATTTTTCCGAACTTTATTCATACGCTATATAAGACTTGCTTCATTAGAGGTTTATTTCCCGAACCATGGAAGATTTCAAAAATAATCCCTATCCCGAAAGGACCTGATATTAAAAAATTCAGACCAATTTCTTTGATTCCAATTGCTGGAAAAATTATGGAAAAACTAATTTCCTCCCGCTTATTGCTATATTTGGCAAGAAATGTTCCTTTTAACGAAAATTTGTTCGGATTTATTCCACAAAAAAATACTGTTGGTGCATTGCACAAAGTAGTTACTTTTGTTGAAACTGCATTTCAACAGAAATCACATGTATTGGCAGTGTCATTAGACATTAAAGGAGCATTTGATAACGCCTGGTGGCCATCGATTTTGAAATCATTGCACGATAGATCATGCCCCCAAAATATTTATCTAATAATTAAAAATTATTTAACAAACCGTAAAAGTCAAATCCAATTAGGAGATGCAGTTTCTACTAAATGGCAAAGTAAAGGAACGCCTCAGGGCTCTTGCTGCTCCCCTCTCCTTTGGAATATAATAATGGACGATATATTCAAGATTGTTACATTGGAAGAAGCTGAAGTCATTGTGTATGCAGATGACATATTGCTGTTACTTAAATCAAAGTTATTTTATCAGCTCCAACTACAATGCAATGAGATCTTGGATAAACTAAGCACATGGGCTGGAAAAAAATAAATTGAACTTTCAACCTGAAAAAACTAAATTCATAATATTCTCTCGGAAACATAGTATCCCTAATCTTAATATTATATTAAATAACCGAAAAATATCTCAAGTTAATGAAATAAAATACCTAGGCTTAACATTACAAAGAAAGTTAAATTGGGCCAAACATATTACTAATTTAAAAAATAGAATTCTAAAAATTACCCATGGACTGTCCAAAACTGCATCATTGAGTTGGGGGTTAAACTCGGACATTCTCACAACTATATACAAGGCTGCCATTCTACCAACGATGACCTATGCAATAGAAGTTTGGCACAAAGGACTGAAATATAAGAAAAATCTAAAAAAATTAGAATCTATTCAAAGAATCATTGGTATAAAAATTATAAAAGGATACCGAACAATAGCCTATGATACCTCATGTATACTTGCCAACATAATACCAATTAGTTTACTACAAATAGAAATTTTAAACAAATACAGATATGTGACCCTTAGAGAAAATGTGGTTAATCTAGAACATATTGAAATTGATGAAATACCTAACTATAAAACATGGATACATCCAAAAGAACTTATAACCCCCAATGTGACCCCAAATATCAGCGGAATATCAACAATTAATATTTTCACAGATGGCAGTAAGGAGCGAGAAAGAGTGGGTGCTGCTTTTGTTGCATTTGAGAAAGAGGAATTGTTGTATACAGGGAGATTCAGGCTAGGACCTTACTGCTCCAACAACCAAGCCGAACTGTTTGCTATCCTTAAAGCCGTATCATTTATTAAAGGCCGTGTTACCAATAATGACTACTGTATACACACGGATAGCCAAATTAGCCTTTTTAAAATCAAAAATATAAATATCCATGAATTCCTCGTAGAAGAAATCAGGCGAGAATTGATCACTTGCTACAGTCATGGAATACAAATTTCCTTCAAATGGATAAAAGCCCATGCCGGCTTACTTGGAAATGAGCAGGCAGATACAGAAGCCAAAAGCGCGGCAAAGGATACAACTCTTCAAATTGTATTCAATAAAGCACCAATTAGTGCAGTTAAGCACATTTTGAAAACAACGACTCGTCAAACTTGGAACGAAAGATGGACAAATTCAACAAAAGGAAGACATACTTATGAATTCATTAAAACCTTAGACGACAGAAAAAACATTAAAAAACTGAATTACAAACTTACCCAATTTTTGACAGGACACGGCGGAGCTAAAAGTTACTTACACAGATTTAAACTTATTGACAACAGCATTTGTAACTGCGATAGAAACAGTGAGCAAACTTACGATCATCTCATTTATGACTGTAGAAATTTGGAAAGACACAGATACAAGCTGATATCCAAAGTCCTACAGAACGGAGACAAATGGCCGCCTTCAAAGAAGGATCTCATAGATAAATACTTTGATGAGTTTGATGCATTTGTGGATCATGTTGATTATATGGAACTCAACAATTTAACAATTAATCTATAATAGCTATACATTATCTAATACCTATAATATCTATCTATATATATATATATATATATATATATATATATATATATATATATATATATATATATATATATATATAATTCTACCTCTATTTGTTTATATACATTATTTTTATTTTATTTTATTTATTTATTTACTTATTTTGTTTGGCTTCACCTTTTACTTATTTATTTAATATTTTTTATTGTATTTATTAATTAACTTCTAATACCTATAAGTAATTATTCTTTATATTTCATATTAATCTCTATATTATTTTAAAATATTTTTGCAATATATATAACTGAACATGTTTGTACAAATATTAATGATAATACGCGTTATGTCGAGAGATGGTACGCGTAGAAATACATGCACCCATTGCAGGGTTACTGGTGGAAAAAAAAAGAAAAAAAGAAAAAGGTAATGTAACCTTAATACAGAAGGCTACTAATTCAGTGATTCAGATGAGGCATGGAGTTATAGACAAGTGGAGGGGGCTTACCTCTTAATAGCCAGGGGAGGCAGCCATTTCGGAATGCACCATATTATCAGTATATTAGCCGCTTATCAGTTCCTAGGCTTTATACTGCTGTTATTTTATTTTAGTGATTTATTTACTTTAGTGATTTACTTATTTTATTTATTACTCGTACGAGCCCTTTCAATTGTCCTAGCCCAAAGGAATGCAAGTCGCCAGTTGGGCATTGTGGGCGTGGCCGGTTAGTGTTTTGGTCTCGCCCCTCACGGAACCAATAGGTCGGGCCTCTCCATAGTAATATAACTCCATGAGATGAGGTCTTCTGCTTTCCTTAAGGAACGTCAACAGTGAATAATGGTTAATTTTCTTTTAATCGTCCAAATAATTTAAGATAAGCCATTCATAGAAATTTAATAACCTAATGGATATTGTAAAATAGATACATCAAAATTATATACTTAGTTAAATAAATATGTTTTGGATTTTTAATAAATTTTCGTTTCAGCAAGTGAACTATTTTATTTCTTGTATGATTTATCTACCTGGTTACTTATTTTATTTCCATAATATTAAACAATACTATTAAACAATGAAGATTGTGCAAAATCTGGAAACGTTTATTACTTTCATGAGTAAATGCAATGCTTCAAATGAGGAACAAGTAGAGAAAACATGATATAGGGTTAAGATTATATTGCCCTGATCAGCAACACACATCCTTACATCCTTATAAGTCTGCAGATCCTAACATGCTTAAAGTTTAAAATTAAATAAATCCAATTGTAATGAAAAGATGATTCAATTATTTTTACTATTTTTTCTTGAATTTATCCTATAGGATATTGCCTTAACGGTGTCAATAACTGTATAGTTTACCCTATAGCTTTAAAAAAAAAATGTTAGAACATCTCCAAGTTTTAATAGAAAATCTTATTTTATTATTATTTAATAATTTTTTTATTTGTTTATTTAAAACATTTTATTGAGTAATTCTTACAATCTGCCACAAATGTGGGCAATAAGTAATATAGATGGCGTATTTACACATTATGTGCAGTGATAAAAAAAAATGAAAAGAGAAAAGAACTATAATATACATAAAAAATATAAAATACACAATGGAGGAGAATATGATCAGGGATGCAGTCAAAGTAACACCACGTCTAAGAAGAAATTCTTTAAAACGTGCCAAAGTTTGAGCTTCTATATTATTTCCCTCCTCCTTTTCCATATTTCAATTTTTTTATTTTTTTTATTTACATTTCATTTCCTTCTGTCCTTTTTATTATATTTTTATCCATTACCATTAATTTTTATTTTATTTGTTATATTTTTTTATTTATTTTTTTATTGTTTTTTACTCCTGTCTTGTCCTTATTCTTACCTTGCTGCTTTGTATTCTTAGTTATTTATATATCTGATCTTTTCTATACGGTTTTTGTATATTGTTTTTTATCTATGCCATTCTGTATTCCATTTTTCATCTGTTTATCGGTCTGTTATTTTAGTCACATCTGGAAGACCTGCACCACCCTGAAGAAGACCTGCAACGCAGGTCGAAACGTCGGCACGTATTAAAGAATTTCTTCTTAGACGTGGTGTTACTTTGACTGCATCCCTGATCATCTTCTCCATTCATCATACCTGTCAACTAAACTTTTATCCTTAAAATATACAATATACATATAGGTGAAATATATAAATTAAAATATAAAAAAAAATATATATATATATATATATATATATATATATATATATATATATAAAGTGAAATAGTAAAATTTAAAAAAAAGTAATAGTAGTAATAAAAAACAAAACAAAGTTATTTTAAATATTAAAAATACAATCATACTCAAATTACAATATACACTCATCCTAGGGATCCCCCCCACCAGACCTGTCTCTATACTTTTAATAAAATAAATTTATAACATTACATTTTTGAGAAATGATTTTCATTACGTCCTAAGGTTTTATTTACACCACAGGAAAAAGGAGGCGTCAAGATTAACTACTCCTCCTCCCACTGTAATTATTTTTTAATATTATGTTAATTAATAATACACTTTGAATATAATTATCTATTATAAGATAAGATAAGATAATTATTATATCGTGGCTTTTACACCAATTCCAGTTTCACGTATTTAAAAAAGAATAAAAATTACACTTACCTGCAATGTTCGTTTTAATTACCGAGCTTATTTGATTTAATTTATCTTATTTTAGGAAAAATCAATATGTATTTTAAATGGTTTTTTTTTTGTTCATTTATTAATAAAAATTTACGGTTGTAAAAATAAAAATATAAAGTAAATATGTGGTATAATAATTAAAATGGTATGACAAAAACTACCATATATGAATCTCTAGTGAAAATCAACGTTAGAAGAATAAAATTGTTGAGATACCTGACACATATTTCTGTAACATTATTTAACGGTCCCCCATTAAAGGTAAAAGTTTTTTTTTTTATTTCGAATTTGAAAACTGAGCTTTTCAATAATCTGATTTCGAAGTTCAAACAATTGTATGCATAATTTTGGTTTGCTAAATTTAGTAGATTATAATGTCAAAACATCCTCAAATTTCAGGCCAAAAATTATGTAATTATATCTATGTATTTAAATATATTCCCGTAATCTGAGACAATTCAATTTGAACATAAACCTGTCCTAAGGTTAATGTGTATTCGATGTCAGACATAATGGATAGGACATCAATATGTAGGTTTAGGGGGTCAGATTATCAATAGTCATCCCTGGATGTGACCCCGTGTACCTCAAATCTGTATAATTAATTTTTATATTTAAGAACACGTATTAATTACGAAGAAAATCGACTAATTATTATTTTAAAAGATCAAGTTCCTTGGTTGTCATCGACAGAAATGGTGGCTGAGGTAGGACTGAAAATATAACAGAAAGAATTAATAGTAAATTAGGCTTTTGGTATCATCAATTATAGATAGACATCTGTTTAATAGACATCTATCAAAGATTTAAATAATATAATTATTTTGGATTTAACAGCAAGGGGAGGGAGACCGGAGTAGGTTTTTTGCTCTTTTTTCAGGCATTTTCTGAAGTGTACATGTTCAGTTTTGAAAGATAACTCCTCATTTTTTTTTATTACTTATTTATTTTTTATTTTTTTAGGCCAGTTAAAATATTTATGAATTTTCATAATAAATATAAAAAAGCTGTTGGTTTTCCTAATATTTTGAAGCAGCCTTTGGAAACCAGATACAAGATACATACCTGGCAATCCTCCGAGGCATGTGAAAAGAAGATGGCTGGATCTTCTTGTACTGCAGATATTCCATTAGAGTACTATCAATGGGTGGTTCCTCTACAAGTTTTATCCATGTCATTATTTTGCGTTGTATGCCGCATATTTATTAGATGTATTTTTGTAATACAGTTGCAAATTTCTGTTCATAAAAGAATAATAAAATAAATAAAATAAAAACAACGAAAAGTTTGAATATCTGAACTCATTTAAGAAGTGGATAAAATATACTATCAATAAATTGTGTTTCCATTAAATTGAAACAGGTATGTTCCTTCATGATGGTGAAAAAATGCTCTAAAACTGTTTTTCTACTTCTATTTCACTAACACAAAAAGTTCGTTTAATCATAACGGCCTAAACAAATTATAGAAGAACATTAAATAATTTTATTACAGGGGTAGTTTATAATAGGCTTGCAGTTGAACCGGGCCATAAAGGCAGAGCAAAGATTTTATGGATCTATAAAGCGGTGACGTTGTAGACTGCTCCCGAGCCGAGAAGGGAAGAAGAGCCTGCTAAAAAATTACTCACACTCCCCCCACCCTCTTCCCCCCCCTCCACCTCCCGTCCCTTCCGTTCAGAATGAAGAGAAATAGTTACCTGAAAATTCTCCGCCATTCTTTTTAATTTTCCTTTGCTTTCCTCCCCCATATATCACCTCAAAGAATGGCTGGAATTTTTGAATGTTGTCAACTCATGAATATAATTTTTTTAGAATGTTCTTTTTCTTTTCTGCTGCATTACATTTCGCCATGGTTAATCGAGATATATTGATGCCTTCGCCGAGCAAACTGAATTTCATGTTGAAATAACGTCAAGTTCTTTTTTCACCTGAGTTACTACTCAATAGTATCATTTCAATAAAAATCTACACTAAAAGGTCTCTAGGCCACCTTATTTTCAGACGCCTCGGAGGATTATCAAGAATCAAGTTGAGACACTAGTGGATTGAAGTGGTTATGGAGCATACTATGGAAGGATAGGTATCTGTTCTGGGCTAAATCAGCAACATAAGAAACATTAAGATCTTTAAGGATACGTTTATTGGTCACAAAGTAAGGAGCATTGAGGATATTTCGGATGATTTTGGATTGTAAGAGTTGGATACGAAATGAATTGGATGGTTTAGTGGAGCCCCAAAGCTCAACTCCGTACGTCAAAATATCTCTAATCACAATCATGTAAATGAGTCTTTTGTAATAAATTAGGAGCTTTGATCATTTTTCTAGTAAATGTTGAAGTAGTCTGTAACTACCAGCAGTTTCTTGTCGTTTTAGTATTGTATGTGGATTCCATGTAAGACATTTGTCGAAATAACGAATAACTCTGGTTTAAATTTTAATAACAGTTCTATTTAATATGGTATATTTTTACTGTGCATATTTTGTAAATAAATTCATAACCATCCATATATGATAACTATAATTGAGTGAGGCATATTTAAAAAAAAAAAAAAATTTAAAGTTCTGATCTATAAAACATTTCAAGTACAACATATTTTATTGTTATAGAACTTAAAAAGTTATATAGAACCATTTTTTTGTCTGATTTTTGTTTGGTTTCATACCTACATTAAATACATTTACCACTTTTCAATTCATTGAAACCAATTTAATCAAACTCGAGGGGGTATCTTCGATATCAAAGGGACTCCCCAGAAAGAAAATATTGAAATAAAGTGACAGTCTTTCGGCTGTATCAGAAGATTTTTTTCCTTTCTTATATTTTTTATTCAAAATATCTAAATGGGAATAAAAACAGGCTGAAAGCGGTCGGTATTATCGGCTGTAGTAAATTTCATAATACTTGAATGAACATGGTAATTTCCTGGGGGAAATTAGTTTCTAACTGACAATGGACCCTAGTCACTATCTGTCGATGCGGTGTCAGGTGCCAGAGTTGATTTATTTGTTGTCATTTCCGATAAGAACAAAAAAGTAATTATATTAACCATTTAATGAAAAGTGAACAATAATTTGATAAAGTAAAAAAATAAAGTAAATATGTTTTCTTTTCTAATAATAACTACCTAACTAACTTAAAGCTGGGATACTTGGAGTAAAATAATAAAAATAAGGAATGAAAATGTTTTTAAGAATGCTCAATATTTGAGAGTCTATGGTTAATAGTAATTAATAATCTGTTAAATTGGTTTCGGACGACTATATTTGCTCCCAAAATATATGTAGAAAAATATACACTGGAAATGTAACGCCTACTCATTTCCTAAAAGCTCACTGGGGAGTTCACCTAGCATGTCAAAAGGTTTACCGAATTCGGTTTGGTCTAAATTACTTCGAACATTTTCTGATTACTTTAGTAAAAATTATACTTTTAATACAGCACAGCTGCAATCTCTTTCCTTGAAAGATTTTGAATTTCCCACTGAATTATTTCTTAATATTGGAAACAAAAACAAACAATGAAAATGCTATATATGCGGAAAGCTAATTTGAAGACAAAAAGGTTAGGATTCTTAACAGCACCATCCGACTGAGTTTTAGAAAACGTAACCTATAGAAACGATCATGGAGGAGCAAAAGTTAAAATAGTTGGGCCGCTAAAAAATTGCTAAAAAGATTTTATTTAAAAAGACTGTGAAAAATCACATGATGTCTTTCAGTACATCGCAAATATTGCTTCGGCTGCATATGGTGCAGGAAAAAAACAATAATTAATAAAGGAAAATAAAAAAAAAGGAAAACTTTAAACGCCATTTCCTATATTTTGAGACTTTCGACTTGTTAACGTACATACAGTATTCCCCTATTTCCAGTACCTCTATCTTATCCAAGGTGACGCTTGCTAACAATCTACTTTCTCAATAAAATGATTTCTAGTTCCTTCTGGAACACTTTCGTTACTATTTGCCCAAATTAGATACCAATCAAGATAATTTTTCCTCACTCTGAATATAACATTTAGGTTCTTCTATTGTATATAATAAGCATTGCATCAAAAGAATTAATTTATTATTTCATTTGTAAAATGTTTTCTTATTTTCCTGTTTACATATTTAATTAGTATCTATGTATACATTATCATTGTTATATTATTATTTCTTATTTATTTTATTTTATTTTTTTTTCGTTTATTCAGTATGTTTCTGACCAGATGTAACTAATTTCATTTCTTTCTGTACTAATTGTAAGTTGTTATTCTTAAGGGACTTGGTCCCAGAATAAAATTATTTTTCTTTTCTATTCTACAGTATTCTATGGAAGGTCACCATTTTGCAAAACTTTTAAATAACAGTAATTTTGAAAAAACAGTACTTATGGAGTGCGATTGTTAGAAATAAAGGGGTTGGCAGTTTTTTAAATAAAAATTACAAGGCGTAACAACCTTTTTTTGAAAACAGAGCGGGAGCTGAGTTATAAAAAAAAAAAAAAGGTGTAAAACAAAGACGTAACTGGTCCAAAGTTATGATCAAATTTTTTATAATATTATCTCCTTGGATCCGAACTTCGCTTGAAATAAAAATAATCCGATGTTATTTCCTTCCGAGGCGATGCCCTAGTTCCGATCCAGTTACGACCACCCAATGATCGGGGATCCGGAGTTTCGACCACTGCGGGAAGGGGGGGAGGGGAGGGGGTAGCTAATTAACATTCCTAGCTAGAGCGTGGGAACCGAGGGCTGAGCTATCGCAAGATAAACAGCCGCCTTAACTAGCTGTTCACGTGTGTCCAACTAGCTCCAGTGTGTTCTAACAATACACCAAGTAGTTCCTCTTACCCAAAAAGTAAATATTACCCCAATTGCTTCTAACTAACCTCTTCAGGTGTCGCTCCCCAGCAAGAACAAACATACCCGTGACTTCTTCACTCCCTGGCCGAATAGCAGTCACAATTATGAGCTGACAAAAAAATTAAGCACAAAAAAACGTTTACTTTACAAACGTCCAAAGCTCCCAATTAGTTACAAAGTACTCATATACATGACTGTAATTAGACCTATTTGGACATATGTAGTTAAGCTTTGGGACTCCACTAAACCATCCAATTCATCTCGTATCCAATCCTTTCAAACCAAAATTCTCAAGGCTCCTTACTTTGTCACCAATAAACTTATCCATAAAGATCTTAATGTTCCATATGTTGCTGATTTAGCCCAAACCAGATACCTATCCTTTTAAAATAAACTCCATACATATACATTCCCAAAAAACCTCCGAAACGTCTGAAAAGATGATGGCCTGGAGACCGTCTAGTGGAGACTGTTTATTGAAGTGCTACTAATGAGTAGTTCTTTTCAAGTGTTGACATGCTATTGTAATCGTCAACACATTTACTTGATGTATATATTTTGTGAAGTTGTGAATTTATATAATATTTGTTCAGTGGCGATACAGGAATTAGAACCTTGTAACAAATAGTAAAAATTACAATTTCGAAACTAAAACAAAGGCTCAAAAATAAGGAATAACTTGAATTGTTAATACAAATACAAATACAAATAATAAATTTGTTCTGTTAGTGCATATTAGTTTGGCGAGTACCATCTTATTACTTAAAGCTTTTTATTTTATTCCTCTTTTCTCCTAAGTGTCAGTCTCTAGTGAATGGTTCATTGAATAATAATGACCAACAGTGCAAAAATGGCTAAATTATATTGTTTAAGATTATTTAGGAAATTTTTCAACTTTGGAAATCATTTTTCAAACAATGGTTCTTTCATTTTTGTACCTTAAATAGTAGATTTCTTTACATATATTTTGATATCTAGTTTATCTGCCTTTGAATGCCTCTTATAGTGATATTGTGGTTTTAGATTTCTAATCCGATTCTCAATTGTACGACGTCTAGCGAAGTAATGAACCAAGCACCACACACCATGCTTCATTTGATAGAATCCTGTAAGAATATAGTTTTTCTGAATGTTCTGATAAAGTTAAGAATGAATGAATGAATGAATGAATGAATGCTTAATGCTTAGTTAAGAAGAATATATGAAAATTCGTACGATTGTTTAGCCTGGATTTTCAAAAAAGAAAAGAAAAGAGGATTGCTGACATAGATTTTCGGTATGATTCGAAACATTAATAATTAATTGAGGCACGGTTTCGAAAGTAGCTTTTTGTGGAAAATCAATTGATGTACCGGAATCCACTGATTTAATTTCTGAATCTAAGTATTCATTTATCTATTTCATAGGCATTATTCGTTTATATAAGTATATAACTTCCACCTAAGCTTGTGAGACTCACCTAGAAGGCAATGGAACTCTCAAGCTATTTTCAGACTTTTAGGGGATTACGGCAGGGTAATGGTCTGGCGTGCCTTCTCTTCAATTCGCACTAAAGGGCGCAGTAAGGGAGTGGGGGATCCAGGGGAGAAGAACGATTTTTAACCGTTCAGCTCAATTACTGGGGTATGCCGATGACTTGGATATCATCGGGCGAAATTTTAATGCTATGGCAGAGGTATTCACAAAAATACGAGTGGCAGCAAGGATGGGGCTTGAAGTCATCCAAGCGAAAACCAAGTACATGGTGACAAACTCACAAGGGATTCTTCCTTCATATATGCAAATTGACGGTTGTTCATTTGAGAGAGTCGAGGAGTTTGTTCCTCATCATCACATTGGTTCCTTGATGATGCACGACACAACGTTGGAAAAGAAATGCAAACAAGAATCTTGACAGCTAATAGATGCTATTTCGGGCTGGTGCGACAGTTGAAGAGCTGCACATTGTCTGACGCTACCAAATTGCGTCTATACAAAACTCTTATTAGACCGGTGCTTACGTATGGGTCAGAGAGTTGGACGCTTACCCGGGCACAGGGAAATCAACTCCTCCGATTTGAAAGGAAAGTGTTAAAAAGAATATTCGGAGCGATTTTTGATAGCAACGAGCAAGCCTGGCGAAAAAGAACAAATTCGGAAATCACTGAGCTGTTCAATGAGTGTGACATTGTGCGTTTTAACAGAGTTGGTCGGCTCAGGTGGGCTGGTCATGTGATCAGGATGAGCACTGACTGTGTTGGAAGAAGGATCCTCGAGGAGGAAATTCATTCCACCAGAAGACGTGGGCGCCCTAGACTTCGCTGGGTGGACGATGTGGTAAGTGATGCACGCACCATTCTTTGAATCCGGGACTGGAGAGCGACTGCGCGGGACCGAGTTGAATGGCAGAGATTGCTTCGGGTGGCCTTGATCCCTCGCGGGTTGTAGAGCCAAGGAAGAAGATAGGCATTACTCGTGGTATTATCTTTCCATAAATTGCTTTTACATGATACCGTTTTTTTTTTATTATTTCTCCAATTAGGATATTGTCAGATGCGTTGGTATGATGTAATTCAATGAAAACTACTTGTATTTATGCAAATATGGATTTAATGAAAATGTCCCTCCTTTCATCAAATCATAACAATTGATGAAAATGCTTTAACATACATAATTTTAAGAGAAAATTATAGCATTAGTTTACATTCTAGTGATTTTGAAGAGGAATATGTTTTTTATTTGCAGTTCTCTGTTTATATTTTTTGAAAGTTAGTGAATGTTACATGTAAGTCTCTATATACATTTTATGTGTTTATATATATAATAATAATAGCCTTTTATTATGTCCATAACTCAACAAATAAACCATAATTCAAATAAATACAATAAAAATAAAAATTTAACATGTCTACAAATAAGTCCACAATTATTATCATATTTACAAACGAAATTCTTCTGTGAGTTTGAACATGGGACCTCCCTTAGGGAGTATAGGTCTAGACTTTCCCAGACGACTTACCTACTGGGAAGCCGGGTTCGCGATTTGGATCCACTTCTCTTTCCATATATCTCTATCCTTTGCCATTCTCCACCATAGTGGTCCGGGCTTCTTCTTAAAGAAGTGACTCCATCTTTTCAACTGTTTTCCTCTTCGCCTTTTGTAGTAATAGGGTGTCCAAACAATCACTTTCATTGACCACCTTTTATCAGTTCTCCTTAAGATGTGCCCCGCCCATTCCCATTTTAGTTTCTCGATATGGTGAATTATGTATTTGAGGCCAGTCTTCTCTCTGATGAAGCAATTTATAACCTTCTCCTCCCTACTTATCTTTATCATATTCCTTTCTATTTCTCTTTGCCAGCTCATCAGTTTCCTTGGTTGGACTTTCGTTAGGGACCAAGTCTGACTACCAAAGGAGACGGCTGGAAGTACACTTTCTTTTTTATTTCTTTCGGGAAATCGTTTTTCATTATTGTTTTCAATGACCAGTACTAAGCCCAACCTATGGATGTTCTTCTGTCCACTTCCTTCCACGATTTGTTAGTAAAAGAGACCATCTGCCCAAGGTATTTATAATCTTCTACGTATTGTAAGCTATGATTTCTAACTTTTATACCTACCTTTTCCGCGTTCGTTTTCAAAATTACTAAAAGCAATCAGGTCTATAAATAAATATTACATGCAATGTGCAATGTATAGAAAATAGCAAAACGGCTAAAAGTATACTAATGAACAGATGAATGTTTGAAGAGGCTTATGTATTTGTTGACGAAATGAACACGAAATGTTGACGAAAGTTTATATATATATAAACTTTCGTCAAGTTTATATATATAATAAATCTCGTAGATTTATTTAAACGGATCTGTCTAAAAACGAAAATGAATTTCTATACATTGCACATTGCCTGTAATATTTATTTATAGACCTGATTGCTTTTAGTAATTTTGGAAAAAAAATAAATAAAGAAAAGTGAAATATAATTTTCTTTTTATCTAGTCATTTATTGAAATTTTCAACTGGATATGCAAATATAATACATTAAGTAAATATGATGATAATGATAAAAATGACACGTCACTTGTTTTTAAAGCAACTACCCATTGGTAGACTTATAAAGGTTTTATATAATGAAGTACTATTAAAAGGTCTCGAGGTCATCTTTTCAGGGGCTTCGGAGGGTTATCTGGAATGGAATGAGAAGCAAGTTGTGATACAAATATATTTGAATGGTTGTGGAGTTTACTATAAAAGGATAAGTATCTGGTATGAGCTAAGTCAGAAACATAAGGTATATTATGATCTTTGTCGATAAGTTTGTGACAAAGAAAGGGGCATTTAGGATTTTTCTATGAATTTTGGATTGTAAGAATTGGATACAAGATGAATTGGATGGCTTAGTGGAGACCCAAAGCTCAACTTCGTATGTCGAAATTGGTATAAATACTGTTATGCAAATGAGTCTTTTGTATTTAAGTGGACGGTTTGAACGTTTGTCAAGTAATCAGTTCCTTGTCGTTTAAGTCTTGTATGTAGATTCCAAATAAGACGTTTGTCTATATGGAGTCCAAGGTAGCGGATCTGTTCAACGGGGATTGGTGGAACATCTATAAGGATACTGAAGGACAGGAAGTCGTAGGTTCAAGACGAAAGGTAAAGGTTATTTGATGGGATTTATTTTGATTCTCCTTTTTTGACACTATTCGTGAAGGTTTATATTATGGGATTGGAGTGACTGGGAGAAATATAAATTAAGGAAAGAACTTTGTTGGTAGATTTTTTTTTTCTATTCATCATTGTTGAAATACGGTATTGTAGCTACAATACAATTTTAGTTGACACTAAACACCATTCACTGAGAAACAAAGGAAACAATACATGAACTCATTAAGACCATTCCTCGAGTAGATTCTTGGTGGCAACAACCTCTGTATACAGTATAAGTAACGTTTCTGTTAAATTTGTTTATTTCGATTTATCATACCCATATACATCATCTATTGTATTTCCCATTCGAAAAGAAATTACGGTTTTTTTTTTTTTTTAATATAATTTTTTTTTCTATACTTGTAGATAAAAATAGTTTTAAACGACAGCCCTTCACAAAAATATTATATCCAGTTAGAAAACTATATCAGTAAAAGCGTACACGAAGTCGCTTCAAATTAAGTCTTGTAATTCCGTCTTTCGAGAGGAGGAAAGAGAAGTAGAGCCTTTTAATCCGGGACTTAATATACTGTTTCGTAAAGTTCCCGCCTAAACGGACAAGATAATAGGCCGGCAAAAAGTGAAAAAAAAGAAGAAAAAAAAAAGAGAACAGACGAGATTACTACGATTTTAAAGAGAAGGTTACTCCTCGGTGCTTAGTGCTTAGTTGGCCTCCTAGATTAGAGATTAAGGGGCCACTTTAAAAGAGTCGTCAAAGATATTCAAATGAGAAACTCCTCCAGCTCCCTCTTAATTACTTTTCATTAAGAAAAATTTATAACCACCTCAAATATGTCTTTAAACATTTAGTTTAAGTATTAAGGAAACGCTGACAGGCTTTCCGTCCACCCTCCGGTTATGGGGCATAACCTCTAACCTATTCCCCTCCCCCTGAATTTTCTTAATATTCTTCTGAAAATCTTTGTGAATAATTCAGCTCCTGAAATGGTGGGGGTTGAGATTGATATAGAAAAAAGCTATTTTAAAGTCCATTTTCCGTTATTTGCATAAGATGATTGGATTGTTCAATTCCTATCAAACGTCTTGGCAGGATTTTGATCTTCTTGATGTTAAAATGTCAGTAGTTTTTTCTCTCTTTTTAAATATTAACTTTGGAGGTCCATACTTAGTTTTAAAATATTTTCAATACAATTTTGCATGTTCTGAATACTTGTTATATCGAAATATCGAAGCAATTGTAGTTTGATTCCTTATTTCTGGATTTTCTCCAGGGTCAAACTCAGCATATCCGATGCCAATGAATTACTCCAATATGTATATCATTGTATATTTTTTTTTATATACATTTATTAAAATTTACAACTGTACAAAATATATACATCAAGTATATGTATTGACAACGACTATGATAACATTTTAAAACTTGGAAAGAACTACTCATCAGTAGCATTTTATTAAAAATTCTACGCTAGAAGGTCTCTTGGTCATCTTCGTTTCAGACGCCTCGGAGGATTATCAGGAACTAACGGATTTGAGTGATCATGGAGCTTACTATGAAAAGATATGGGTATGGGCTAAATCAGCAGCCTATGGAACATTAAGATCTTTATGGATAAGTTTATTGGTGACAAAGTAAGGTGCATTGAGGATTTTTAGAAGGATTTTGGATTGTAAGGATTGAATACGAGATGAATTGGATGGTTTAGTGGGGTCTCAAAGCTCAACTCCGTACGTC
Organism: Euschistus heros; assembly: GCA_003667255.2. Taxonomy (NCBI): domain Eukaryota; kingdom Metazoa; phylum Arthropoda; class Insecta; order Hemiptera; family Pentatomidae; genus Euschistus; species Euschistus heros. The sequence continues at coordinate 174,873 of RCWM02000657.1, read as the reverse complement.
CAAATAGGTTTAATTACAGTCATTTATATGAGTCTTTTTTAATTAATTGGGAGCTTTGAACGTCTAAAAGCCGTGTCCACACTATGTCAACCGACAATGTCGTTCGACACGATCAACATTGTCGTTCGACACGATCAACATTGTCGCTCGACACGATCTACTTCAGTCTAATTCACACTAAGGTACGTCCACACTATGTCGATCCGAGTAAAATGGTTTTGTCGGTCGACAATGTTGAACCAGTGTGGACGTGTCGACCGACTTTGTCGAATATGTCGGGTCGAACCAAACCGCAACCCGAATCAAGTCGGTAAAGATCAAAGGAAGTCGAATCAACAACGACAGTGTGGTCGTGTCGAATGTGTTGTTCGACATCACTGAAGAATAAAACAAATATTATTTATAAATAAATCTAAATTAAGTCAAGGATTAGGAAGAAAATAAAAATGTTTATTTAGTGATTGCGGCGTGGTTTAATTCATTTCACACTGCCTCTTTGGTTATCATTCCAGCTGAAACGCGTAACCTCCCCACTGAGTATTGACTCATATTATTTTTACTAATAGTGAATATATTAATTTATTAGTCATGAATTGGAGTGAAGAAGATACAATTAAATTAATCCAGATGTATCAGGATAGAGTTCATTTGTGGAAATCCTTTGATTCACAATATAAAAATAAAAATAAGAGGCATGATGGGTTAACCGAGATTGCGAATAGTTTTAAAATTGGAAAACTTGATGTAGAAAAAAAGCTAAAAAATTTGCAAGGCCAATTTGCTAGAGAAAGGAAAAAAAAAAGAGAGAGGGAGTCAAGAAAGAGCGGAATCGGTGCGGATGAAGCATACACTAGCAAATGGTTTGCATACCAAGCCATGATGTTCTTTGCCAATAAGGACAAACCTAGAAACACTAAGGATACAGAGGTAATTTGAGATCTTAACTAATAATAATATTGTCATATTGTTAATATATACAAAATATTTTCTTAAGCAAAAGCTTGGTAGTTCATTATGGAAACATAAATAAACAAGTCGATATAGGGATAATTCAACTTTTTACTTAATTGCCAATATCATTTTACAACAATAATATGTTAAAACACGAACCTAATACAAAACAAAATAATAGTAATTAAATTATTTACAATTTCAAATCACTTATCGTACTGGAAGTGCAGATCCCCTTGCGGAGATACAAAATATTCTGCAAACTCATTTTTAACCCTCTGAGCGTCAATACAACCTCTCCTTGGAATATTAGGCAAGTTATATAGTTGGCTAGTTGACGGATCCCTTCTCCATAAGCCTGGAATAACATCTCCATTGTCAGATAATTCCGTGTCCAACATACCAATGGAGCAGTAAATATTTCTTGATCCGCTTTTCCTCAAATAGTTATGTAAATACACTGCAGCCAATGTTACTTTTGTTGCTGTGCCTGGCTCCAACAAAATTGGTTTTCGAAATACACGGAAACTGGATGCCATAATACCAAATGCATTTTCGGAAACTCTTCGAGCCCTACTTAGTCGGTAAGTGTTACACTGAGGGGGGAGTGATGTGGTGGTCATATCATCAACACCACAAAGAATCGTGAAGAAAAAGATAGAAGTGACGTTACCTTCCTAGACATATGTGTTTTATAAATATTAACTAATTTATTCTGAGTTTAATAATTGTATTCGTTTATTAAATATAAGCAGTCATTTACAGTTTCATTAGAGTTATTCTGAGTATACTAAAATGTATTATATTTTATGTTGTATACTGTTGTAATTATCAATAAATAACTAAACATATATTTGTATGTATGTTATTACTTCATTGTTTCTACTGTAAAGAGGCCAACTTTATAATGTCAAATATATTGTTGTATAATAATATATGAATCATGTTGTGGATGTAAGACCGGGACATGTGTACTTAACAGTTAGTTATCTTTACTATTATATAAAAGGATAAGCCATTTTTCATTTGTAATCACTAACCACGAAAACTACTAAACCAATTTTTACTAAATAATATTTACTAAATAAATATATATATCAGAAAAATAAAAGAGAGAAAATAAAATAATAATAATAATAATTACAATGCGTTCAAGAAAACATAAGAAATATATAAAAGAAATCAATAAAATAAAATAAAAATAATGAATATAAAAAAATATATATATATAGAGAAAAAATTTAAGAACTCCTGGAATGTTTATAAGACAAAATATTTACAAGTACATAAAAACATATTTTCACATATCTACTTCCATTTTTGTAGATATAGGTGTTCACACGTATATGTACATACCTATTAATCAATATAATGGCATATAAACATCGTTATATGATAAAAAAAGTAATTATGAACTAATTAATTGTTGTTGATTAATATATTTTTTATTTTGAAGAGAAAAGATTTGCCCAGTCGGGATTCGAACCCGAGTTCCCACTTTTCTAGCGTGGTGCCTTATCCACTAGGCCACCGGGCTCGTATCCGAACCAGGGAAATCTTTTCTCTTCACTGATCCATACCCCCGGGCACTCGCAGTTGCGATGTACAAATCGGGGATGAATGTTCATTGAACATTACTGTTAACTAGATCTTGTTGACATACGTCATATATATATTATAATTATGAAATAATTAATTGTTGTTGATTAATATATTTTTTATTTTGAAGAGAAAAGATTTGCCCAGTCGGGATTTATATATTTATTTTATATCCCGACTGGGCAAATCTTTTCTCTTCAAAATAAAAAATATATTAATCAACAACAATTAATTATTTCATAATTATAATATATATATGACGTATGTCAACAAGATCTAGTTAACAGTAATGTTCAATGAACATTCATCCCCGATTTGTACATCGCAACTGCGAGTGCCCGGGGGTATGGATCAGTGAAGAGAAAAGATTTCCCTGGTTCGGATACGAGCCCGGTGGCCTAGTGGATAAGGCACCACGCTAGAAAAGTGGGAACTCGGGTTCGAATCCCGACTGGGCAAATCTTTTCTCTTCAAAATAAAAAATATATTAATCAACAACAATTAATTATTTCATAATTACTTTTTTTATCATATAACGATGTTTATATGCCATTATATTGATTAATAGGTATGTACATATACGTGTGAACACCTATATCTACAAAAATGGAAGTAGATATGTGAAAATATGTTTTTTTATGTACTTGTAAATATTTTGTCTTATAAACATTCCAGGAGTTCTTAAATTTTTTCTCTATATATATATTTTTTTTTATATTCATTATTTTTATTTTATTTTATTGATTTCTTTTATATATTTCTTATGTTTTCTTGAACGCATTGTAATTATTATTATTATTATTTTATTTTCTCTCTTTTATTTTTCTGATATATATATTTATTTAGTAAATATTATTTAGTAAAAATTGGTTTAGTAGTTTTCGTGGTTAGTGATTACAAATGAAAAATGGCTTATCCTTTTATATAATAGTAAAGATAACTAACTGTTAAGTACACATGTCCCGGTCTTACATCCACAACATGATTCATATATTATTATACAACAATATATTTGACATTATAAAGTTGGCCTCTTTACAGTAGAAACAATGAAGTAATAACATACATACAAATATATGTTTAGTTATTTATTGATAATTACAACAGTATACAACATAAAATATAATACATTTTAGTATACTCAGAATAACTCTAATGAAACTGTAAATGACTGCTTATATTTAATAAACGAATACAATTATTAAACTCAGAATAAATTAGTTAATATTTATAAAACACATATGTCTAGGAAGGTAACGTCACTTCTATCTTTTTCTTCACGATTCTTTGTGGTGTTGATGATATGACCACCACATCACTCCCCCCTCAGTGTAACACTTACTAGATGTGGCAAGGCAATCTAAATCTTCAGCCTGAAGATGCTATTGTGTCTTGGTGACGAGGGGGCTTGAGAAACGAACTGTTTTCCTTGGCTTACTTTCCTCGGATTTCTGTGGATGATAAGTGTTCTGTGTAAGTTGTTGCCGGGATTCGGGTGTGTCTGTCGCTTCTGTGTAGGCTGGCTTTAGTCTATCTCGTGATACTACAGCCGGTTTGCCGTTGATGTTAATGGTGAAGGTCTTTTCCGTTCGTTCAATGACTTTATGTGGTCCAGTGTAGGCTGGTGTTAGGGGAGGTCGGCAAGCATCGTCCCTGAGAAAAACAAAACTACTGGTGTGCAGATTGGGGTGGTTATAAATTTTTGGCTGGCAGTGCCAGACTGGCGAGGAAGGCTTGCTTTGCCTCAATATGTCAGCGAGGTTGGATGCAAAAGTTGACTGAGGAATCTCTGGGCCGGTTTTGTCTAAAAACAGATCCCCAGGCAATCGTAGCTTGGTGCCGTATACTAATTCGGCTGGACTGGATTGTAAGTCCTCCTTCACGCATGAGCGCAGACCCCGAAGAACGGCTGGCAGATGCTCTGTCCAAGGCCTGCCGGTTTTTTGGAGTCGGCATGTAAGAGCCGTCTTGAGGGATCTATGCCATCTCTCGAGGAGCCCATTGCTCTGAGTGTGGTAAGCCGTAGTGTGCTGTATTTTAGCACCCATTCTGTGTGACAACGGCTGAAAGAGGTTCGATTCAAAATTTCGTCCTTGGTCGGTTATAATTTGAGTGGGTGTGCCAAAACGAGAAATCCAGTGCTCCCAAAAGGCTGCTGCGACTGTTTCCGCAGTTTGGTCAGGTAAAGAAATGGCTTCCGGCCAACGGGTGTATCGATCCATGCAGGTAAGGAGGAACCTGTTACCTTTAGCCAAAGGCAGTGGTCCAACGATGTCGAGGTGGACGCAGGCAAAGCGTTGATCGGGTGTTTTTAATGGCATCAAAGGTGTCTTCTCATGTTGATTTATTTTGGCCTTTTGGCACTCAATACATTGCTTGACGAAAGCTGTAATGTACTTAGATATGTGTGGCCAGAAATAACGCTCCTTAATGAGTTTTAAGGTTGACGTCCGACCTGGGTGGGAAAAATTATGTAAGTGTTCGCAAATTATTTGCCGGAATCGTTGTGGTACATAAGGAAGATGTTTGCCATTGTATACCTTGCAATGCAGGATTGATGATGTATCTAACTGCACTGGTGTCAGGCCAGGTGTTTTCGAGCTTTGTATGAGATAGTTTAATTCGTTGTCGTTCTGCTGTGCTGCAGCGAGTTCTTCAGATGTAGGGATGCGTTGTGAGATGGACTCTATCCTGGACAAGGTATCAGCCACAATGTTTTTGGTCCCTGATATGTGTCGTATGTCGCACGTAAATTCCGAGATATAAGAGAGCTGTCGTGTTTGTCTGGGACTAGCTGTATCTGATGTCCGTCGCAGTGCGTAAGTAAGAGGTTTGTGATCTGTAAAACACGCAAAACTTTGCCCTTCCAACATGTGCTTGAAATGTTTTATGGCGCAGTATATGGCGAGTAACTCTCTATCGTATGTGGAATATAAAACCTCTGTAGGGGTCAACTTTCTGGAGAAAAACCCGAGTGGTTGTATAACGCCGTTAACTATTTGCTGCAAAACCCCGCCTATTGCTACATCAGAAGCGTCCGTGTACAGTTGTAGCGTGCCCAAAGGGTTTGGGTGATGTAAAAGCGCCACTCGTTCCAAAGCTTGTTTACTTTCCTGGAAAGCGGTATCCAATTCGGTTGTCCAGGTAATAACGGAGTGTTTTGCCCCCGTTATGGCATTTAACGGTGCCTGGCTGGCTATGTGCAGCATGTGGAATAAACCTTCTATAGAAGTTAAGCATACCCAAAAATCTGCGGAGTTGTGAGATTGTATTGGGGCGCGGAAACTCCTTGATTGATTTTGTTTTATTCTCAATTGGTCTAATGCCAAATTCCGAAATCTCATGGCCCAGAAATGATACCGACGGTTTGCAGAAAACGCATTTTGATAAGTTTAACGTGATGCCACATTCTTTTAGGCGTTAAAAGACTGTTTCTAGGTTTTGCATGTGTTCGTTTAGGTTGTCTGAAGCTATGAGGATGTCGTCTAAGTATATGAAGCAAAATGGAAGATTGTGAAGGATTTTATGAATAAAGCGTTGAAAGGTCTGAGCAGCGTTTCTCAATCCAAATGGCATAAAAAGAAATTCATACAAACCAAATGGGGTTGTTATGGCGGTTTTTTCGACATGTTCAGGTGCTACTGGAATCTGTTGGTAAGCTCGTACTAAGTCGATGGTAGAAAAAATTTTTTTGTTGTGTAAAAAATTAGACGTGTCCTGGATATTGGGAAGTGGGTATCTATCGGGTATGGTAACCGAGTTCAATAATCTATAATCCCCACATGGTCGCCATTCCCCGTTCTTTTTCATCACCATATGTAAGGGACTAGCACATGAACTGCTCGAAGGGCGATATAGACCTAAAGATTCCATGGTTTCAAATACGTTTTTTGCCAGCAGTAGTTTGTCAGGTGCTAATCTTCTAGGTCTACAACTCACGGGATTTCCTTTAGTTTCGATGCGATGTTGTGTTGAGTGCTTCACTTTTGTGACTTCTTGCAAAGTGGGTGGAGAGTCTAAACCGTATGTTTTAAGTAGCGCTTTTATAGGGTCGATTGGATCAATTATGCTGATTCTGCCTGTTGGTTCGATGTCACATTGGAAAACGGATGTACGTAGAGGAAGAAATGAGTTCCTATCGATGATTTTTTTTTCCGGTAAATCAACCAAAAGATTAAAATGTGTGATGAAGTCGGATCCGATTATAGGTTTGGAGACGTCAGCTATGAGAAATGAGAAATGAAATAACTTTGAAAGTCCAAAGTCCAATTTAAGTTTGCGTTGCCCGTAAACAGCTATGCGCGAGTTGTTCGCTGCGTGCAAGAATTTTGAGGGCGTTGTTTTCCTATCCCCAGATCTTGGAGGAATTATAGATACATCTGCTCCTGTGTCAACTAAAAATGGGACTTTAGTATTTCGGTCAGTTAAGAAAAGGCGGCTTGTCTTCGTGTGGCAGGTGCACGCCGCCGTTGCCTGCCTCAGAACTAGTTTTTTGAACTGAAAGAGCATGGTGGTTGGCATCTTTTAGCTTCTTTGCCAAATTTTTGGTGATACCAGCACTCCTTAGAGCTGGGGCTGTAATATGCGCGCTGTGAGATGCCTGACCGCTGTTGTGCTCGTGTTCTGCTTCTGCCTGGGGTTGGTGATCGTCTTCTAAATTGTGAAGAAATTTTGCTTACCTCACCTCTCAATGCCTCTACTTCCTGTCAGAGGTCCGAATCAACTTGTCGATTTTTGTCCGTGATAGTGCAGACGGACGACGGGTTATTAATATCGGCTATGTTGTCTGCAATGTCGCTTAACTTATCTAAGTTCCCGTCTGTTGCCTGTAAAATTGCTTGGGTGGCTACTGGAAGTCTCTGTATCCACAGGTGCTTGATTATTTTTTCTGACATTGACGAAGTTTTCAAAGCTTTCATGTCCCTCAATAGTTGTGAGGGTTTTTTGTCTCCTAATTCTAACCCTGATAGTAACTTACGAGTTTTTTGCTCATTGCTTTCAGTAAACGTTTAATAATGGTTTTTTTAAGCAGAATATATTCGGCTGGGGGATCTGTGGATCGTAAAATATCGGCAACTGACTTTATAGTTTCACTATCCAGATTTGCTACTAGGTGATTAAATTTTGTTATTTCGTTTGTAATTTTTGCTATTTCAAACTGTGCTTCTATTTGTGCGAACCAAAGATCTGCTTCAGCTTTCCAAAAGGGTGGAAATTTAATAGAAACATGACTTACAGTGGGTGTTTGCTGATGCTCTGGTTGTGAGTCGCTTTTAAGCTGAGAGATTTCATTTTTTAAAGCAGTGATTTGTTTTTTTTATCGCATCCATTTCGGGGTCACCAATTTAGTATACTCAGAATAACTCTAATGAAACTGTAAATGACTGGTTATATTTGATAAAACGTCTTTAAAGCCCGTTGTTCGGTGCAACTCTCTATTTGTGCGAATATAATTATTAAACTCAGAATAAATTAGTTAATATTTATAAAACACATGTGTCTAGGAAGGTAACGTCACTTCTATCTTTTTCTTCACGATTCTTTGTGGTGTCATGATATGACCACCACAACATTGCTAAAAATGACACGTCTGTTGTTTTAAAGCAACTACCCATTGGTAGCACTTATAAAGGTTCTGTATAATGTAGTACAATATTATAAGGTCCCGAGGCCATTTCCTTTTTAGGCGCCTCGGAGGGTTATCTGGAATGGAAGGAAAAGCAAGTTGTGACACTAATGGATTTGAAGTTTGCTATGTATGATACCTGGTTTGAGACAAATAATAAACGTGAGGTATTTTAAGATATTTGTGGATAAGTATTGAGGATTTTTCTAAGGATTTTTGATGTAAGGATTGGATACGAGATGAATTGGATGGTTTAGTGAAGCCCACATAACAAAATATAAATAACTAATAAGTAAATATATTAAGAAACATTAACACATTACAACAACATACGTGTAAACTGAGTTCGCCAGGAGTACATTTTTTGTTATTTAGTACGGGTATCTTTCGAGAGATGATGTATTGTAATTAACGATTTCATGTGTATACAATTTTTTTTATTTTAAGAAGTATGCTTTGGTTAAGTCGAAGACTTAATGTTTGATAGGGGGTATATGGTTAACATCTTAGCAAGGATAGTGATGATCCGATGAGTACTTTCTAGTATATTGTAGTTGGTTAGAAAAGTTAAGCTCCAAAAATGTGAAGTATACGTAATTTGAGCTCTAATTTCAGCTTTGCATAACATAAATTTGTTTTTGTGGCTTACTTTAGATTTTTTTTTTTATTTTATTTTATTTTACATATTTTATTAAAGTAGATAAATATGTTTATTATAATATTTTTTTCTCCGTTTGTTTTATTGTTTATATGTTGAAAGTTTGTATTCTGTCAAACATATGACTTGTTTTATTGTATTATTTAAAGGATTTGAGATTTTTTTTTTATCTTCAGCAAGATTATTGATGATTGAACAGAAAATATCTTTATAAACCTCCATACAGACCTCCTGAGAGAAAATACTGCCTAGACCCATTCATGTATTCCAAGGGGTGGGAAGTGCTTGCCAAGAGGCGGTATTTCCTCGGCTCTGGAACTTGTCAATGCAGGGCCAACAGGTTGTTTTATGTAGGGCTGGAGAAATCACATCTGGAGCTGGAATTCTATCTTGATCTATGTGACAAGTTATTTATATTGTCCAAGCTGGCCTGTGGTGCTTCGATTTAAAATATAGAACAGTTAAAAAAATGTTTAACGATTCGGACAGTATTCTTTTTATCTATTTATCTATATTAACAACTGTAAAAAGAAACATAAGTATAGTGAATGTGAATATAATGTTTATTACCACATGGCGATTACTTATAAACAAACTAACAAATGGTATCGTTGCAATAAAGTTTCTATATTAGAAGGTCTAAAAAAAATGTTTACATTGCATTTTTTCCCCACATTTACTTTTAATAAAATTTGGTTTAATGTTTACAATATATATATACGTAGTAAGGTCCATAAGTTTCCGGCCTGTCCTGCTTCCCCTCCTTCAAACGTGCCGGGATGCCTGCTCACTCCATACCCATCGCCCGCACTACTTCACTCCTGTCAGACAGTGTCCAGCCTTGAAGGAAACTCCCCATTTTTACAATATCCAAACTAGAGTACTGTGCGGTTATTAAATTATTTTGCAAAGAGGGTCTTATTCCTGCGCAAATTAAAGAGCGCTTGAATTGTGTATCCGGGCAGTCTTTCCCCTCATATTCCACAGTGAAAGAATGGAAAAAATTATTTAAGTTAGGGAGAGAACGTCTAGAAGATGACCCTCGTCCCAGTCGCCCATTGGAAGCTGTCACTTCTGAAACAAACCAACTCAAGGAATCTGAATTGCTGTCTGATTGCTGCCACTGAAAACCAAGGAAATTAGGCAAGGTTGAGGCTTTCAAAAACAAGTGTTTTGAGGATCATCAAAGAACCTTTGCATATGAACAAGGTTAGTGCAAGATGAGTTCCATAAATTCTTTCAGCTGCTCAAAAACAGGAACGAGTTCACTGCTGCAATGAATTTTTTCGCGCCTTTTTCCAAGCAGCAGCGACTTCAATAAACGTTTTACACTAGAAGATCTCTAGACCGTCTTCTTTTCAGACGCAACGTAGGGTTATTAGGAACAGAGTAGAAAACAGGTTAAGAAAATAGCGGATTTGAGTGTTTATGAAGTTAAAAGGATGGGCATCTGGTTTGGGCTTTATCAGGAACATGTAAATGATAAATTGAGTGAAGCCCCAAAAGTCAACTCTGGAGATTTTTGATTTGTGAAATGACTTGATTTGTGAAGAAATTTTTGATTAATTTGAAAACTACAAGAAGTTTCTTGTCATTTTGTAATAATAATTCGTAGCTCTAAATATGTTAAAATTAAAACAATTTAGTAATGAAAGATGTATGGTAAAAACATTTTTCGAATCATCAATTAAAATTTCAATGTCAGGGACCTGGGACTTCTAATTCTCCCAAGATCCCAAGGTTTGGCCGGTTGCGGAAAAACAAATGTTGTCTATAAAGAAAAAATATTTTATTCTTTTAATTTTTTTTTTTTTTTATTGAAGGTTAAACAACGTTTTAAAAAATGGACGAATCCAAGTAAACTTTAACACTTAAAGTAATAACGATTCTGCAAATAATTTTTACTGTAGCGTTCTTGGGAGACATTGAAGTCAGTAATGACTTTCTCCAGGTACTCGTTCTGAAACTGAGTAGGAAGCACCTGACTTATCTTGGTCCCCGAGGTGATTAATTACACTAGTTTTGTGTCAAGGGAAATTTAGTGTGCCAAGCCCTAGGGCTGGAACTGGGTTCGTTCAGAGTCGGAAAGCAGTGATATACCCAGCTATAAGGTGATACCTTAATATATGTATGTAGGATAGAATAGAAAACAAAAATATTCAATTTTACAAATAATCCTAGAAATGCAGCTATTTATTAGTAATTTGGTCATGAGGCTACCCATCTAGAGTTAACGACGAAAATTATGATATAATCGATGAAAAATAAAAATACAATGACGATACATAGGTTTTTTAAATTTCAATGAAATAGATGACATAGTTATTTGATTTTTCAATGATAAATGTCAAAACCGTTACAGAAGCATCAGTCCATTAACTATATTTTTGGTTACGGTGCTGACATTTTAGGCTAAAATGTCAAAACAAGAAGAAACTTAAAAACTCTGACTGTAAGTAATGAAAAAATTATATTACGTTGCTAAGAGATAAAAAATGTGTTAACCTGCTTTTTAATGTATAGAATTCGATGAAAGGCATAAAACTGAGGAAAGGTGGAACCTGCTACCTCGTTTCAGATGTACAAGATTTCCTATACATAAAAAACTGAACCAGTGCACTAAAAGCACTATATCTGTTACATTAAACTTTCTTATTTGGCTACGTTGCTGACACGTATTCCGTGGGACAAAACATTTTACCTTTTTTTTTCTTCTTCAAAACTTGTCCAAAGTAAGTTTAGAAATACTTAACATATTCAGTATAAATATTTCTTTAAAAAAATTATGAACATTTGTCACTCCGAATCAATTTTATTCAGTATATACTGTATTAACTAGACCCCAATGTATGACCAGGGACAGTTACGGTACTGACATTATGTGCAGTAAAATATAAAAAAATACTACTTGAAATAAATAATAATAGTAAAATAGTACAATTAAGTAGAATATGCAATAGTGGATAAATCAACCTATCTCTCAATTTTAATAATTTTATTATCAATATTAAGCTCTTTATAACACTGTACCTCTGAAACCTCTCATGTAGAATGGCGCTCTCCACCTATTGGTCAATGTTCATACTTCACTGTAATTTACTTATTATAGTTTTTGTTTTAGTAACAAATTAATGAAAAATCCATATATTTTATAATTGCTAAACCTGGAACTATGGAGATGATGAGGTCAAAATTTGGTAAAGATTAGTTCAGTAGTGTTCGCAGTTAGTGATCACAAACGAAATTTATATAATAGTATTGATAAATTATAGCTGCCACTGGTCTATTCTACTTCTAATTAAATCAGTAGGCTCTAGTGGAATGGTATGGCTTGATTCGGACTTGTATAGGTGTGGGGTGGACTCGAAGCTCATGAATGGCCGGATTGATGTGCGTACAAAAGAACTTTCCGATGACCCTTTAACCCTCCACTCCAACGGATATCCGGAGAGGAACAATCTCCATTGGCCCAGCCCTCGATGTAACAGGCTGCGGATGACAGCTGATGGTAGGGACTCGAACCCACTCGATGGTTCACCAGCTGCAGCAGAAGACACAAGAAGGCGGGAGCTAGGGCTATTGCTGCATCGCCGCGATCGATGTTACACGACACTGCAGAGGAGTCTTTTTCCCACCCTTCGCATTCCAACGCTCGTGTATAAGTGATTTTAAATCTTTACTCTCTTATTTATATACAATTATTTATTTTACTTTCTAAAGTATTTGTTTTGTAATTACTGACTTATTAAACTTCATTATTTTACTTAATGATTTTTAAAAGCAAATTAATGTACTTCTTCTTGCTCTATGATATCGTTTTATGGTTCTTATATATATATTGATTAGGAAAAAATGAAAACTAATGAGCCAATATGTACCAAATTTGAACCACATTATCTTCATAGTTACAGGAAGGGTAAGCGACAATACAATTTAATGAATGTGTGGTTTGCATTGAAGTTTGATAATCGACCGATAGGTGGCTATTCGTGAGAGGATTACAAGGGTACGATATTATATAGAGCTAGAAATTTACGATAAAATTTACTTATTTTCTAATCGATTATTATTGAAAATGCTTTAAATATATAGAAAGACTTGTGGATCCCAGGACAGTTTAAAAATTGACCGATATGTGACCGTTCTGCAACAGAGTTTTCAATGGTAAAAATATTAAACCCAACTCTACCAAATTTTAACTACAATATCTTCTTAGATCTAGGATGGTTTATAATAATAAGTTTTATAATAATAATAAATAAAATAAAAAAGTTTTAAGTACCAGAAATGAGGTTTGACTAACATTCATATACTTTTATGGTAAGAAATTAAAATCCAACTAGATGGATCGGAAGAATTATTTCTGCCAAATTGGATGTCTAGTCATGCTTTTACGTATTCTTCAAACGACTAATCAATGCAATTATAACCAGGCTAAAAATGACTGCCATGCGTGAAAATATCATTGAAGTAATGATGCTCAATTGCATACTTCAACACAAGATTTTTATCGATAAACAAATAAAATTTAATTATTAGTTAAAATAATCTAAGTTCATTATTTATGAGAGCGGGCGAAGCCGCGATTATAATAATATAAAACTGACTTAACTTATTACGACGGTATTTTTTTCCACCTCAGAACTAATCAGTTACTATTTTTATAAATTTTCAAAATCATAGGAACTATAAACAAAGCACTTTCATTAAAATTGCACACTAAGCACATATTAACGCAAACAGTAACGTCATCTATACGCAATGGTTTGTATTATAAATTTGTTTAATATCCGAAACTTCTATTGAGATTTGAAGAGATGTCACTGCTGATATTTCTATAGCTGTAGGAACGATAAAAACGGTTTTCCCGCATATGGTACTCGATGGCTTTATAGGGTTTAGTTGTGACTTAGCAATAACCTAAAAAAATTTAAGAAGAAGATGGTCCGCGGTGCAGTCAGAAAAAAAACAAAGCAGAAAACACGCCCAAGTTAAATACTTTGATATGGCCAAAACTGACAGTTAAACTAAATTACAAATGAATATCTGTAATATATATATATATATATATATATATATATATATATATATATATATATATATATATATACATATATAGGCGTGTCGTACTTTATTATGTTACTAGCATCCCCGTCGCGGCTTCGCTCACATAAGTTAAGAACTTAGATAACTTTAAGTAATAATTGGAGTATATGTAGATTAAAATTTTTGATATCCTTTTGTAATTTTTTTTATGCTTATTTTCTTAAACAAATACGAAACGCTTATTCCTAGCAGTTATTGATGACTCTCAGCTCGTCAATCACCAGTTTGATATGCAGATGGCAAAGGATAGATGACTAGACTGTCATTAAGATCGGCTCTGCTCCTCCTGCTGCAATAGTGTGGAGGGGGGGGCTCTGCTTATTGCTTGACCTCAAATGTTTGCCTGCTTGGCTTCATTACCACAACACGCCCTCCACCCATGCTATATTGCTTTGTCGTCTTAGCACTATAGGTTCTAAGACAACTACTGTTCATATACGAAATATTGACAATAAAGCTTTAATCGTTTCCAATATATATTGTACTATCCAACATCTGTTGTAAAAACTGTAAAATAAATAATTTGAAAACATTATTATTAATTAAAATAACTTTATGCCTCTCAAAAAGTTTCTGAAAGAAGTTGGCATAAAAAGTAAACAAGTATTATTAATTATGTACCTAGGAGTTATAGAACACTATGTCACATTTTCCGAATCTTTACAGGAGAGCAGTTTGAATTGGTTTTATTTTTTAATGAATTCATGCCCTCTACTGTTAATTCAATTTTTGTGTAACTCACCATATTATTAATTGGTCTAGGGCATAGTATTCTATTCTTATAGATAAAGTAAAAAAAGGTGAATAAGAATACGTAATTATCTAATGTTGGTAAGAAATGGACTTAGTGTTCAATACCTCCTAGCTACAGAATTATTACTGATTTCTATTAACTTTTGGTCCATAATTGGTTCATTGTTCCAAAAGTGATCCGGATAATTTAAAAAAAAAAAAAATGGTATTGTTAGGCTTGAGGTCTGGAGAGAAGATTGGTTGAGACAGACACTAAGCTGCACAATTTCATAGCGACGAAACCATTCACCACAATGATTTTTTTTTACCATTATTTGCATTTGTTTCAATTTCCTTGGGGTGGACGAATTTACAAATATTTTTTGGATTTTCATTCACATTTTTTTTTTCATTCCAATTGCTCGACAGACCATTACTGGTCCCTGGCATCCTCTAACAACTTCCACCAGTCTGCTCGTCGTGGGGCAGCTCTCTTCCAAACACCTGACTCCCAGGATCCTCCTAGTATCTTCCGCTACGCCGTCCATCCATCTCACGCGGGGTCTCCCTCTGCTCCTGGTCACGTGTATATCTTCCATTAATAATTTTTTAGGGATCGCATTCTCCGACATTCGAGCATCATGGCCGGCCCACCTCAGTCTTCCCAGTCCCATGTGTCTCATTATGTCTAACCCAGGAGGATATACACTTCTTGATTAGTTCTTCTGAAGTATGCCTCCCCGACTCTTTTAGGTCTATAAATGCACCGCGGAACCCTTCTTTTGAAGGCCAGTAGGCTTCGTTCGTCCGATCGAGAGACTACCCATGACTCCGAACCGTAAGTTAGTACTGGTCTTACCAGTGCCTTGTACCGTCGCATATTGGTAGTTCTTGACAGAAATTTTCTTTTTCATCCACATTAGCTCGCAGAATATCGTCCTCCATAGAAGAATTCCTGTTACGAACCTTCATGTCTTCGAAACTAAAGTCTCTCGAAAGTTTAAAATTATTGCTGAACGGTGCACACAATGAGGCCATTGTCGTCACGACATTAATTAATATTTCTGACATTTTGGGCCAGGTTTAAAATCGTCAACGAAATTATGTCTTATGTTTCTTGCTTTCAAATTGATTCCTGAAAACTTTCCGAGAAGTCTGAAAAGAAGATGGCGTTGAGACCTTCTAATGGGCATTTCCTTAAAAATGTTTGACATGTCATTGTAATAATTCTCAAACTAGCAATTAGTATCCTCATTCCATTATTAAATTAAACATTTATTTTTATTTTATTTTTGTAAAAAAAAAAAAATAATAATATGAATTTAATTTTTTTTTTTTTTAATCACGTCCATGAGTACCCCCACTAGGGCATACAAGACGGTTTATCCTACAGGTTACCAACCTATTCTAGCCATGGCGGGAAGGCTATGGAGTCCCCATAATATTCATGTTGTTATGTATTAAATAATATTACATTACTCATCTTTTGGAATGATTTTAGTTTATACTTTTACTTACTTTTCTTCCATAGCAAAAATTTCTACGTCGCACTGTGTCACGATTATATTGAGTGAAAATCAAAAATCATTGTCTTGACAAGGTTTATTACTTTCTTTATATCGATGGGGTATTTGTTACTTTTTTAGTTTACTACAACACACAAATAACAGACAAAATAATTTATTGTGGTGTAAACTTAAGACAGAAAATTACAAATAAAAAAATTTATTCCTCCCCAGAACACTATAATATAAACTAATAACATCATTTTATCTTAAAATTAAGTTATGTTAAATCATTTTTAGAGCCAACCTTTCTTAAATTTGAGAAATATGGATTTAATAAAAGAGGAAACATTTTCATTAGATCACTGCTAAGAAGATCTTCCCCTCTTAAATTGCACGATGTGCTGGTTTTGTTTTATGCAAGGTAATTTAAATATAATTAAAGCAAGGTTTTATGTAGCCTCAATCAGAATTTATGCATGATATATACAATAGCATATTTCATTTTTTTACTATTAATAAATTTAAAATAGAAATTTACTGTTTTATAAGTGGTGGTAAGGTTTTAAAGGGCAACCTAATAAGAATATTAAATTTTAGGACTACCATGGTAGTTACCGATTGGAACTTTAGTTAAACATTCTACTATTAAGACGCTTTTCATAAAAAAAAATTCATCACAAAGCATAGCTGACAAAATATTAGGCAAAGTATACATTGTTACAAATAGAGGAAACAAAAATGTCCTTATTGGGAAAATTATTAGAGTAGGAATTAAAGGTTGTGTTCACAGGAATTTTTATAACGAGCAATAAAACCAATGGAGTTTTATATAAATATCTGAAACAAATTATATTTGATATGTATTTTTCATTTAATTTGAGGTACACGTTTCGTCAATTAGGGTCACAGTATGAATAATGAGAAAATACTTTTTTTGGAATGGCAATGCTTTAGTATTCTTATTAATTGTTTAATTATTATTTTTTTATTATATTACCTACAATCAGTAGTTAATAATTATTTTAAATTATTAATAATAATAACAACTATATTATTTTATACACTTTATTTTAGTAACTCCTCATATATCAATCTTCACTGCAATGTGACATGTTTCGGGATATGTTATCCCATCATCAGACTGAAATCAAATGTTTTACATTAAAATCCTTTCACATTTCATTTAAACAATACAAATCGAATGAATCAACCTAATTAATAATTAATCAACAACAAAAATAATATAATTCACATATTTTTTTCTTCTGGTGTTACTATTAACTACTGATTGTAGGTAACATAGTAAAAAAATAATAATTAAACAATTCCTATAAATACCAAAGCATCACGATTCCCCCCCCCAAAAAAAAAAACTCAATTTATTAAAATAAAAGCATATAACATTGATCAACATGGGTAACAAATTTATATTTTAATATTCAGTGAGTATTTTATCATCATTCGTATTATCACCCTAATCAACGGAACTTTTAACTCAAATTAAATGAAAAATATTGCATATTAAAAATAGTTTGTTTCAGATATTCATATAAAAATCAAAGTGATTTTATTTATTCTCCATCGGTTATGAACATTAGCGATAAACAAGGAAATGAGTTGTACATGAATAAATTTACTTAAATTAAAAATGGAAGAAGGAACACTTCAGAAGCACTCTAAGTAAATAAAATATGAAAAGTTGCGTATAATATTTAGATGGAATGCTCTCTTTTGGTTTCCAGACTCCCTCTCCTAACACACATGGATTTCTGGGAATATATATCACTATATCTGTAAACATTTTATATTTGTTCTTAACATTTTAAGGATCTTTAAACATATTAACTATAATCGTACAATTTAAACATATTATGGAAGTAATAATATAATTATCGTAAAAAAAAAAATCATATAAATATAATAAAAAGACCCTCCAAGTAGCTAAAGCAGTAGTATACGGGTACGAATTGGAGTCCGGCTAAAAATGTATTTGTTGTGTCAAGGTCAAGTCGGATTTTATTCGAGTATATTTTAAATATAATTTGTACAAACACTGAACCTTGTGGTGAACATTGAACTCCGGTCTTAAGTGAACAAGTAAAACATATTTCTTTATCGGACTAGACATAGAAAATTTGTAAAAATATGAATGAGCTGGATATTTTGAAGGAAGTTAGCGAAATATTGCTATATTCGGTTCTGCCAACAGTTGGCATACATAATTCAAAATCTACATATAACTCAGGTACACTTTTATTTTATACTAAAAGCTATTATAAAGTATAGGAGTGTTGTAATATTTTCCTCTGATATTTTTTCTTCTCTTCATGATAACTTTTTTTAAATTATTCCATAGTTGAAAGAGGATAGATACATACACATTGTTCTATTTCAACCGTGACGAGTGATGTCCATATTAGTTTTGCAATAGATTTGTTTGCAAGCGGATTCTCAACAGAAATAAAGCAATAAAAAAAGAGATACTCTCTGTCCCCGTTCTATTTAATTGGAAGGAAAGAGAATAATGAATAAAAAAAAAACCACTCGATTTGCTTACTCATCCCATTTATCGATAATCGTTTTTATTCTTAAAGTTTAAATTACTAAAGAACAAAATATAAAATTATGAATTATTCACTTAACTCCTGATTTATTATTTATTTATGATTAATAGTTTTAACAGTATAAATGTATTTAATTGTAGTTTTGTTTTTCTAAAATATTGCCTCCAGGATGGGTTTTTATTAATTCATTATCATAATTTATGTTGTATGTTATGGAATCTTGCATTGTAATTTTCACCAACTTCCAGTTACCTGACTACCTTGAAAATTTGCACACGTGTCAAGGACCAATGATAATACAATAATTGCACAACTTTGTTTTAATATTCCTACTTATTCCAGTCGTAATACCCCCAAAATGGGGGGTCTGCCTTGCAAAAAGTGGTGTAGTAGGTTTCATGGTCGTGTAGGGTCCAGATGGGCCCTGAGAATAAAATATCAAAAAAAGTGACATTCGGTATAGGAAAAATTTTTGGGGGGCAAAAAACCCAATATTTTTGCACCATTTCATATTTTTGCATAAAACAAATACAAAAATGCTTTTAATCGAAACATGTGTTATATACAAAATTAAAGTTTATTAAGTTGTGCGTCTAAAGACATCTGTTAAGCTGAATTTGATTCCGGCATTTAGCCACAATCGTTTCGCCAAAATCGACCAATTTCGCCAACATTATATTTAAGAGTCTATAACTCAAAAATGGATAATTCACAAAGCGAAAAAAGTCTTTGGATTAGCTTTTATTCAAAACCATGTTTTATATTACATAGTGGATTTCACTCGTGACATATTTCAGCACATCTAATGATTGTAATTTTTACATTTGACAGGTAGATTTTTATACTTAACATTTTTATGAATTTAAGGATTCTGTAGGATTGGAAGTCATAGGTTTACTACGATAATGCGAATTAAAAAAAAAAAAAAGTTAAGTTTACCATATTTTGTGTTTAGTGTTTCCGTGCTGATCCTGGTGCCGTAAAATTCAGCTTTCTCGTAAGAGATTTACCTTGCTTTTTTTGCACACTCGTTTTGCGTCCCGATCTGTTTGCTGTGTGTTCGTCAACAGTTATTATCGCTAAAACATCTGCAAACGCCAGGTATGGTATGTATAGGTTCGTTTCGGCGGTTCTTAGTTTGATTGGCTTCCATTGGTTTTCTTCCTGAAGTTCATAACCCGTTTTTTATTATCATTTTAATTTTATCCACGTTGTCATTAATTTGACCTATTTAGAAGATAGATAAAATATAATTCTGAACTCTTTTTTATTTTGAATTAATTTCCACTTCTATTGGAATTATTTTATTGGAAAACTAGTTTCGAATTATAAACATTCATCATTAGTTTTAACACATACGATATTTTTAAACCTCAAGTACTTGGTTACATAAGTTATATGCATTAAAGTTTTTTTTTAAGCTTTCTTTTTTATTTGTTACTTCTTAATAGTTTTAATTAATTTACTCAATTCTGAAGTCGTGATAGCGGTGTCATATTTCTTCTTACTTTTCGAGAACATGCAACGAAGGTTGCTTATTATTTAAAGTGTTCCGCAATAAAACCCTGTCCTGAATATCGTTTTTTATGAAATAATGAGGACAGTTTTATTGCGTGCCCGACGGAGGGATAACATTTTTACATTAAGAGTTGATATTATTTTAACTGCTATCGCTAAATCCTTGCGTGGGAAGGGGACTGCAGGGGCAAGCTGTTTTATTCTCCCACATTACCTGGAGCACAGCTGCGGCCCACCTCTAACAATTACCGCAATAAGATACCTGCAAAGGCCGTCCAGAATTTAAAGTGCCCGTTAAATGCCCGTCGTTTGGTTAACGTTCTAATTTATAATTCAATTCATCCTTTCAACAATCTAAGTGTACATGTGGAATCATTTATACGTTGTCTTATGACTGTTATCTACCGTAGATCAAGTAAATGGGTGGAAACATCATCAATAACACATCACTGACTTGCAAAGATTCCACGCATTAGTAGCTCTAATTAAATCTATCTTAGAAGGTTCCTATTCCTTATTCTTTTTAGATGCCACGGAAGATTATTGGGAATCATGGGAAGAACTTGGGAGACTATATGAATCGAGAAGGTATGGGGCTTGTCATAAAGGGACATTTAGATAATTACAGATAAGTATAGTTACAAAGAGTACATACGGCAATGGATTTAGGGAAGAAGAATTACAAGATAGAGAGAAATGGAGGAAGGAAACTAAGGAGATATTCAGAAAAAGAAGAACTTGAAAAAAAAAGACAAGTCGGGCTTACTTGCCTGACACAGCCCCGCCTCCCCCTCCCCCTCCCATCGTTACCATTCCCAGTACTATTAAGTACCTTTTGAACAGTGTTGTAAAGAACATTTTACGTATATGCTGAACATATAAAATTCTATAAGAACCGTCGTTCGTGAAACAAGACCTTGTTACCGTGCATAAAACCTAATACGATACGCTTCTTGACCCATAGATGTACTACATTTTACTCGTTACAAAAAACCCGCCTATATCCATGACCTCCTTACTCTGCGCTCCTCCATTCACCTCTTAAATACTAGAACCCAACCCATCAACCTATACACTCCGGCGCATCGAACTGCATCCTTCGAGAAATCCTTTATTATCCGTGCTTCCTCGTTATGGAATTCATTGCCCATCACAATTCGAAAAAGATCCACTCTTACTTCCTTTAAACATCATTTATTCCTTTACCTCCTTCATTTTCAATCTTCCGAGCTAATGTAAAACGTGAATATTTATGTAATATACATTATAATAGTATACATAAGATGTGTCATTTTACAAGATGTCACAGTTATCTTGTAACATATAATTTAATTATTTATCAATTTTTATTATTATCTATTGTTATTATTTATTATAATTAATTATCAAAGCCAGACGATTGTCCTATGTACTGTAATCATATGTTATTCTTAGGGGACAAGTAGTCCCAGAATAAAGTTTATTTTCTTCTTCTTCTTCTTCTTATAAGAAGCATTTATGATTTTAAGAAGGATTATGTGAAATAGGTACATAGCTACATATTTTGAAATAGGTCTATTTACTAATTATATGCTACATTTTTTTAAGAAGAGGGATTTAAATAGCTGATACGTGTTCTATTGGTTCTGGAGTATATGTTGTGGAATCTCTGATTGAAGAAAAATTCGGGTTAAAGTGGTTAGGGAAACACAAAATCAGAATATATGTTGATTTTAATATAATAAAACTTTTTTAATTTTTAATTTGAGCTAATAGGGCGAAAAAAAAGAAGACCGATTTATCAAATTCCAGAGTTCAAATGTCTGTAAATAACTTAATGCTATTTATTATTTACCAATAATTAATAATCCCTTTAGGCCATTCTCTAAGCTTGTTTACTAACACTGGACTTCTTCAAAAAAAGCCTCAGTTCAGTTATTTATTTCAAAGAAGAAATATGACAGTATCCAACGAAATTCTCGTAATTTTAAGACATCATTGGAAAAAAAAATTCACAGCCGCTGAATCAACTCGTTGAATTATTAAATATGAAGGGGAAGGTGTCCTTGAAGAGCGCACTGCGCGGCGTTGGTTTGAAGAATTTAGAAGTGGAGCTGTTGAGTCAAATCCGTCCACAAGTACTCGCGAACTTGCCAGGATCTTCTCTCCACGGGGAAGGTGAAAAAGACCTGTAGACTGGTCCCTCACGAACTTTACTCCTCAATAATCAGCTAATAGGCTAAAAACTTCATGGGTTTGAACTCCTGCCTCATCCACCATGTAAAGACCACGCACCTTCGGATTAGTACTCGTTTCGATCCATGGCCCATTTTCTTCAAGGGAAAAAAATTGATAATTTTGATTAATTTGAAAATGCTGACCAAGATTTCTTTGACAGCCATCGCAAGGAATGGTATCAGCGTGGCATCGAGCAGTCGCCTAGCAGATGGGTAATGAGAGTAGATAACAATGGACTATACTTTGAGTATTAATTGTATTTTATATGACAGAAATATTGATACAAATATTTGTTTAAGAAACGGTAATTTTTTTTTATACACCCCATTATAATCTAATTCTAAACGCTTGATATAGATGTTTGTTTTGATTTATTTAAATATGCATTATTTTTTTATTAATTTGAAAAAAAACAATAAAATAGATTAGAATGAAATGTAAAATGAAGTAAACAATCTGCTTACTTGATACCTCGGATTGTTGCAGTGTTTAGATTACTGCTGTTCAGATCAGTGAGATTCCACTGTGGGGAATTCGAAGTGAATAAGTAAAATACATAAAGAGAAGAACGCGAAACAATGTCTTGAAGGAAATATATGACTACGGAAAGAAGGATATGTCACTTGGATTAGAGGAGCGTGTTACTTTACGTTCCTTGAAAACACATTAAAATTAAAAGAATCATAAACAATTGTAGAGGGGTAGCAGTGAAGAAATTAGTATTGCGACACCCGATGAAGGATTTGTGTTTTTATAGCTATTGTTTTGTTGAATAAATAATACAAGCTGCCTTTTGAAAGACCAAGGAATAATATAGATTACAAAGAATTCATTCATTCAATATGAACAATTGAATTAAATAAAAAGAAAAAAAAAATCTCAATATCCCCCTGACTGGGAAAAAAAATAGATCATGGATATATATCTACTGCTATTAATGAGGAAACTTTCGTTACATTTTTGATCCAAGCAACACCAAAAGAGTTAGAGTGTGTAAAAAAAAGTTCCATACTTAAAAAATGAACGCAAAACGTTAATTTTTTTTCATCCAAACCAATATAGTTCTTAACCAGTGGTCTTAGCGGCAAATTTTTTTATTTTTTTTTTCCATTTATTGATATTTACAACTGTACAAAATAATATACAACGAGTAAATGTGTTGACAGTGAATACAATGGCATGTAAATAACTTGTGAAGAACTACTCACTAGTAGCACTTCAATAAAATCTACACTAAAAGGTCTCTAGGCCATATTCTTTTCAGACGCCTCGGAGGATTATCAGGGATGGAGGAGGAAGCAAGTTGGGAGACTAGTGGATTGGAGTGATTATGGAGCTTACTATGAAAGGATAGGTATCTGGTTTGGGCTAAATCAGAAACATATGGAACATTAAGATATTTATGGATAAGTTTATTGGTCACATAGTAAGGAGCATTGAGGATTTTTTGAAGGATTTTGGATTGCAAAGATTGGATACGAGATTAATTGGATGGTTTAGTTCCAAAGCTCAACTCCGTACGACCAAATAGGTCTAATCACTGTCATGTAAATGAGTCTTTTGTAATTAATTGGGAGCTTTGAACGTTTGTCTAGTAAATGTTGAAGTAGTCTGTAACGACGGGCAGTTTCTTGTCGTTTTAGTCTTGTATGTGGATTTTAAGTAAGAGGTTTGTTCAAGTGGAGTCCTAGGTAGCGGATTTGTTTAACAGGGATTAGTGGAATATCATTAAAGGATACTGTTTACGACGAAGGGTAAAGGTTATTTGATTGGATTTGTTTGGATTTATTTTGTTTCTCTATTTTTGACACCATTCTTGAAGGTTTAGGATATGGGATTGGAGTGTTTGAGAGACAATAAAGGGATCATTGTTTACTGATAACACACATGTGTCATCAGCGTAAGTGGTGAGGATAGTGGTAGGATGAGTTGGGATATCAGCTGTGTACACTGTGTAGAGGATAGGACCTAGGATACTACCTTGAGGAACTCTGGCAGACTGGGTAAAAAGGGGAGAATAGGAAAATTTATAGTTTACTTTGAAGGTTCGGTCACTGAGATAGGATCTAATAATAAGGAAATATGTAGAAGGTAGGAACTGTCGAAGTTTATACAGCAGTCCTGGGTACCAGACTCGGTCAAACGCTTGTTCTACATCAAGAAAGGCTCCCGTGCAGTACATTCCGAGCTCCAATGCAGAGGAGACACCGTCCACCACACGATGACATTGCTGGATTGTTGAATGTGATGTTCGGAATCCAAACTGGTGGTCTGGGATTACATGATAGGATTCTAGGATAGGATACAAACGTTTTAAAATGAGTTTTCATTCCGAGCTACACGAACAGAGTCACAAAAACTTATAAAATTACAATTTATGGTATAGTTTCAGTTTGAATTCTTAATGAAATTGGTTATTCTCTTTTTTTAAATAAATTTGTGTTTTGGCTCGGGCTCAATACGTCTTCGCTGTAACGTTTTTTCACATTTAAAAATGTAACAATTTGACACGCTCTAGCTCTGATAGTGTTGCTCTGATTGAAAGTTTTACGACAGTTTCCTCATAAAAAAATTAATAGAGAATATTTTTGGTTAAATAACGTTTGTCACTAGGGCCTACAATTTAGGAACTATATTGGCTAGGATGAAAAAAAGTATCGTTTTGCTTACATTTCTTAAGTGTTGTATCTTTTTTGACATAATCGAAAATTTTGAACAATTTTCTCATCAGAAGCAATAGATTATAAATAAACATACCAGTGATCTATTGTTTTTCCTAATCAGGGAGAAATTATTATTTTTTTTAATTTATAAAAGCTATAAATACAAAAGTTTATAATTCTTTCCAACGAAAATAAATATGGTGTATACATAGCCGAGTCCTAACTACAACTTACCCCTGATAGTTCTTGAGAGTTCCTGAAATAGAAAAGTTTCTCCAAGATTTCTCAGAGGAAAACTTATCGGGATATTACTGGTCTTCTTTTAAAGTTTATATTTGTAACCTAAATTTTATCTTTACTCCATATTTGTCAAATTGAAAGTTCTACGGTTATAAAAACATTTAAAACAAAAAGTGAAATAATAATTAAAATAAAAATATTAACGTTCTTGTTCTCGACAAAATTATGAGGACTTTATGGGAAAAGGAAACATCAGGAGCTAAAGGAGGTAATCAAAGGAGTAATATCCTAGTGAAATGTCTAGCCTTCACAGATGACTTGGCTATACTTGCTGAGTCAGAAGATGTGGTTAGGCAGCTAAATTCCCTTAAGAAAGTTGCTGAAAAAACGGGGCTTAAAATCTCCATCCAGAAAACCAAATTTATGACCACAGACACTCACTTTAGTGAGAAGGAAGTGAAAACGGAATTCGGTAAATTCCAGGTGGGTAAGAGTTTTTAATATTTAGGCGAAATAATCAGCAGAAATTTATCAGAGAAAGAAAGCATGGAGTATAGGATTAAAAGATTGGAGAATTTATACTACCTAACGAGTAACATGTATAATAAAAAATACCTCTCCAAAAATGCCAAAATCAGACACTACAATACAGTGGTAAAACCAGTGATATTCCACGGAACAGAAACCATGTGCTTCCCCAGTCTGGAGAAACTGCTAAAAATAGAAAGAAGGATTCTTAGGAGAATCCATGGGCCCAAAATAACACCGGAAGGATACAGGCTAAAATCCAACAGAGAAATTTACTGTGAAATCCCTGATCTGGAGACAGAGATGAGAGTTAGAAGACTCAGGTTTTATGGATATATGCACAGGATGGACGAACAAAGATTGAACAGACAAATTTTTAGCAAAATTATGGAATACAAATTTAACCAGGGCTATACATTCTAAATTAAATCTGAAGCACAAAGACTCGGGATTACACGAGAGATGTGCGAGGATAGAGCCGAATTAAAAAAGTTCCTGAAAAACGCGGTGCTTGCGGTGGACAAGAAGAAATTTCCGTCTAAGAGATGGACAGATGAAAGGAGAAAAAAGTTTAGTGAAATCCTCAAGCAAAAGTGGGCGAAAAGAAAAGAATTAAAAAATAAATAAAGAACCTACATTGTAGTCGCGTAGTCCTTAAGTTCTTAAAAAAAAAAAATTATATTTGTAGATCTTTTCTGTTTGGTATAAATATTTAAATAAGGAAAATATAATGATATATACTTGCATATACAACAACCTATAAAGATATGTAGATTATGCGTATATATACATTTTGGATGTATACATCGTGCCTACAATACCGTCATTGTATTGCACGGAGGTCCCATAACTTATCGACTTCCTATACACAAGCTCAGACAATCTCGTTTAATATCGCTGAAACGGGTTTCACACAGTATAAACGTCAAGGTATTTTATGTACTTTTAGAGCAAGAATGAGAGCGCATATATATTGATGTTGACGATCTCCTAAAATTATTCAATACGAACAAAGTAATTTTAAACGGAATAATAAAGAAAATAACTATAAAAAAAATACATAAAAATCGCGCAATAAACAAGAAATTAAACGTCCTAAATCTCCACCGGTGTTGTTCAATTTAATACAATACATTCAGATTAATGGTATATATCAATATACATACATCATAGTAAGAACCATTTATGCATTTAAATATTAAATAGTAACAGAAATTCCATATACCCGTAATACCTGAGAATATCACAATATCTGGTAATACCTACGTTAACCCTCTCGTTTGAATCTTTTTCAAAGATCATGTAAAATCACTATTAATCATCCAATTTTTATTTCTAATCTATGAATTGATATTCCAGATGGATAGAGACTATTAAGAAACTAGCGGATAATATCATCAGTGCTAACAACAAAATGCCTATGGATCATATTTTTAAACATCGAAATATTGATTTGGTAATAATTTTTATTCGGTGGCAATAATTGATTTCGCCTTGTTGGATTTTAATTTCTAACCATATAAGTATATGACAATGTGGCAAACCTCGATTCTGCCACTCAATATTATACTTTTAGGAAATTAAGGTTTCTTAAAACTTTTGTTTAATATTTTGCCAATATGAATATTTGTGGATTAAAAATAAGACATAATAACATTATATATTATGAATATTTAAAACTATGCGACATTCTTCAAATAAACTCCCCGTTAAAAGTATCGCAACACTTTGAAATATTTGAATTTTATAAAAACATATTTTTTTCATAATATAAACTGCGCAAAAATGAACAGGGATATGCCTTATTTATCCATTATCCGGTCATTTAAATTAAATTAGCCAATATATTCAATATTAGTAGGATACAACAAAATAGAAAATACAAACCGAAGACAAAACATTTGTTAATCCTTTTATTTAAACAGCTTTTCTCGTATTTTAATCCATTTCAATAAACATGGAAAGACATCATCTTGAACCCGAAGTTCGCGAAATTATAGTGAGAATGCCTAATCAAGGTCACCGACAAGTTGATATTGCAGAGGCGGTTGGCGTTTCCCAGAGTGTCGTCTCCCGGGCTTTAGGTCGATTCCGAGGGACTGGGAGTGCCAATAGAAGGCCGGGCAGTGGATCGCAACGTATTAATTCTGAAAGAGAGGGTAGAAATATTGTTATCACTGCCAGGAGGAACCCTTTTCATAGTGCACGCCAGATCCTCAATGAACTTGAACGTGTTTTATCTAGACTTTTATAAACACAAACGATTCGTAATCGTTGGCATTACATCATTTTCTCCTTTGAGACGATCTGCAGCAACAGCTCGCCACCAGCAGCTAAGAAGAATGTGATGCAGAAAGCGACTAGAAGAGGACACAAATTGGAATGCTGTGATGTTTACTGACGTGTCGCGTTTTTGTCTGCATAGTGACAGCTGGCGCCGAAGAGTCTATAGAGAACAAGAGAACAAGAAATGCGTACAATGTCCCAGTTTATTGTGCCTTCAGTGCAGTTTAGAGGAGGTGGTGTAATAGTCTGGGTTGGCATTTACCCTGGAGGACAAACCAACCTCACAGCAGCTCGATGTGCACATGAAATTATTGAGTAATATCTCCCTCCAACTAGAGATCTCACGGGGAGAGATTTTCGATTTCTGGAAGACAACGCTCGACCTCATAGAGGAATAGTTGTCCATCAAGTTTAAGAAAACCTGGTAATTTCCCGTCTGCCCCTTCCCACCATTGTCTCCAGACCTCAATCCTATTGAGCACGAGTGGGGCTCGTTACAGAGAAGGCTTTTTAATCATTATCCGCCGCTAATTGTCCTTCGACAACTGAGTGCAGCATTGCAACATCTCTGGGGTGAAATTTCTAAAGAAACCTGTGACAACATTATTAATAGCATGCCTAATAGGTGCACACAGGTTTTGGCTAACAGAGGACATTATACAAGATACAATTGTTTCCAAAAACTAATCTGTTCAATAAAACAAATTATGCATCTAAAACGTTTTATTTTTGTTATTTTTTAAAACCCATTAATTGTATTTCATTTCAGCAAAAAACATAATAATTTCTGATGAATATTAATGCAGTTTAAAATAAAAATAATACAAAAATGGTAGGCATAATACATAACACAAAATTAGCAATATCCCTATTCATTTTTGCCCAGTTTAGTAAGGTTATGAAGTCTTGATAATAATCATTCTTAAACTAGACATAAACAATTTTTATTAAAATAAATTACTATATATCTTCCAATTTTCATTCTTTACAATTTTAACTTTTTATTTTAAATTTATATTTATTAAGGCAAATTGCCCCCACTGGCTTGAATGACTGCTTCCACTAGTATTGGCATACTTGAAAATGAAGCGAACATTATGCATGGACTAAAGGAAATTTGAAAAAAAAAAAAAAATCTAAAATTCCATTGGTTGTTATTAACAGCGAAAAACATTGATGTGTCCATACTCCTTAATGTCTCACGTTTAATAAATAATGTTAATATGAATATAAAACAAGTATGGGTTAAGGTAAAAACCCTGGAAAATCTCGAAAATTATGGGTATTGCAATACTTTTGACAAGGATTTTATGTATAAACTTTGGAATAGTGCACAAGGTATATAAAAAATATGGAAATACATTAAAATCCGGTCACCACTTATGACAGTCATTAACCATAATAATTTAAAATTTCGTAACTATACTTTTTAAAAATACTATTTGCATTTATTTATTGATGTTTTCGATAACCCTAATCAGTTACATAGTTAAAGAATATGTGGACGTAAACGCCTAATAAAATATGAAAATACGAAATATTAGAATGTGGATCTGAATATTGTAGGTTTCGTTTAGGAATAGTGCGTGGGGTTAAAAGTGAATATTTTTAACAGTTTTAAATATATATTAAATAGATATGAAGGTAAACGAGAAATGGATAAGCCGAGGAACTACGATTGTGGGATATGTTCGATTTGAGGAATTAAGACTATTAGTGAAAAGTTGTGGTAAGGAAGATATTTGGAGAAATTTTGGGGTTCTTTTGAATAAGAAGAGGTTATGGAGTTTGAATAGTACGACCTTACTAATAGTAAGTAATCAATGATAAAGCGAGACTTTTTTATTTTTTTATTTTAAGGACTATTTTGCATTTTAATAAAGTTGTCGTGGAAGTAAACAATAAAATAAAAATAAAAATAAATTAATGAAATAATAAATAAGTAGAAAATAAAATGCACACTCAGCCTGTTTTCAGCGCGCAGGTTGTAACAACTGCAGTCAGTCAGTCGATCTTCATCTCCATCTTAGGTTCAGTTGAGTCTCTGGAAATAAATAAAAAAACAGATAAACTGCTATAAGTAGGAATAATACTGAAGTGGTTATTGTTAATTATAGATGTATGGTGTACATAATATATTGCATACCATTGATTTGGTATGGCTCATCTTTGTTTCGGTAACTTCTCCATTCCGTCTGTTAACAGTCCGTTGTTCACAAATGATGTTCAGTCCCGCCTTAAGACAGACGTCATTCAATTACGCAACATCCAGAATTCAGGGAGATACTAATTAAATTGTAAGTAAACACTTTTAATTAATTAATTAATTAAATTTGTTTACTTCAAAATACATAAGTTTATTTATGAATTAAATTTGTATTTAATAATATTTTTGATAATTGTAAAGATCTCTTTCCGATCACCTAGATGAATGAGCATAATACAGATCCAATGGCATTATGGATGATTTGAATTCAATATACAGACATCATCAAGTCTTTTGAAATTTCACCTTCCCAGGAAATTAATACTAGTAATGTAGGGGTAGGAAGCAATCTGTTAGATGTTTTCTAAAGTATAGGTTCCCTGAAATAGGGATGTTAGTAGTATAGGTGTTTACATTTGAAACGGTTCTCCTCTGCTTCTGAATTCTCTCAATAATAAATAGAATAGTTTTCTCTTTGCTCATGATTGCAATAGCTAAGGTAACTTCTTCGTGATATACTAAATTTATGATGTATCTTTCTCTTTATATAGTTTATTTTGTATACATACATATATACATATATGTATATATATTTCCCGTCGCAGCTTCGCCCTCTCTCACACCTAAAGAACTTAATTTTTTTTTTTTTAAATTAAATGAAGTATTATTTGTCTACAGATAAAAATCTTGAGTATACAATTGAGTTATTATTTCCTGAATATTTTCACGCATATCAGTAATTTTTAACCTTGGTTAAAATTGCACTGATCATCTAGAACTTTGAATATTACGTTAAAGCATAATTTTAATTCGACTTTTTTTAAAGAATTAGAGTTTTTAATTTTAATCTATGAGTTGCTAATACATATATACGGAGACTATTAAGAAACTCAAGAGACAAGTCATGGATTTTATTATCAATGCTTGTAACTAAAAGCCCTTGAATCATTTTACACACAATATCAAACAAAGAATCGACATTTTTAATTGGAAATAATTTTTATTTTGCAGAAATAGTTTTACTGATTTTATTTGTTTGAATTTTAATGTCTTACAATAAAAGTATGGGAGGATGCTGTGAGCAGGGACTCCAGGGACCTTCTGAAAGCCCGCAACTGGCGAGCGACCGCACAAGAAAGAGCTACATGGCGTAAGCTCATAGAGGAGGCCAAGGTCCATGCTGGGCTGTAGCGCCACGGATCATCATCATCATCACAATAAAAGTATACAACAGAGAAGCAAACCTCGTTCCTTTTTGCTAAATTATATAATTTTTTTATTGTAAATTTTATTGTTGATGAACTTTCCAAGAACTATGAAAATTATGTAGTAAAGATTCGTATAGATGGGTTCAGTAATTTTTACATTGTAAGATATATTCTGAAATGGTGCATACCACTCTTTAGTAGATTTTAAAACCTCATTGGAATCCAAATGTCGCGCTACATTTTAAATCATTCTTAATATTTTAAAAAAATATAAGTAAATTTCATTATAAGTTTCAAGCTGTTAATAAAACCGTACATTTGTAACCTCTCATGTAGAATGGTGCTCGCCACCTATTGGTCAATTTTCGAACTTCACTTTTATCCACATATTATCGCTTTTAAAATTACAAATTAATTGAAAAATCATTAGATTTTATTATTGCTAAACCTTCCTGGAACTATAGAGATGATGTAGTTAGCATTTGTCACATAATGTGTTTAGTTGACCCCTAATAATATTTCCATAATCAAAAGATAAAACTAGTATGGACAAATCATCAAATGTAGTTTATCAAATAAAGTGCAATGATTTCGATGGAAAATATGTAGGACAGAGCTACCGAGCATGCCCAAAAAATAGCATAGAAAGTGGCAAGGAATATACAGCTCTTGCTACACATGCTATAAAAAATAATTATATATTCGATTTTTAGGGGATGAGAGTGTTGGTCGTTGTGAACAATAAATATTTTTTTAAAAAAATCATTCTCAAAATGACATATTAAGAAAATTGAAAAAAAAAATGAACAACAATATATTATTATTCTTATAAGTTTTATCTTCGTCCGACGCCCCTTAAAACCTCCTGTCAGGCGCTGTATGAATCGCTCACTTTTGAACAGTACATGAAATCTTTACTGAGTATTTCATTTCAGAGACCGGAATGTATCACATTTTTAGGAATGTATTTATTGGAAAAAGATTTGTAGAGATACCTAAAACATCTCATTATTGATGACACAATTTAAAACCAAAAGAACTAATATTTCAAAATAATCGTTGAATAGTCAGCAATTTTTAGGACATAAGTATTAGGGAAGAATAGAATCGATATAAAAAAATATGCATAAGAAGGCACTTAATACTTTTAGAAGCAAAGTCAGTGACAATTACTAGTTCCATGTTTATTTGGATGTAGTCATTGCGACTAAATTTGTAAATTTACATGAACATCTTTATGGATAAGTTCACCACCATTTTCTGTTATTTCGACCGTGGATCGGATTCGAGGTTGGGAGACCCTTCTGGGGCACACCCAGCTTCCTAAAAAGGGGGTACCCTTAATTAGGGGAAAAAAACCTGGCGGTTGAGGGCGAATTCTGGCCATATCACCTCCTTTCACAACCGTTGGCTCAGAAACAGTACAGCCTACCTAAGTACTGAATCCGAGACTCTTCATGGGTTGTAATTGGTACAGATTTTATGGATAGGTTTATTAATAACAAAATAAGGAGTATTGAGGATTTTTTGAAGGATTTTGAATTATAAAGACTGGATACGAGACGAATTGGATGGTTTAGTGCCGCCTCAAAGATTTACTCCCTTTGTCTAAATAGGCCTAATTAGAGTCTTGTAAATGAGACCCGTGTAATTTTTCGGAAGGTTTGAACGTTTGTCTAGTAAATTTTGAAGAAGTTTAAAACAACGAGCCGTTTCCCGCCGTTTTAGACTAGTATGTTGGTTCTGAGTAAGTCGTTTGTCCAGGTGGAGTCCTAGGTAGCAGATCTGTTCAACTGGGATGGAAATATCATTTACGGATACTGTAGGAAAATAAATAGCAGCTTTACGGCGAAGGGTAAAAGTTATTTGATGTGATTTATTTTAATTCTGCAATTACGACACGATTCTTGAAGGTTTTCGATAAGCTATGAAGGGATCATTTATCACTATCACACGTGTCATAAGGCATAAGTCATGAGACGGAATGTCAGCTGCTTTAAAAAATTAATTATCTAAATTATAAATAGGTATTTGATTATAATGAGAAAACAAAACTACTCTTTTAGAGTAATCATAAATTAATTTGAAATAATTATCAACAATTGAAACAAATTTAATGTTATTATGTTATTCCATAATCTAATTGTAATTAATTAATTAATTTTATCAATTAGAACGGATTAAAATACTAAATTATTCTATAGTCTATGCCTTGACTGGTTTCAGTTAATAAGTTTTTAAGTGAGATTACGTTTTTTATAATCTTTGTGTACGAGAGAACATCTTATTTAAATTTAAAGTACTTAAATTAAAAAAAAAAAAAAAAAAAAAAAAAAAAAGAAGAAGAAAACTTTATCAGTATCAAACGTAGCATAGCATCCTACATAGCATAAGTCACCAATTACGTCGACTAATATCGTGAAGAATTTCTTCTGGAGTTCGTAACGACTCCCACTTTTAGGTGAAGAAAGAAACGATTATAATTTTTAGCTTAAGACACCAAAGTAAATCGTTGAATTTTGATCAAAGCTGTTATCGACTTCCAGTTAGTACGCCTTTCTGTGTTCTCTTTATTATCGAGAAATAATTACTTTGTTATTCAAATCGTCCTATCAAGATGAAGTAACAAAGATTACAGTAGTTCCTAGGAACTGCACCCAAGCAATAAGAAAGGGCCTGCAGCCTCCCTTTGAATATTCGTCTCTTTCATGAGATATTAAATCTTTAACGTCAGAGGGTATCTTTTACGTCATTCTTTTTGATCAAGCTCTGTGTCAACTAGAGTCGAGGTCGCAGTTCACAGAGAGTGGATAGTGGAATTCCATCAGATTTAGAATAGACCATTATCACGGAACAGGGCGATGAATCAGAGCGTTCAATCTGGGTCAGTTAGCACTATTCGATTACAAAGAGTGGTCTTTAATGGCGGAGGAATTCTCATCGCGACACGAAGTATTCAACCTCAATAAGTATGTACAGGAAGGTTATATCTCCGATGTACTGGAGCTGCTTAATATTCTTAAATTGTTTCCGCTCGGCTCTTGATTCAGTTTTATTAGTTAAACAAAAACTAGATTCTTTTTACGTTTGCAGTCTATTCTTGATCTTTAAAGATATTCTTTAAAAACACTAAATATTATGATGGTATTTCTGCGAACAATGGCTGAAAATCATTATTTTTTTACTAGGTCAGGTTGCCCTGTATATTTATGTTTAGAAACATTCCTTACAATCCAAAATATTTTGTAAACTCCTCACATTATGTCACAAATAAACATCACAAACTGCTTTGGCCCAAACCAGATCACCTGTCCTTTCATAGTTAGCTCACTCGAATCCACTAGTATCCTTACTTGTTTCACACTCAATTCCTGATAATCGTCCAAGGGGTCTGAAAAGGGGATGACCGAGACACCTTCTTATTTAGGTTAGTGGTTCTTTACATGTTATTGACAAGTCATAATAATAATTTTCTCAATTTTATTTGTATATTATGTTTACAATTCGATTTAAAGGTTTATAGACAATGGAGAGAAATGACAGAAGAAAATTTGTGTTTTTTTTTTACTAGCCATAATTCAAATTTAGATGCGTAATAAAATTACTTATTTTTGTTGCATAAAGAGTATTATTTTGTTTTTGAATAAATATATTCATTATATATAAATTGTCTTGCGTTATCTTTCTTATGTATTTTCCTTATTTTTTGAGGACTGAACAAACCTAGGTTTTGGTTATATTGGATTTTCAAAAACTATAGGAATCGCCTTTGGATGATCATAGAACAGATTCAGTGGAGACATTGATAGAGATCGTGAATCCCAACAGAAAATGTATTGTGGAAGTAAATGCGAATTTTCAAATTTCGCTCAAGTTAAGTAAAAGGGATATATATATATAGAGAGAATTTATTACTGTTTTAAAGATATAGGAACCAAGGGGAATCCAAGAAAATAAGAAGCAGTGGATATTGTGGAATATTTTTGAGTTAAGGATCATTTATAAGGAATAACTCTATTTGTTTAAACGTTGGGGAAGGTAGAAATTTTGAATGATTATAGGGTTCCATCGAAGAATATGTTGTGAAGCTTATTTTATTAAACCTTATTTTGGCATTATATTTATAATACTATCCACTATCTAAATATTTACCTCAAAGAATTTATTGCTAACCTTTGCGATTTAATGACTCATCAGATCAGATGAAAAGATTTTTCACTTGAGTTGATGTAGCAACTCCATTCGACATTTTATAGACAAACGTTCAAAGCTACCTGTAAATTATATTAGACTCATTTACATGACAGTTATTTAGTAGTTCTATTTGGGCATACCGAGCTGAGTTTTGGGGCACCACTAAACCTTCCAATTATTCTCGTATCCATTTCTTACAATCCAAAATCCTTCGAAAAATCTTTAATGCACCTTACTTAGTCACAAATATACTTATCTATAACCATCTTAATGTTTCATATGTTACTGAGTTAGCCCAAACCAGATATCTATCCTTTCATAATAAACTCCATTCCCACTGGAATCCATTAGTCTTCCAACTTGCTTCTCACTTCATTCCTGATAACCTGATAAGAGGATGGTCTCGAAACCTTCTAATATAGAAATTTTATTAAAATACCAACAATAGGTGGTTGCTTTATAAGTTCTTGTAATTTTATTGTATCACATATTTACTAGATTTATAAGTACTATATAGTTGTAAATATCAATAAATAGTTAAAAAAGAAAAAAACATTAGGAAGCATTTACGTATAAAATAAAATAAATTATTGTGTTAATATCCTTGTATTATTATTTATTCTAAGAGTCTTTGTGATATCTCAGGACAATGGTTGACAAGATCCATTTAAATCCCTGAGAGGTTTTCAATGGGTGTTGTGAAGCAAGCACAGGCATTGATGGAATATTATGGGTCCAATCCAATTGGTTACTCCAAATCCCCCAGTACCCAATAGATTAGCTGGAAACAATATAGTCTCGGCATTGTGTTGCTCATCGGTAAATTGCATAAGTCCTGCCTTGTGATGATTAGGAATTTCTTGTAGGTTCGTAATCTGGTTTCTGGCATTACAGTAATCGTAATTCATAAGTATCGATAATTATATCTGAAATCATCAAAAAATCTGTAATGCTATTAATGAAGTAAGACGAAAATTTTGGAAGTAAAGACGATTTATATATTCCTATAATTATTCATCAATTATTATAAATATTAATAGGTGATTAGTTTGTTTTTTTTCTCATTTATTGAGACAAAACAATATACATTAAGTAAATGTGTGTTGATAGTGAATTCAGGAATGGAGAGGGAAGGAAGTTGGGAGCATAATATGGAAGGATAGGTATCTGTTCTGGGCTAAATCAGCAACATATGGAACATTAAGATCTTTATGGATAAGTTTATTGGTCACAAAATAAGGAGCATTGAGGATTTTTCGAAGGATTTTGGATTGTAAGGATTGGATAAGAGATGAATTGGATGGTTTTAGCGGAGCCCCCAAAGCTGTACTCCGTATGTGCAAATAGGTCTTATCACAGTCATGTAAATGAGTCTTTTGTAATTTATTGAAGCTTAGAACGTTTTTCTAGTAAATGTTGAAGTAGTCTGTAACGACGAGCAGTTTCTAGTCGTTTTAGTCTTGTATGTGGATTCCAAGTAAGACGTTTGTCCAAGTGGAGTCCTAGGTAGCGGATCTGTTCAACAGGGATTAGTGGAATATCATTAAAGGATACTGTAGGGCAGGATGTCGTAGGTTTACGACGAAGGGTAAAAGTTATTTGATGGGATTTTTTTGGATTTATTTTTATTCTCCAATTTTGACACCATTCTTGAATGTTAGTAATATGAGATTGTAGTGATTGGGATGCAATGAAAGGATTATTATTTACTGATAACACACAAGTGTCATCGGCGTAAGTGGTGAGGACAGTGGTAGGATGAGTCGGGATGTCAGCTGTATACACCGTGAAGAGGATGGGACCTAGGATACTGCCTTGAGGGACTCCGGCAGATTGGGTAAAGAGGGGTGAATAGGAAAATTTATGGTTAACTTTGAAGGTGCGGTCACTGAGGTAGGATCTAATAATAAGGAAATATGTAGAAGGTAGAAATTGACGGAGCTTATACAGCAGTCCCGGGTGCCAGACTCGGTCAAACGCTTGTTCTACATCAAGAAAGGCTCCCGTGAAGTACATTCCGCGCTCCAATGCAAAGGAGACAACGTCCACCACACGATGACATTGTTGGATTGTTGAATGTGATGTTCGGAATCCAAACTGGTGATCTGGAATTACATGATGGGATTCTAGGATAGGATAAAAAACGTTTTAAAAGGAGTTTTTCTAGGATTTTACCCATGGTTGGTAAGAGATAAATAGGACGGTACGAGGATGGGAACTCAGGTGGCTTTTTGGGTTT
Source organism: Euschistus heros (assembly GCA_003667255.2). Classification (NCBI taxonomy): domain Eukaryota; kingdom Metazoa; phylum Arthropoda; class Insecta; order Hemiptera; family Pentatomidae; genus Euschistus; species Euschistus heros. Next base: position 136,830 of record RCWM02000657.1, on the reverse strand, counting down.
AGGTATCATTTTAACTATTGATAATTTCCAGGAGTCAGGGAAATATGTGGTGCGGAGTACCGCATTATATATGTATGTTAGGAATAGGATGGCTTTACGAGGAAGGAGTTTTAGGATGTGGGATGTAATTTGGTCGTGTCCAGGAGCTTTGTTTGAAGGTAATCTGTGAATTATGTTTAATATTTCTGAAGGATGGAATGCTTTAGGGGGAAGGAGACATTTGGAGTGGGATGTTGAGTTCTGCTTCAATATATTCTAGGTGAGCAAGATTAAGGATATCAGAATGAGGGTTAAAAGTTTGGAAAAGGTGCTGGCCAAAAATGAGTGATTTTTCATCGTCATATTTTGACCAGGTTTTGGCTTCGGTTAGTAGAGGATGATTACCGTTTCTGTAGTTCAGTTGTTTTTTGGTAGTATTCCATAATGATTTGTCAGTGGTATTAAGGTTTTCTGTATCGCTATGTAATTTTTGAATTTTGTATTTTTTAATTTCTGTCTTTAGTTTGTTTGTTAATTTGCAGTAATTATTTTTATCTGATGGATATCTGGTCCTATGCCACTTCGCTCTTGCTCTACGTTTTTCTGTTATTAAGTCGCGAATATGGTGTGGCAAGTTAGTCTGAATAGAATTTAATTTTTGTCTGTGTGAGGTGTTATCGTTAATGCTGGTGGATATTGATGTGGTAAGTTTTGTCTATGGCAGTGTCTATATGATGTTTTGTTTTGAGTGGAATTTTCAAATCCATTTCGTTTTCTAAATGGTAACGGAATTTGTCCCAATCTACTCGTCCCGTAATCAGTCTAGGAGGAGAGGGCTTAGGAACAGGATGTGAATGCAAGTGAAGCAGAATAGGGCTATAGTCTGAAGAAAGGTCATCCAGGGATTCGACAAAGGTATGAGAGGTGGAAATTTGGGAAGAAATGAATATATCGAGGATATCGGGATATTTTTTAGGAGATGTGGGCCAATAAGTAGGGTTTAAGGGTGAGAGAACAGAATAGGAATTGGAGGTGGAAATACGGGATAAAATGCTACCTCGGGAGTTGGATGTTCTACAACCCCATCGCTGGTGTTTGGCGTTGTAATCTCCCCCTGCAATAAAGCGCGGTCCGAGGGATCGGAATAAGGAATCAAGGAGGTTATGAGAAAGGGAATTTCCAGGAGGGCAGTGTACAGCTGAAAATGTTAGATGGAAAGGACGAGTTGAAATGGATACTGAGGTTGATTGAATGGCGTCAATTGAAGTAGAAGGGACAAGGGAATGTGGTATTGATTTATGGATTAGGATGCAGGATCCACCATGGGAGGTGTTGTCTGGGTGATCAGATCTATAAGTGATGTAGTCACGTATGTAAAAATATGACCGTTGAGTAAAGTGGGTTTCAGTCAACAGGGCAATGTCTATTTGATTGTCATGGAGAAAAATGTCAAGTTCGTCGCGGTGGTTTTGTAGTCCGTTAGCATTCCATAAAATGATAGCCAGAGGCTTAGCGCTCATCTAGTGACATTGAATGGAATTTCGGAAAGGGCTCTGGTAAGCAGGCTGATGAGGGGCTTGATGGTGTCTTTCAGTTCAGAAAGGAATGAGGAAAGGATGGCATTTATAACATTTGTATAAGGATGGGGTTGAGGAAATGAATCTGGAGCTTGGTGGGGATTATATGATTGAGTAGGTGCACAGGTAAGGGGCTGGGCTCTTCCTAGGATACGTACGAGGAGCAGAATCTATCTTTAATGGTATTGGAGGTGAAGAGTTGCTCTGAACAGATGGTTGGATTGGAAGGGGTGTTCCTTCTGAGGCGGTAATTTTACTTTTAAAGGCAAATTATTAACAGGAGTGTGCTATTTATGGGGTTAAGGTTGAGGTTGGGAGGCTATTTTATGTTCAAATCTCTAAATATTAAATAGTAGATTTGAGTTATTTAACTATCCATTTATATATAACTTTATAAACATTCCGTTTGATGTAATGAGATGCCCATCTTATATCACGAGGCACAAAGTTGATCTAAGTAACTTTATGGGTGATTTCAAAATCTCGGTACAATTTAAGTCACGAAGGTATTTAGGAAATTTTACTGAACATACAATTTTGATTTTATTTTACATGGACAAATATCCATTGAACTATTAGAAGCACCCAACAATAATGATATATCTACATATGTAACCGAAGTAATTGACGTTTATGTATAACATTTACTCATTCCCTAGGTTGTCACAATTTGAAAATGCTTGCATTTTCATGCATGCAGAGAAGGCTTTCTCTTACGCTTTTTTTCTAGTTTGGAAATACGAAGGGGTACCTATCGTTTTCTATTTATTATTCAAAAATAATTTTGTGATTGATATTTAGCCTTGTTAGCACTATATACATTAACATAAAGAAGCGCCACAACCCTCTAGTTCACTCTCTAAATTATTTTTGAAAATCCCTCCATCGCTCTCTAAAAGGAATATTTGTGTTTTGTATTAGGCAACATTATTTCTGGTAGACCTGTCTACTGCCACCTGTTTTAAAACGCTGAGTTCGTTGGTAGACAAGTCAAGGTGCATTGACTCCGCTCGGTAAGTACCGTATTTTAATTCATCCTCACTCCCTAAGGTGTATCAACCCATTGAAAACATGATATTTTTATGAGATTCAGGATAAATTCAAAGCTCTACTGAAAAACCAATAGATACCATGTTTTACTTTTCAAATAGGCCACGTGTTTAACGTGATACCAATGTTGTTTTGGTGTGAACTCACTCCCTAGGCATTTAACTGTAAAATGTGAATACTAGGGAGTGAGGGTAACGTGTTATATTTGAACTTAAATTGCTTTAGCGTTTATCTGCTTATATAAAAATAAACTTCTTGATTTCTCCCTCTCATATCATGAAATGTGGGAAATTTCTGGGCATTCAGCGCAGCTGGACCATCATCAGCCCAGGAGGAACCAACGAATTCAATTATTTCTGCTCGTTAATTTTTTTATTTTTGAACGTACAGCCTACATTTTTTTTATTTAACGTTTCAACATTATACACACCAACTTAGTTATAATGAAAGTTCAAGGAAAATTATTTTTATCAAAACAATGTTTTTAATACACTCGTATTTTATTTAATACCTATTGTGATAGTCTTTTGTGAAATATTATTTATCATTTACAATCTATTTAGGTTTTATTGTTTAAAAGTTAATAGAACTGTCGTTATTAAGTGCAATTTTACATTAATTTAGTATTTTTAAAGTTTAGTTTGAAGGTTTTAAAGTAGATGTGATATTAAAAGGCTGCAAGTGTAATTTAGATATATCGTTTTTTCTTTTTTTCTTTAATGTAATAAATATGGCATTTTTTTTCCCACTCGCTAGTTATACTCACTTCTAGTCATGTTTTGTTTTTTTCAAGATTTTAATAGTTATTTTAAATATATCTAGAAATATTGCAGATTATGTATGTCCACTTCACAGGCTGCAGAGTTTGTAAAAAAAAATCTATTTACATGTTTTATGTAGTGAAAAATTTTTTTTTTAATGGTTGTCCTGAAATATTGAAATCACCCTCACAAATTTATTTTCTCATTGTTAAAATATAAAGCTATAAATTATAAAAATAATACCAATATCTTTAAATCCATGTACGTACATATACATTAGGTACATCATATTGTAACAGAAATAGTTTCTGTAATAATTAAGTAATAATTAAAAACAATTGTAAAAATTTGTAATTATTTTTAGTTCCTTTACTATTTATAAATTATTTTGATACAATGTAACCATCATAGTAATAGTACCTCAAAACACATAATGCAATGTTTGAAAGACGCTTAATGAATGAACCGCTCAAAGGCTTCTCTAAGAAAATATTTAGACAATCAAATAAAGGCATACAGGCTATAACTCATACAGTTAGTGACAGTTATATTCAAACACAGTGTGTGCATTTTTCCTCACCTCTACAATATATACAGGGTGATTCCCTCTAAGTGTAAAAAAAAAAAAAAAAAAAAAAAAAAAAAAAAAAAAAAAAAAAAAAAAAAAAAAAAAAAAAAATTGGTGAAACTAGACTATAAAGGAAGAAAAAGGCCGCTGACAACATCTTTCAATTGCAATCCTTTGCTTGATGTATGTATAGATTTGTATGGTAATTCAAAGATTTGTTTTAGGAAACCACGTTATGAGTTTTGAAATACTTTGAAAACTTTTTCCATGGTATTGCCGGCAAAGAAAATAACTGGATCAGTGCTCTTAGTAGAAATGAATATATCTTAATCGGTTATCCTGCCGGAAGTCGCTCACACTTAAGCTTTTAATTTTATTGATAAATTCATATAAAAAAAACACATTATAGTTACGGACGCAAAGTGGCTAGTATTTGTTGATTGAAATAATATAGGATTGGATATCTTATAATATATATTTAAAATTTAATTAGATAATGAATGATATTCCACTAATCCCTGTTGAACGGATCCGCTACCTAGGACCCCACTTGGACAAACGTCTTACTTGGAATCCACTTACAAGACTAAAACGACAAGAAACTGCCCGTCGTTACAGATTACTTCAGCATTTATTAGATAAACGTTCAAATCTATCAATTTATTACAAAGGACTCATATAAATGACTGTGATTAGATCTATCTGGACGTACGCAGTTGAGCTTTGGGGCTCCACTAACCAATTCATCTCCTATCCAATCCTTACAATCCAAAATCCTTCGAAAAATCCTCAATGCTCATTACTTTGTTACCAATCAACTTATCCATAAAGATCTTAATGTTCCATATGTTGCTGATTTCTATCCTCCAATTTCTAACCAGATATCTATCCTTTCGTAGTAAGTTCCATAACCCCTCAAATCCCCTGATTTCTCAGCTTGCTTCCCACACCATTCCCGATGATCCTCCGAGGCGTCTAACAAGAAGATGACCCAGAGACCTCCTAGTGTATAATTTTTATTGAAGTGCTACTGATGAGTAGCTCTTTAAATGTTTTGTTAAATTGGAAAATGATGCAGGTAAAGCTCTTCATCCATTTGATGTAAACTTTTAATTTTCTTTATGAGCGAAATTCCCTGTTTTCAAAAGAACAGATCTCGATTTCTCGAGATATTGAATAGAAAAAAAAATTAGAGCTTTTTATACTTTCAAATAATATAATTTTTAGGAAAAATACTACTATTTTTGTTATCAATATACCTAGATGATAGCTGAGAAGATAGGATATTGTTCGACGGGGAAGTTGGTGCTGTACTAATTGTCCTAACCCGAGCGTGCAGAGTTTCAAACTGTTGGAGGCTCATTTTCCGACCTCTTTGGCTCTTGATAGCTCTAAGCATATTTAATTGTTCAACCCATTAAAGAGAAACTGCTTTCTAGCTTGTATCTAAACACACTATAGTTGATACAAAGGTTAAAAGAAAAACCTTCTAGTTCATATTTTAGCAAGAAAAAATATTATTAAGGATATAGTTATTAAGGACTTAAAACATTCTAAGATTCTAATGCCAATCTGTCTCCTGTTTCAATTTAACTATAAATTCGCTGTGATTTGTGAGCTACACCTCTGACGGAAATTCAGACTTTAAACGATTAACTCTTGTAGTTTGGCTACTGAAATATATTACGCAATTTATGAACTTAAAATATTAGTAATACTAGCTCTCCCCCGTAGCAGATTCACCCGCTATTATAATAAAGAAGTAAGATAATTTTAACAAATTATTGAAGTTTTAATAATAAATCAATAAAAATCTTATATCGTAGAATGCAAGCCAAAAAGAAACAAAATCATCATAAGGCATACGAATAAACTTCCGAGTTTCCAGTTCTGGAAAGCCCTACATACTATTAACCGTAACAGAAACTGTGACTCTAAAGATTCACTAAAACGTTTTTGTAAATATATCCTAGCGATTTGTTAATTAAGCAAATGAAGCATTAATTGGAGATTTAAAAAAAAAAAAAAAAAATTAAATTCAGACAGTTTCACGCGTATCTCTGATTTTTAACCTGGTACTATTCCACAGATTTCGTGGTTAAAGAGTACTTAAGAGCATAATTGGAAATCTAGTTTCTAATCTTAAAGATTAAGTTGGTAATCCATATGAACAGAGAATATTTACAGTATTATAAGTGGTATATCGGCCGATTTTTAAATATCACTGACATCCAAACGTCGCACCTGGTATTCATCTCTTTTTTATTAGCAATTAAATTGAAAATAAGAAAATTTTAAAGTACTTGTGTACTATACGGGCCCCCGTGCTTTGACACTAGATAACAGTGATTCAATAAATATTACTTTTAATAAACATATCGCTCATGGGTAGCAATAGCGGCACAACTCAAAGAATCATGTTTTGAGATATGTGGGATTAAAGTTTTTATTGCTATGGAAGATGATTTAGTTTGCTTAAGGGAAATTGCCTTCAATTTGATACCTTCTCTAAATGGTCATTTAATAATGTGTGTGTAATTTTGATTAATTTTTTTTGAATTTATTTTTTAAATGCCAGTTTTGAAAAAAATGTTTTAAGTTGTACCACTATCACAGCCCAAGAGCGATATGACTTAATTTTTAAATATAATATTACTGACCTTACTTCTCAGTTACGAAAACAATACAGACTTTAAATATTGTTTAAAATGTACAATTTAAAGTGGCTTTTTAGAACAATTAATAAGGAAGAAAGTCCAGTTACATTTTTTTTTTTTTTAGGAAAAGACCATTATTTTAATTGAAAATAGATGAAGTACTGGGCTTTCTATGAAATTGTATTACTCAGTTTGTTGTTGGAGATGCAATGTGAAAAACTGTAAACTGAAGGGCTCAATTAAAAGAAGAGGATCCCTTTGAGGCATTTTTAAAAGATATAGGAGTTAGAACGAAATATTTTCGTTATTAATATTATGCAAATAAACGTTTGTGTAAATTTTTTATAATTCTTATTATATAATCACTATTACCTGTTATCAAATTTGGGGGCCCTTATAGTGGCTAATTACCAATTTTATTTACATTTGAAAGGTCTAGATTAAAAAGTGACATCGTAACTTCTATTGCAGAATGGCGCACGCCACTTATCGGTCGATTTTCAAACATCACTCGAATACACATATTTTTCATAACGATCTAATTGACAATCAGTAAATTTTATTATTGGTAAACCTTCCTTGAACTATAAACTTGATGTAGTTAAAATTTGGTACATATTAGTTTAGTAGATTTCTTGGTTAGTTGTACTTTTATGTAATTGGATTAATAATTAGATGTTTGATGATTTATTAATACCTTATAACTCAATTTTAAAAAGCACATACCCTTATCTAATTGAACTTCAGTACGTATCCACGGCAGGTGATACGCACATAATTGTCAGTGACATGCAACCTGGTGATTTGGAATGCAGACAGCGTAACATTTGCAGACGTGCCCACCGCTACCGTCTGTCAGTCTGACACTTAAACCGACAGTAATGTGTATGTTTAGTGCATCCAGTTTATTATGGAACTGTACTATTTTTAGTTATATTGTATATAGACCACTAAATATATAAACAATTATAGGAAGCAAATAATTATTTCCTTTTTTCTCATAGAAGTCGTATCAAATTAACAAATATTTAGAGATTGTTTTATTTCCGATACGGTTCACGTCAGAAACTTCGTACGGAAAATTAAAAAGAAAAAAAAAGTGGAGATAATGATAACTTCCAAATTGCGGTTTTCTACAATTTAATATTGTAAAATGAATAATGGATAAAACGGGATTGGCACAAAAAGATATGGTAATATAAAATAAACAAAAGTGTAAATTACATGGTTAATTCTCATATTACACACGAATTTCTTCCCCGAAGCGATTGTGGTTTCTGCATGAAATATTTTCTAACCCAACTGTAACAAGTAGCTGCAAGGTACTTATATCTTAAACGTAAAGTAGTTTCCCATGGTTATTGAGTGGTTTTTATGGTTAAATTTGAGTTCAAAACGTCATAATCTATTTCGCTCATGTGTCCCATAACATAAATTGGTTACTTTAAGTGCGAATAAGTTCTCCATTTCTGCAATTATTAACTTACTTCCTTTTCTAGTACCGGTGATTAGTTGCAATATATTGGATTTTAAAATTGAAACCGAGACTAATTGCTTGCAATACTAAGAATGGCTTCTAATGCTTTTGTCCCAGGGGCTTAATTTATTTCCCTCATATTTTTTTTTAAAATCCCGCAAAGCATAACCAACATTCCTTTCTATTATATTTCAGGCTGGAAACACTGTAGAAGATTCCCGCTAAACTGAGGGTAACTTAACTCAAAACGAATTTCCTTTGTTAGTTGTCCCAATTTTGTGTCAAATCGAGTGTTCAAATCGCGTTATTTCTTTCATTCACATAGTGATTTTTCATTTTTCGTTTGATTCTCTTTGCATTGAAGTGTATTTTTCTCATGTGGTTCAGAGTTCCATTTGTTTTGAAATGCTTATGGTGTTATTAATTTTAAATCAACCTCAAAATTCTTTTTCTCTCAGTTCTGTTTCCTTCACACCAAAAGTGAGAGAAATAGATTCATCCTCTTTATACTAAGCACAACAACCTATCACTGAATCTTGGCTGCCTCAAGATTCCTCTCCATTCTTTCCTATCCTAGCTGCTCACCAGTTCCTGATTCCCAGGGTCCTGGCACCGCTGCTAAAATTTTTTGACCATCTCTATCTTGGTCTCCCCATCCTTTTCTTACCATGTTGTTCGACACTGAACAATGTCTTTGGGACCGAGGACCGATCCGAGCCAGCTGGAAGTATCTTACTACATCCGACTCTTTATATAAGTTGGCTAGTTCCTGATTGCATCTGGATCTCCATTCTTCATTCTCATCTATAGGGCCATAGAATCTTCTCAGAATCTTTAAAAATCTATGACTTTATCGAGGGAAATATATAACAATAGAAAAACTATAAGAGAAATAAGATAAAAATAAAGACCTTTTATATATATTTTCACTATTTATTTATTTATTTTATTTTATTTTTTTTACACAAAACGGCTTTATAGACCACGCGAATATCATTTTCTCCCAACTCTCCCCACACATCCACCAGTCTTCCTCTCCTCCCACCCCTTCTACATTCTTTCAGACTGCATTCCTCTTTCTTCCTCGCTCCATACTCTCCTTCCCCTCACCTCCTTGGTACCCACAAGGACCTTTCCCTATATCTATCCATATCGAAGCAGTCCTGACTTGAAATCCCCAATTTCCCCGTTTCTATCTTCATCTGTCCGATGCACCCCTCATCCTCTTTACATCCCCAAATTTTCCCCAAAATCTCCTTATTTATTTTGCTCTGGTTCATCCTGTTGCACTATTTATATTGATCTAATATAATATTTATTATATTAATCTATTGTTCGAGTTCAAAGTTTAAATATATATTATAACGTATTACTATTTTAATTTTTTTTTCTTTAAGTTTTATGTTTTAATGTTTAATTAGTGTTACCTAACATCTTTTAATCGACTGGTTGATCTCATACTCATTAACAATTCTACTGTGCTATAAATATTTTATAAATTGAATTGTGAGTGTGTTTCCCTCTCTTTCATGGTTTATATTTTAAACATATGACCATAAATGTGCATATAGACTACATTCTGTGAAGGGATTTTTCGCTCGTAGCATTAGTAGACTAGTATAGTATAAAGAAGTTTATGAAGAAAAACTTTTTTGTAATGGAACCACAATGTCTCGAAATTTCGACAAAATGATAGAATGACATAATTAATTTAAAAATGGAGCAGTTCCTACCGCAATAATCACAGAGAAGAAGTGATCCTAACGCGATTAAGAATTGGCCACTCCAGAACAACACACCTTCACCTTATAACCAAAAGAGGCTCCTCCGAATTGTGAAATGTGTGGCAATGTTTAATCAATAAACCATATGTTTACTGAATGCCCATACTACACCAATAAGCTAGCCGAATCAGGAATACCTCGAAACATCTCAACTCAACATTATTTCAAAACTCAAAAATTATTGAAAAAGTAATAGCCCTCCTTTATAGAGAAAAGCTGTATTACAAAATATAGATAAATTTCCATCAAGAACAGACGAGTGTTGATGGCCTATTAAGTTTTACGCTCCAAAACTTTCAAATAAATAAATAAAATTTAAATTACAATCTGATATATATAATATGGCTGAATGGTAGAATATTTTATTTATTAGTCTCATATCCATTAAAAAGAAACACGTAAAATTTAATTATAAATGATTACTATTTCGTCTTGAAATGGAAGCCTTCATCAGGACTATAAATAACAAAAAAATGATAGAATAGAATAGAAATAGAATAGAATGTTGCAATTTCGAGAGTAAAAAAAGTTACACCAAAAATTATAGTCCCCTAGCCATAAGACAAAAAATAATTAAAAATGCCCTTAATGTTTCAGTTCATATAGAACTCTCATTGAGGACTAATTATCAATAAAAATCTTACATTAGAGTCCAAACATTTTTTACATAACTTTTTTTTGTGTCATTAAAATGATTTTTCAAACATACTTAGAAGAGCCTAAAGGCAATATTATATTTTAACTTAATGCGTTTTATTAAAAAACATATTATTTTCGACGTGAAATGATCCATAAAGAATATTAATACTATTAAAAGTTGCGAATTATGATATCAAAGGGGCTTAAATATGGCGAAATAATAAGGGAAGATTGGCTAAGATGAAAATCCGAAAGTCAGAAGAAGCACAAAAGGGCGGGGAGCAGTGAATCAGAGAGATGAAGGGCCGACTTAAAAAGGACCTGTTGGTAGCCTCTCATCTCGCTCTGTTTTTTTGTCGATCCTTTCTACAACTTAGGGGCCACTTTTTGGTCTTGGATTGCTAGTTTAGATTACTTATGTAACTGGAAAAAACATGGAAATGAGGGGGTTTTCTTTATGTATATTTTATGTGGCATTATTAGTTAAAATTAAACTGAAGATCAAGAATATATAATAAAATATTTTGACATGTAGTATTAACCATTTATTGTAATTTTCCTTATTCATTTAGAGACAAACTGGTAATATGATAGGTTATAAATTCTCACATCACAACTGTATACAGGGTGAGTATCTCTTAGTGTAAAAAAAAAAATTGGGTGAAACTAGATCAAAAATGTAGCAAAATGACCTTACCTATTTATTCCAATCCGTTGCAGATGTACAATAAATCAAAGACTTTTTTGAGGAAACCAGTTTTTTTTCTATAAAAGCTGTAATATCAGGCATTTCTGCCTATTCATGAATATCATTGGTTTATATTTGTATTGCTTTCGAATAATGTGGAGGAGCACCATGGTGTTGGAAAATCATATTTTGCCGAACTTCAGGTGGAATATCGTGATGAAGTTGTGGTAGGATATTTTGTAACAAATTTTAGTAATTTCATCATTCAATCTGTTGGGCAAACTATGATTTTTCAACACTATTCGATAGCAATACAAATATGAATAAACCAACGATACTCCTCATGTAACGGTAGAAGTGCCTTCCCCTGTAAAAACAGTCTCATCTGCCCACAAAATTCACCGCAAAAAGTGGTATTGTTTAATATCATCTGCATTCAGAAGCTTATAGCAAAATTGAGGTTTATGTTCATTATCATTGAGTTTTAAACCTTACATTGAAAATCTAATAAAATAAATCCTAAATTAAAGTAATAAATAAGTAAATGTAATAACATAAGTTCCTCTGATATGGTGTCGCTTTATTGACAGTTTTCTTTTCATTTCTGTTAAACAATAATTTTTTTCTTTGCTTTTTATTCCAATGAAGAGTTAATTATATTTAAAATGCATATTTCCATTATGGGATTGTCATAATGTTTTATTTACACAAGTAACTGATTTGTATGCCAAATGAGAACACCCTGTTTTGTCGGTTTCAAAAGGGAATTTCTCCATGAAATTAATACAAAATCATGACATATCATTCGAAAGCTAATTAAATTTGCAAGTTTTTGTGAAATTTAACGTTTTGTGGATAGTTTTTTCGAAAAACGATAAGCGTTAAAGTAAATACGACATTGTGACTTCCCCGAATAAGGTGAAGATCAAGCTGTTCTTTAGATACCAAGTTTGTAAAATTCAAGGTTACAGGTACTCAGTTATTATAGAAAATTTAATGCTAAATCCGAAAATGTGGTCAAAACTTGAAAACAAATTTAAACAAAGGGGAGATATTACAGCTTTTATAGAAAAAAACGTGGTTTCCTCAAAAAAGTCTTTGATTTATCGTACATCTGCAACGGATTGGAATAGAAAGGTAAGGTCTGCGGCATTTTGCTACATTTTTGATCTAGTTTCACCCATTTTTTTTTTTTTTTTTTTTTTTTTACACTAAGAGATACTCACCGTGTATATAGAAAGTAGACCAGTTTGAAGAGTTTTTCATTTTCAGTTGGTCATGTTGAGAGTATTGTGTATGAAAACAATGCAGTAAATTCCACCATTGATTGATATTCAATACATCAAATTCTCCCCTATTTTTTTTCCATTGCATTGCATATTAATTGTTATTAAAATTTGATTAATTAATAATTTAATGTTGTTACTTAATTGATGACATTTGAAATCAGTAATTTACTAAGAATGAGAGTTACGGATTTCTAAACTTAAAAATTCATACAAAATACTTCACATAAACTAAATCCAGAGGTTTACAGATGTTAAAAAAAAAAAAAGATTAAATTGATTAACGAAACTAACCTTAAATGAATAATATTTTAAAAATTAATATCAGATTTTCATTAACGACAGAGAGTTGCATGAACCAGATTACACAGAAGCTTGGCCATTAGGAATTAAGTAGTTTTATAAAAACAAGATTTGATATTGTTAGAATTATCTTACTGTAATATCATACAGCATTGAAAAAAAATAATAATAAATAAATAATCTTTAAAAATATCCTGATTAATGTATTATTGTACCATTGTGAAATACTTTATAAAAATATGATTATTGTATTATGCTATTCTCTGTAGTAAAAGCAAAAGGTTATACAATAAAATTATTCTCTCTCTCTCTCTCTCTCTCTCTCTCTCTCTCTCTCTCTCTCTCTCTCTCTCTCTCTCTCTCTCTCTCTCTCTCTCTCTCTCTCTCTCTCTCTCTCTCTCTCTCTCTCTCTCTCTCTCTCTCTCTCTCTCTCTCTCTCTCTCTCTCTCTCTCTCTCTCTCTCTCTCTCTCTCTCTCTCTCTCTCTCTCTCTCTCTCTCTCTCTCTCTCTCTCTCTCTCTCTCTCTCTCTCTCTCTCTCTCTCTCTCTCTCTCGCTCTCTCTCTCTCTCTCTCTCTCTCTCTCTCTCTCTCTCTCTCTCTCTCAATTGTCAATTGGATGACTTAAATCAGCTACTAGAAATTCTCAACCTCAAATTAACAACTTTGATTGTTACCCACAGGTTTCCACAGGGTGTGAAAAAAATGTTAGAAGTATAGTTCTTTGGTGTAACGTTCTTTTTACCCTCAAAAATGTAATATTTTTTTATTTCTCGTAATTATTCACTCAGTTTAATTAGTTTAGTTTATTTATTTATTTTTTTTTTTATCACTTTCACCCATTGTAATTACTTAACTGCATTGCTGTTTATAATTTTCGTGTATTCTTGAAAAAACAAAGAAACCCTAAAGCAGGAACATAAGGGAAATTACGTCCCATTCTAAACATAACAAACAAAAATAAATAGGAATGTTGCCAATATTTGTTTTGATTTTTAACTATTTAAAACAGAACATCTGTAACTTTGCTCCATGTTTATGCTTATGAAGCATTAAATTTTTTTTTTTTTTTTTTTCAGATTTTAATTCACACCTGTTAAAATTTTAAAAATGATATGATTATTATTCAAATGTTCTGGTAACTATAAAACAATAAATAATTTTCTTATATTTTTTCTAGTAAAATTAGCAAGTATTTCAGTATTACAAATTACTTATTACTTTTCACCATTATAATAAATTAATACTGTCTATTTTTTTTTTCTAGGTAAGCAGTTGCTTCGCATTGACATTTACAGAACACTGGTAAGATATGAAATTTAATAAATTAAGTAATTTTTTTTATCATAATTTATTTTACCTCTTTAGTCAGTTTAGAAGTTTTTTAGAGAAAGGTGGATTAATTAACAGATAAGATGAATTATTTTGTATAATTTCTATATATTGTATAAGTTCTATGACTTTAATGATCATTTTACTTAATTTAAACATTAGATCACGAACTGTAAGGCCTCGTCATAAAAATATATGAATAGATGATCAGGATGTTAGCGATTGAGAAAAACTCAAGGAAAATTGAGAAATATAAATTACAGGTCGTGAACAATTGTGTGCATACATATTATTTAAATGGTAATCACCATAAATGTAATTAGTAAGGATTATTGTATATAACTTTATATATTTGTATGTTAATAACCGATTTTTTATAAATGATTTGTGTAAATAATTGCATAATTTTTTTTTTAGGAATAGTTCAACTCGTATCGGTCTTGCTTAAATATTTTTTCCTAGCAATTTTAGACGTCTGATGCGATGACGGTTTTTCAAATTTTCTATTCAACTATGACTGGCATTGAAACCCATATCATTCTTTATTTGTTTGTTAAACTACTAAGTTTTTCATAATTCATTACAGTAACATGTTTCTCGGCTGAATGAATGAAATAAAAACAGCATCGTCTAACTTCGGGTTATCAGACTGTTTAAGAACTATACGATCAACCGGTCCATGTTCTGTGCGGTATAATTGTTTTGTTTTTGCTGTCGACAGTGGACTTGCTAATCCCATATCGAGTAGCAATCACCGAATAACTCATACTTTTTTCTATTAGATCGAGAATTTCAACCTTTCCCTTCGATATGACACTTTTATGTTTACAGGAAGCAATTACAATATAACACCTCTAAACGTTGCACTACTAATTGTTATTCTATGAAAAAACAATAAACCTCTAACGGTAAAGGTGGAAGGAGAAAAGGAAACTCTTTGGTGGGGGTGAGCCAAGAGGGGTCCGTCCGGATCGTGAGGTATGTAAGGTACCTGGATTATTTACTAGAGAAATGTTCAAAACTCCCAATTAATTACATATGACTCATTTAGGTAGCATTGGGGTTCCACTGAACCATCCACTTCAGATTGTATCCTTACTTCGCCATCAATAAACTTATCCATAAAGATCTTAACGTTCCATATGTTGCTGATTTAGCTCAAACCAGATACATTTCCTTTCATAGTAAGCTCCAAAACCTCTTAAATTAACTAATTTCTCAGCCCGCTTTACACTCCATCACCGATTATCCTGCGAGGTGTCTGAAAAGAAGATGGCCTAGAGGTCTTCTAGTGTAGAATTTTTATTGAAGTGCTGCTAATGAGTAGTTATTTTCAAGTTTTGACTTGTTGTAATCATCATTAACACGTTTACTTGATGTATATATTTTGTACAGTTCTAAATTTCAATAGGTATATATAAAAAATTAATAAATAAATAAAAATATTGTCATCACTACTGATATTTTTTAAGTATCTCTAAATTGTTTTAAAAGGTCTCTGAAATAAAAGAGCTTAGTAAAGATTTTATGGGCAATTTTCAAAAGTGAACATTCAGATAGCGCCTCACAAAAGGAGGTTTTGAGGGGCGCACAGTGGGCAAAAAATCCATTTCGGCGGCCAAAATTATTTTATTGCAGAAATATGTTTTAAATGACGTCCGATATACGGGAAAAATATTTAAAAAATTTTCATGAAAGTGGAAGAGTTCATAATAAATTACTGAATTGTCGACCTAAAATGCAAGGAGTACGGTTAAATGAAATGGCTGTAAACCCTCAATTGTTGATGATATTTCTTTAATATAATATCACACAAATGAGCTGTTTTTATATATTAACACAGCAAAATCATGTACGATCGATTATTTCAAAATTAAGCGCATTTTTGAAGACTTATTAGAAATAAGTCTTCAAAAACTAAAAGTAAAATTTTTGGAAAAATAGCCAGCATTTAAAAGGACGATGGAGTACGATGTCGAAACTTATATCACGTCGATATCCATTATTTGTGCTAATGAAATCCCCAAAATCATATCCGTTTCGATCCGTGCATCATTATTACCCATCTCCAAATCGCAACCGTTCCTTTTTGTAAATTATTACTTCATACTTTTTTAGATCTGGTGGTGATTTTTCAGGTACATAATGTAATTTCATAAAACGATGTATGCTCTTGATGATGTTTGTCATGATGTACAAACATATACAACGTGTTATAGGCAATAAATTGATTTGGTCGCCGAAATGATTTTATATACAACATGCTGTAGGCAAAAAAATCTTTTCGTCGGCCGAAATATTATATTGCCGAAATATGTTCTAAATGAAGTGCAACTAACGGAAAAAATATTTAAAAAATTTAAAGCGGACTAGCTAATAGTTAAAAAAACTTTTGATTTCTTAACATACTTCCAAAAAAAAAACAAAAAAACAAATACCCTACTACCTTAATGATCAATGACTTCTGTTTTGATGGTAGGTTTTGTTTTAAAATAATATAAAATAAACTATTTCGGTATAATAGGTGAATAATATTGATTTTAGTTCAGGAGCTTGAGTTTTATTGAACATCAAGTTATAAATGTCATCCATTTCGTCTTTAGTAGCTTCCAATGCTGCATCGATAATATCACCTCTCTTTATTTCGTGATTTTGCTTTAAATTAAATGTCAACATTTCAGAGAGGCTCATTTCTAATGAAGATATATTGGCCCTAACGACACTTCTTTTTCGACGTTTCGTTCTTTCAGAACATTCACTATAAGCTTTTGTTGGACATCCGTGATTGCGATCGCCTAGGTCACTTTGACTGGAAGTAGACGGACCTGCTGGTAAATCTACATCGTTCGTTGTCAAATAAAAAGTGGTTTCTAGCCAATCCGAATGTTTTTTAATGAAACACACTTTATTATAATTGCTGGATACATACCTTGATTTTAACTGACCGAGAATACCTTTAAGATTTATTGAAAGTTTTTCAGGTTCTAATCCCAACTGCTCAGATACTCTCTGACGAAACTGAATATAATCCGCTTTAGTATCATCGAAGAAAAAATCATTCAATTTTCTTTAACTCCACATTATAAAAAGAACTTTTAAATACTACCACTGTTAGATAACACCGAATTGATTGACGGTAACAGAGAAGTAATAGCATATGTAGTAAACAAATGAAATCTAACAAGAGCAACAAAATAACTGCCTAAATGTAAATAACAACTACTCCATGTCTTGACAGGATTTATAATACCTACAGATAAATGTAAATACCTAAAGGGCATAAACATAGAGAGTGATTTATTTTTTTTTATAATTTATTTAATAAAGTTGTTGTTTTGGAGGTTTTTCAATACATGATGTAAATTCAGAAAATGATGTATACCCCTGTGTATGTATCCTGATTATGTTTGTCAAGATGTATAGAAGTACATTCAATGTTAACAATGTACCTATGTACCTGAAAAACCACCACCAGATCTAAAAAAGTGTGAAGTAATAATTTACAAAAAGGAACGGTTGCGATTTGGAGGGGGGTAATAATGAGGCACGGATCGAAACGGATATAATTTTTGGGATTTCATTAGCACAAAATAATGGACATCGACGTGATATAAGTTTCGACATCGTACTCCATCGTCCTTTTAAATGCTGGCTATTTTTCCAAAAATTTTACTTTTAGTTTTTGAAGACTTATTTTTAATAATTCTTCAAAAATGCGCTTAATTTTGAAATAATCGATCATACATGATTTTGCTGTGTTAATATATAGAAACAGCTCATTTGTATCATATTATATTAAAGAAATATCATCAACAATTGAGGACTTACAGCCATTTCATTTAACCGTACTCCTTGCATTTTAGGCCGACAATTCAGTAATTTATTATGAACTCTTCCACTTTCATGAAATTTTTAAAAATATTTTTCCCGTATATCGGACGTCATTTAAAACATATTTCTGCAATAAAATAATTTTGGCCGCCGAAATGGATTTTTTGCCCACTGTGGGGCGCCCGACAAAGTATTAACTTAGAATAATAATATATTTATTCTTGATTCGGTTTTTAATATGCGTCATTTCGAGAATGAATTTTTTTCATCGACCGACACTCTCATCTCCTAAAAATCAAATATATGGTTACTTTTTTTAAGCATGTGTAGCAAGGACCACATCTTCCTTATCACTTTCTGTGCTATTTTTGTTATTCTATGCTAGTTATAAATTTCAATAAATAAAAAATAAAAAATTATATATTTTTTTTTCATGAAAAAAGTGGACTTGATGGGATTTTTGATTCTGAACGACTCATATATCTATATAGATCCGAACCATGTCGTGATGATGCCTCTAATTATTACAAAATTATAATTAGGACCATTTTTTACCCATAAAATTCAATTATATAATCCCAATATCCTTTAAAAAGTTTCTTATTTAAAATATTTCATTCGCCATTTGTTTTTTTTATGCCCACTCGGTGAAGTTAGACTATCAATAGGAGACTCCATCAATAGATCAATCGGTAGCTGTTCCTATCAGCATTTCCTTGATCCTGTTTGCAGATGGCCTTTGATCCCTCCCCGAATCATTGCAAATTCCCTTTGAAGTTCCCTGCATAAAGTATCTCATGCAATTCCCAGCTACTTCTCCTACTCGCCTTGCATTAACCATACGGTCCAACCGCATATCCAGGAATGCTCAAATCCAAAACTAGTTTTGGTCTGTTTGAATACCGTTCTAAAACTGTGATGCGAGTTTGTCATTTAGGAGAATCCTGTTGAAAAAATATGGTATTTAACAAATTGAATCCTGAGCGATCGTTCCATGGTGCTCTCGCTCAGCCTCCACTGCATTTTTATAGTAACAGTTACAGGATCTGCTTTCTTAACGTTACTATTTTGTGACAATATGGTTTTTTGTCGTCCTTGACGAAGTTAAAAAGGACTTCCGAAAAAGAGGACTCGAATGGAACTGCAGAAAACTGCTAGTAAACGACCGACTGAGCTGGAGAAGGCTCTATAGACTTCCTCCTCACACTGCTTAAGCGGTTCAATTAGGAATGACTATAATGATGATGATGATAGTTTTTTGTTGTTTTTTTTAAATAAAAAATAACTAGTAACTAGTATTTATTTTTAACAAGTTGACCTTACTGGATTGGTTAGGATACGAGTGTGTGATATTTTTAAGATGTATCTTTTTCTTAGTCTCTTTTTTTCTCTTATCGATCTTTGAAGTTTTGCACATTTCTTCATACTGCTTTCTAACATTTCAAGGAGTCATAGTTTGTTAAGCATAATGTTGTTTTTAATTCAATTTATCATTAGTTATTTAACATATAAAATAACTGTGAGCCCTTGAGCTCACAGTTATTTTATATGTTATACGCCTTACATACTAAAATAACCTTCTTTTTTTTTATTTTTTTATTTATTGATATTTACAACTGTAAAAAATAATATACAACAAGCAAATGTGTTGACAGTGAATACAATGGCATGTAAATAACTTGTGCACAACTACTTACTAGTAGCACTTCAATAAGATCTACACTAAAAGGTCTCTAGGCCATCTTTTCAGACGCCTCGGAGGATTATCAGGAATGGAGGGGGAAGCAAGTTGGGAGACTTGTGAATTGGAGTGGTTATGGAGCTTACTATGGAAGGATAGGTATCTGGTTTGAGCTAAATCAGAAACATATGGAACATTAAGATCTTTATAGATAAGTTTATTGGTCACAAAGTAAGGAGCATTGAGGATTTTTCGAAGGATTTTGGATTGTAGGGATTGGGTACGAGGTGAATTGGATGGTTTAGTAGAGCCCTAAAGCTCAACTCCGTACGTCCAAATAGGTCTAATCACAGTCGTGTAAATGAGTCTTTTGTAATTAATTGGGAGCTTTGAACGTTTGTCTAGTAAATGTTGAAGTAGTCTGTAATGACGGGCAGTTTCTTGTCGTTTTAGTCTTGTATGTGGATTCCAAGTTAGACGTTTGTCCAAGTGGAATCCTAGGTAGCAGATCTGTTCAACAGGGATTAGTGGAATATCATCTAAAATAACCTAAATCTATAATCTCATATTTAAACTTAATTCTGTCTTGGTTTTTGCTCTCCTGCTGGTGAAATTCGGCTATTCTAATTTATCAGAATACCCTGCATTCATTTCAATAAATTACTCTCACCTAATATATGTTTCGTGTTTCATGGGTCATATTTCGACCGAGTTTGTATCAGTAATAAGATACTATAAGAAAATCACATTATAAACATGTGGAAAAAGATAGTAGCAAGGAAACTGTAGACAACGATCAAAATCCAAATGAATAAACGGGAAGTGAGTGTCCTTTGTAAGAAACGCCTTTTTTTTTAAATTAAATTAATGATTGCGTTTTTTACGTAAATTCTACTATTATTATATTTTTCAAATTAAATTAATTAATACAACAATAGTCGAATTTTCAAAAAGGCAAGGACAACGGGAATATATAGGGAAAATATCCTTTCGCCATTTTAAAGATCGATAGATCCCGTGAGATCTGAAAATAGTATCTTTAAGCGCCCTTAAGATCTTTTTCATAAAAAGGATTTAACGGAAAGAGAGAGAGAGTGTGTCCTCTTAATAATTAATACAATTAAATCGATTTTCAAATCTAAGAAAATGACGCGATCTTATCTAAGAAATAATCGCATTAATAGCATCCTTCGATACATGATTTTTATCTATAAACAAATAAAACTCTCAATTATTGGTTAAAATAAATCTATGTCCTCTACTCATGAGTGCGGGCGAAGCAGTGACGGCAGATGTTAGCATTTAATTTAATTTTAAAGTAGTGTGTTTTCCTTATTATTAGGAATAATACATTGTTTAAAATTAGATAGTCATTATACGTATACTTACGATGTAAGTTTAATAAATATTTATATTATATTATATACAATATTATTACAACATGTCCTATGTAAATTTATACTTACACCATGCAGAAAGCATCTAATATGAATTTCTACGAAGGAAGGAGAGTGGAAAAAGTTGTCTTTCGGCCGTTAGAAATCGTCGGATCCTGGCAGATCTGAAACCAGTTATCCTTCAGTGGCTTTTGTTCTTGTAGAGTTTCCAAGCAGTGAAATACTCTTGTTGAGGAGAAAAATATGAATGTTAAAATTAATTCAACTAAATGATCTATTAACTATAAGTAGTATATTGTGCATTAGGGTAAAAAGAAAACCGGAATCATTTTCCATAGAATCAAATAATTGAACCTAGGAACCTGGATGAATTTGTTGATAAATATTCAAGAGCCCTTTTGACGTAACTTGTTGAGCCCTTGGTGATTAATGACAGATAATAAAGGCGGACTATTGTTAACTTTCTAGTTTAATTAAACAACTTGGCCCTTGAGAACCACCCCCTCCCCCACCCCGCCCTTAGGAAGCCCTCTATAGGCAGCGACTATTAAATTTTTCCCTTTTCTTAGCTGAGGGAGATGTTAATGTTGAACGCGGTTGTTCCAAGATGCTATGGACTCCACAACTTTGCATATAAACGGCTTTCTTAAACCTAGTTTTACTACTTCATCCTTTTTTTTTTCCTTACTGTAGATAGTTTTTTTTAAAACTAATTCTTAAACTTTATACTTCCATCAGATCTGAGGAACATATTGAATAAAAAAAACAAAAAAAAAACTCGATTCCTCCCTAGTTGGGAAAAACAATAGATCGTGAATATGATTATCTATAATCTACTATTTCCCCCTATTTACATTTGAGTGGTTTAGATGCAAAGGGGTACAAGTGGCAAATTTTGAAAAAATGAAGTAAGTGCGTATTGTGAAACTTAAAATTATAAATAATTCTGTGGCAAAGAGATAAAAGTGAATATCTCGTTAGGTGATGCCATCTATAGAGGAGAAATCTAACTACTTACCGAAAATCCTGAAAGTGTTTGTGGCAAACGGATATTTTGATTGGCTTTTACTCTACAATGGGCTTTGTTACTTGTACCCTTTTGCATCTAAACCACTCATTTTAGAATTATACTCAAATCTCACCAAATAGCCTTTAATGTACGTCGTGAACCTCCGACATCCTGTCCTACAGTATCCTTTAATTATATTCCACTAATCCCTGTTGAACAGATCCGCAACCTAGGACTCCTCTTGGGCAAGCGTCTGACTTGGAATCCATTTAAAAGACTAAAACGGCAAAGAACTGTCCGTCTTTACAGACTACTTTAACATTTACTAGACAAACGTTCAAAGCTCTCGATGAATTACAAATACATATACATGACAGTGATCAACCTATTTGGACATATGGAGTTGAGCTTTGAGGCTCCACTAAGCCATCAAATTCATTTCAAATCCAATTGTTACAATCCAAAATCCTTCAAAAAGTCCTCAATACTCCTTAATTTGTCAACAATTTATAATGATCCTAATATTCCATATGTTGCTGATTAAGCCGAAACCAGATACCCATACTTTCATAGTAAGCTACATAACCACTTAAATAAACTAGTTTCACAATTTGCTTTCCACTCCATTCCCGATAATCCTCCGAGGCGTCAGAAAAGAAGATGGCCTAGAGATCTTCTAGTGTAGAATTTTTATTCTAATCGTTATCAACACATGTACTTGATGTATATATTTTGTACAGTTGTAAATTTCAAAATTTAGATCAGTATAGATTCTAAGCGGTTGGTCCTAGCGACGAATGCTATAAAACTAACAATATTCTCCATTATGTTTCTGATAAGGAAATTCAAGGCAAATTTTCAATTCGGGCAACACCAACAGGGATAGAACGTGTCAAAAAATCCCCACTTAAAAAATGTATACAAAAAGTGAATTTTTTTCATTCAAACCAATATAGCTGCTAAGTGATTGGTCCTAGCGACAAACGGTAAATAACAAAAAATATTTTCTATTTTTATGATAAGATAACCTTCGGCAAGATTTTGATCTGAGCAACACCAACAGAGGTAGACCGTGTTGAAAAAAAATACACCAAAAAAGATAGGCCCCGAGCCAAAAAACATGTCCGTTTCAAAATGAAGTGTAGCTTTAACATACTTTCAATATGGCTGCCCATGTTACATTTTTGGGGGTAAAAAAAAAAAAGTTACGCATTTAAGTGTGAAAACAACCGTTACTTCTTGACTTTTATCATTTAAATTTAGCTTCTAAACGTTAGATCAACAAATGATATAAAACTAATATATTAGAGCGAATCAGAAAAGCTCCAACAATTAAAAAAAAATAGACATACGTGACTTGACGTGAGATTTTGTTTTTATTTAAAAATTAAAAATATTTGGCAATGGCCTTGGGACATCCCCCCCCCCCAACGAAACATTGATTGGATTCATGCAATTTTTACATGTTTTTTCCTTGTTATAACATTCTTTATTCATCTCTTTTATTTGATGTATTGTTCAGAATTTCAACGAATATTTTGAATGTATACTGATACGTAATTCCAATTGATATTTTTTTTTTCATTTCTTTTGAAGTTTCATTCTTTATTTGGGATTTTAAAAACGTTAATTAAATCAAAGCAAATAGTATTGAAAAGTAAATTGAAATGTATGAAATTTTAAATTAATATTATTTGCTGGAGTTTTACATGAGAACGGACATATCTCTCAAGAATTCACTCAAAATCACATAAGAACTATAACACATCGAATGTAAGACGTAATGGACGCAAGGGGGGATATAAGTAAACGTTTTTATTTATTTTTTAACTTTATTTATACGCACCTGTTAAAATATACCTCGACAATTAGTGGTATGTTTGATTTGATGAAAAAAAATAACAAAAAATACGTGCAAAAGGAGATATGTCAGGCATGAGAAAGAACGATAACTAGCTGTAATTTTTCTATAAATCTTATTAATTTAGAATTTTGTAATTTTTTTTTTAATATCTATTTATTGAAATTTACAACTGTACATAAAAACATATATCCAGTAAATGTGATAATGACAAAAAATAATAAAATGACAATTGCTTGTGAAGCAACTACCCATTGGTAGCACTTCAATAAAAGTTCTATATGAGAAGATCCCGAGGCCATCTTCTTTTCAGACTCCTCGGAAGGCTGTCAGGAATAGAATAGGAAGCAAGTTGAGAGACTAATGGATTTGATTGGTTACGGAGTTTACTATGAAAGGATGGGCATCTGGTTTGGGCTAAATCAGCAACATATGAAACATTGAGGTCTTTATGGATAAGTTTATTTGTGACAAAGTAGGGAGCATTAAGGATTTTTAGAAGGATTTTGGATTGCAAGGATTGGATACGAGATGAGTTAGGTGGTTTGGTGGAGCCCCAAAGCTCAATTCAATATGTCCAAACAGGTCTGATAACTGTCATGTAAATGAGTCTTTTGTAGAAAATCGGAAGTTTTGAACGTTTGTCTAGTAAATGTTGAAGAAGTCGAAAACGACGAGCAGTTTCCTGTCTTTTTAGTCTTGTGTGTGGATTCCAAGCTAAACGTTTGTCCAATTGGAGTCCTAGGTAGCGGATCTGTTCGACAGGGATCAGTGGAATGTTATTGAAGGATACTGTAGGACAGGAAGTCGTTTGTTTACGACGAAGGGTAAAGGTTATTTGATGAGATTTATTTGGATTTATTTTAATTCTCCAATTTTGACACCATTCTTGAAGGTTTATAATATGAGATTGGAGTGTTTGGGATGCTAGGAAGGGATCATTATTTATTGATAACACACATGTGTCATCAGCATACGTAGTGAGGACTTGTAAATTTAAAATTACTTAGTAATATTTTTCCATGTTGCTGTATTTTATTTAAATAATATATGGGAACGTAAACACATAAAACAGAATGAAAATTTTAGTCGAGAAAAGGAAAAAAATCAATTGGATGGAATTTCTCGTTTATGTTTGTTATCTTATTATCCAAAATTTGTCAATACATTTATTAGGATTTCTTTTAAAGTTCCCACATCCTTCTAAATCGCTTTTTTGTAGATTTAATTGTGTGGAAAAACGTTTAACATTCTTGCTTAAAATTTTGAGTTAATCCAATAAAAAATTATTATGGTCTAGTAGAACAGTTTCAAGTTCGTCTTGACTTATAAAAGAAAAAAAATTAATAAATGTTTGGTCCAGAAGTAAATTAAATGATCTGCAAAGAAATTTTTTTAGCTCTAAATTGGAATGGTCATCGACTTGTAGAGAACGTTTATTATTATTCTTATATCAGGATTTTTCAAACGGTATTATTGAAGGTTTTGTGAACGGTGCACCGCTGGGCAGACAATAGTACAAATCAGAGCTACCCAGTGGAAAAACCCTTTTCTTCTTCAAATAGAACGTGTAAAGGTGAGTCAACAGGGTTTTTGTAAAGACCAACCAGTGAATACAGGAAAAAGTTGCCTCCCGCTAACAAACTTGTTACAAGGATTAATGCAGGATCCCGGCAAAAACTGATAATTGGCCTTCAGCTACACGTTTAACAAAAAATCTACCTTACACTACCGGCTTTAAATTAGCCAAGCTTCAACTCGTTGGAAGAAAAGTTAATGCGGAATGTTTGCCATTCTTCATCGCCAGCAGACCGGGCTAGCAAACAAACTATTGATGAGTCCTGAAAATAACCGTGCTTTCTTTAATCAAGCCCTTTAAGCTTCTAAATTGTTCGGTGATTAAATTTTTTTATTACGTACGTTTTAATTATCTAAAGATCTAGCTAATGTGATTGTTTTAGATTCCATGATAAAATAAGAAAAAGAAAAGAAAACAAGAAATCATAATTGAAGGTTTTGCTGAAAAACAATCTACTTATCTCTGTTGAACAGATCCGCTACCTAGGACTCCATCTAGACAAACCTTTTACTTGGAATCCACAAATGAGACTAAAACGAAAAAAAAAAAATGCATTTTTGACTACTTCAATATTTACTTGACAAGCATTTAAAACTTCCAGTAATAATTACAAAAGAATCCTTTACATAACAGTAATCAAACCAATTTGGACATTTGGAGCTGAGCTTTGGGGCACTACTAAACAATCCATTATCTCGTATCCAATCCGAAATCCTTCGAAAAATTTACGATGCTCCTTACTTTGTCACAAACTTATCTACAATAATCTTAATATACCTTACTTTTCTGTCTTAGCTCAAACCAGATATCAATAATTCCATAGCAAACTTTACAATCATTAAAATTCATTAATATCACAACTTGCTTCTTATACCATTTCAGGACCTTCTAATACATTATATAGAAGCTTTGTTTTTATATAATGAATTGTTTTAAGTGCTAATAATGGGTAGTTGCTTTAAAAACAAGTGACGTATCATTTTTAGCATTATCATCACATTTACTTGATGTATTATATTTTATATTGTATACAGATGTAAATTTCAATAAATATTAAAAAAAAAAAAAAAAAAAAAAAAAAAAAAAAAAATCATAATTGAAGGTTTTGTTGAAAAAGAATGCACCTCCAATTTTTTAATTAATTGGAATAACCCAACAAAAAGGCCAGGTCATTCAAAATTATACGCCACGTAAAAAGGATTTTCTATGCATTTCTTTAAATTGTTACGTCATATTAGGGCCGTATTTTCTCACAAAATGTTATCTTTTGTGCTCTCGATATGCATCGAGTTTAATCTTGAAACCTAGATCTTTTTTCCCTAAAATTGTTTATTCTGCTCTCATGGAAAAAAAAATCACGAACAAAGGGTACGAACATCCTTATGTACTGTAACAAGGTCAGGAAGGGTTATCTTTCAGGTTATCAACCTATCCTAGCTATGGTGAGAACATCAAAATTCATTTTGTGGGACCGCAACTAAATAATTTTTTTTTTTTTTATATCCATTTATTGAAATTTACAACTGTATAAAATATATACATCTAGTAAATGAGTTGATTATGATTACAATAACATGCGAAACTTGAAGAGAACTACTCATCAGTAGCCCTCAAAAAAAAAACAAAAAAACTTTACACTAGAAGGTCTCTAGGCCATCTTCTTTTCAGACGCCTCGGAGGGTTATCGGGAATAGAATGGGAAGCAAGTTGAAGGACTAGTGGATTTGTGTGGTTATGGAGTTTACTATGAAAGGATAGGTATCTGGTTTGGGCTAAATCAGCAACATATGGGATAAATAAATTTAAATTAATAACTTGTAGTCTAGCAAGAATAATCCCATAAACTGCGTAAAAAATCTGAAAACAGAAGAGAGACCAAAAAGAACAGACCAACAACCAATAATTTACAAGCTGCATCGTGTATATATATATATATATATATATATATATATATATATAGATATATATATATATATATATATATATGTACGTAGATGTTTGATTCTAAATTGTAAAAATCATAATTGTAAAGAAATTTTTACTACTTATAAAAGGACAAGTTAATTTTCGTTTGTAATCTCTAACTGAATCAGAATTCATTCCGAGAATCAGGGATTCAGACTAGAAAAACTGTGTTTCAGCGTACACAGGTAGTACACAGCTTACTAGCGTAAGCTGATGATATAGGCATTGCTGACATATCCTACCAAGATGTATAACAAGCATTCCTGTCTCTCGATCTAGCGGCAAGACGTATTGACCTTGTCAAGCAAGACAAAACGAAGAATATAGTGTCAGATTAGTTCCCTCGTGAGTTTGATACTGAAGGTGCTTTTGTTACATATATGTTTGACGGAGAATCTGAATTTTTATACCTTGGCTCACAACTGAGTTGCGAAAAAAAAATCTCGACAGAGATGCGGAGAAAAATTATCTCTGAAAATCTCTGTTATTATGGACTCCGCTCGCACCTTTCTAGCAGCCTTGTCTTTTAGCACACTAAGGTCGTCCTGTACGAGACCCTCATTCGCCCTGTTTTTACTTATGGCTCTGAGACCTGGACAACTACAAAGGCTGGTGAAAAAGACCTCCTTATTTTAAAAAGGATTGAAAAGGCCCATCTAGGAACATGGGCAATATAGAAGGCGTAGTAAAAGAAAAATCTATAGTCTCTATAACGAGCCTAATGTAGCTATCATTAAGGAAGGGAGGTTAAGACGGGCAGGGCACCTCGTGCGGATGTCATGTAGGTCGGTACAAAAAAAAAAAAAAAAAATCTAATAGAACGAATATCTGGACGGCGCAGAGTTTGGAGACCCAGGTTACGATGGTCGAACTGTGTGGCAGGGGGTTGGAGGTCCATGGGAATACGGAATTGGAAGGCGGCATCCATTGGAGGAAGCCAAGACTCACTTGCGGGCTGTTGAAATAAATAAATCCCTAATCGCGAAAACTACTAAACCAATTTTTTTTCAGCATCTTATTCATATTCCAAAGAAAGTTTAGCAGTAATAAATGAAATTTATTGATTTTCAATAAAATTTTTATAAAAACGCGATAAATATATAGAATCCAGTGATGTTTGAAAATCGACAGATATATCGCTAATATTATTGTAAATATTCTCTGTAAGTGTGGATTGCCTACTTATTCATTAAAATAAAAATAAAAAACTATATGTTTCCAATTATGTTTTTATGTACTATTTAATCACCTAATCAGTGCAATGATTAAAAATTACTGATACGCGTGGAAGTATCATTGAGGCTGTAATTCTTACTGGAACAGCGGCTGAAGAACTCGCATATATTCATAGAATCCAAATAATTCATACTAATCTACTATTTCAATTCAAAATATCTAAAATTTCTTTCGCCATTACATATAAAAATAGCAAGACTAGACTTGTTTGTCTCTCGGTTAATAATATGTTAGGCAAATCATTCTCATAATATTGGGAGATAAAAATCGAAATGTAGTTTATTCAGATGTCTTATGGATTTATTTTTTTCCTCTTTGCATGATTTCTATAATAAAAGATTTTTATTGATAAATAGATAAATCTTCAATTATAAGTAAAAATTATCTAAGTTTTTACTTACAAGAGGAAGTCAAGTCGTGACAGGAAATAACAATAACATAGTAAATAACAATAATAAATAACATAAAATAATTCTATTTAGAATCATTTATTTTTTATTTTTTAAATAACCTGAAAACGGAACAATAGGTGTACCTCTTTAATTATATTTAAAGATGATTGCTTTCTATTCAAAACATTTTACCGGTAATTTTGAAATTAAACTTTTCTTGATTAATAAAATTGGATGAAGCAAATGAATAAAAATGGCAAACAAAGGAATACGAGCTAAAAAGGACTTAATTGTGAATTAATTAATATGAAATTAATTACACTTGGTTTCATAAGACAGCGGAGTGAATGAGGTCAACAAAAATATCTTCCCCCTTATAATATTTACTAAGAGAATTTAATTTAGTAAATGGCTTCAGCCCATCTTTTGATATCAAGATATTTATGAGTGATTCTTCAGAGTTTTGCTACAGGTTTTTTTAAAAAGTATATTTGACTAAATTAGATTTGATTTTAACCTAAGTGAATGTCTCATTGATTTTTCAAAAATAACATTCATAAATAATTCATTAATTATTGGGTTACTCCTTATGAAATATTTGTTTTTGGAAACAGGCAACAAATACAAAAATTAATGATAACCGACAAATCAATATGTTTAATTCAAAACATTTATAATCTTTTTCAATACACTTATCCAAACTGCTAACCAAGTTTTTAATGCCAAATTTAAGAATGCTCAAGTCACATTATAAAACAATTTTAGAAAAGTAATTTTTAATGTCTGAATAATGTTTAACACTCCAGTACTCGCATGGGGTAAATAGTTGCCCCATATTCATGGCCGTTAATAAGTATCATGTTTTAGTTGTAAAAAAAAATGCTCTACCAACCATAACAATCTAAATACATTACTTTTATAATGTAGGGGTAAAATAATCCACAAATATAAATTAACTATATTTATTTGACATTGTATGAAAAATTTAATTTTTATTCTAAAACTACAATTATTTTCTTTTAAGCAAAATAATGTAAACTGATAAAGGTTATAATGATTCTAATTAATTGTTTTATATTGTTTAACATCCCTAAAAACATAACAGCAATGCAAATATTTAAAAACAAAACTCTAAATAGCTTTTTTTAAAGTTTCATTATAGCTATATTATACGATGATCGTCAAAACGTAAGCACCTCATTAGGAAAAAAAAAATTGTTATATAGAATGGTCATATAGAATACTTCAATTCCAGTACCACTATCCCATAAATCACAAACACTTCGTCTTCCTGACTTTTTCACACCATCTAAAAATAGTAACCCAATCAAAGCCCATATTTCTAATTCATTTGTTGCTAGGGCATTCCGTTCCCTTGTATATTGAACTTTTATTTTTTTAATAAACAAATTTGCGTAATTTGTTATCATAGATATCATTTTATTATAAAAAATACATTTCAATGACTCCAAAGGTGTTAGGGTATTTCTCGCATGGCCTTTGGTTCTTGTGAGATGAATAATAATGTTCTCACTTCTAGTTCTTGAATGACTGGAAAGAACTGGTGTGCTTCTCTATTTTGTTGTTCCATCTCTTCCAATATGAGATAGCACATCTTCATTTTCTGAAATGCATTCATCCCCTTCAAATTCTGAATCGGTATCATCGTCAGATTTGTTTACATGGTCTACTTCCGCGTCATCAGGATCACTTTCACCTGTTTCATCTTCACTGAGCTCACGAAGCCATTGTTTCCATACTTCTGGATTGGTACTTCGTTCTGACATCGTCACAAAAAATATAACACAAATAATAGTAATGGAGTAACTTTTTTCCCAATGCGAGTACTGGAGTGTTAAACAATTTTCTTGTCATAAAGTATCGTAGCTCCGAAAAATGTGATACCCTCTGAGAAGGATAATTTAGAGGTTGAGGTAAGATTTCATAACCTGCCATTTTTTAAACTTATTTATTGTTTGTGCTGAAGAATGAGTTATTTTCCTGTTAACGAGTGTAGGTTGTTCAATCGAATTTGTAGGCATTTCTTCATTGAATGTTCTCAGTCGGTGAATTTCTTGGTAGTATGTTGTTGAATTAATAGTTTCCCATTCAGTGAAAAAAAAATGGACGACGGACATAGACCGACATACTATTAACTTAGTTCTGTGAATAGTGTGTTAAGTCTAATTTTGTAAATTTTGGATTTTTATTTGTTTTATATAAATGTGTCGTTTGCTTGAGTTCTATAGGTTTTTTGTGCAAATTCTTCACGCTGAAAATGTGTAACGTTTCTTTCACCTTCAAAGATGTACCACTTTGGCACACTGTAAAAAAAGGCTCTGTTAGTTTTGCCCGAATCAAACATTTGGCTGCGATTTCCTATTAAAAATTTAATATAGAAAATTGTTTGACCTAAATCATTTGTCGCTAGCCCTACCGTTCAGGAAATATTTTGGTTTTAATGAAAAATGTCGCGTTTTCCTTATATTTTTTAAGTGTTGGTGTTGCTCAAATCGAACATTTGCCGACAATTTCCTGATCAAAAATTTAATAAAGAATATATATATAGTTATGATCTTACTTTATGTTATTTAATGTTATTCTTAAGGGACTTTGTCCCAGAATAAAGTTTTCTTTCTATTCTATTCTATTCTATATATATTAATATAACGTCTGTCACTAGAATCTACCGTTTATGAACTATAACGGTTGAATAGAAAAATTAACGTTTTAAAATAAGCCCTTAGTTTCTCCCAACTTTATTTATTTTCAATAATCATTCATTGCCAATTTAATTTAAATGTTAATCTATTTATTTAAATTGATTTTAATTCTAAAGTGTAAATTGGGAAAATCAGTATTTTATAGATAGACATATCTATGATTTATTATTTTTACTTGATAGGGAATTTTTTTTTTTTTCTACACGGACATATCTTTTGGCTGGGATTCTAAATTTTTCTAGTTTAATTTTTTAGTTTGCCCTCAAAAAAAACATTTTGACACGCTTTAGATCTTTTGGTGTTGCTCGTACTGATACTTTGTTAGGTGAACATTTGTATCAGAAATTCAATGAAATTTTTTGTAATGCAACATTTTTCGCTAGAACCGCTTAGGAGCTGTATTGGTTTGAATGAAAAAAGTAACGTTATTACAACATTTTTGAAGTGTTGGGGCTTTTCTACCCGCTTTTACAAGCTTTGTTGTTATTCGGATATTGCATTTCCCAGTCAGGAAAATAATTGATTTTTTTTTTTTTTCGTGTTTGTGTTACCAAATTATGTGTCTGTAACAGATATGAATATAACTATATGAATCATCGTGGAGGATCCAAACGTTTAATTTCGTTTTTCCTATCAAATGATTTTATCACTTAACACACTATTTACAGGTACCACAGAAGTAACCGGTACGGATGAACGGTCCTTTCATTATTATGTCATTTGTCCTAAGCTTGACTAATATTCCTCGTCGCCTGGGCAGAGGAATTACTATGTGTTAACCCATAAAATAAAATTGTAATATATAAACCCGTTCCCAATGAGGAAGAATATAGAATTCGTAATTCCGTTTGCAATTTATTCGGAAATATGGTTACTGGGCATTCCCACTTCCAGCCTAATACCCTTTATTTATTACATTATGTGAGGTAATTTATTTTTTTATTTATCATTTTAGTTTCAGTAATTGTATATTTTGTGTGAATGGATCCATAAAATCCATAATATTACTTATTGTTCTCTTTGAGGCAGATTGTTTTAACTTCTCAGAAAAGATTTGTAACTAGTAAAAAACATCTAAATATTAAAATTTAACAAATCATCTCATTTTGGACATTTCAAGGACAACCCAATAATTACGGTATTGATTCGAGAAAACTAGAAAATCTATACACAGGAGCTCCCATATTTTCTCCACTAATGGGAAGTGAACAGTGCTCAGATGAATCATAGCTCGGGAAGGACTTTCATTTCCGGAGCGACATCTGCGATCGCCGGGAAATTAGTTGGAAACGTGAGCAGTAACCGGGGACATCGTCAGCTCGGGGGAGGAGGTGGAGGGGTTGAGGGGAGGGGATGGAGCAGTGGGAGTGGGGGGGGGGGGGGGGGGGGGCGAAATACCCTGATCACACGTGCTTCAAACTGTTGACGTAGTGAGGCCTGTTTGCAGAGCACTCCAAATCCTGCTGTTCGCCTGCTCTCTTCATGGCCTCGGCAAACAGGTCCGGAATAATCTTGACCGAAACAATACGAAGAATCGCCCAATGGGCGGGTTGGTCGCCGACTGGCGGGACTTGAAACACCCTCCAATCTATTGACAAGTTGGCTGTGCAAATACCGTGTAACCGATCTCTGCCCGGCATCACTCAATTAGTGGGTGGCCACTCTATATGAGCAAACCCTAACCCTATTATTGGGTACAGTACACGCATAACTATTAGCAACAGTTCGGAAATATGGAACAAGGTTATCTCTCTATTCTGTATGTATATATTGATATATATATATATCGGGGATGTTTCGATGTCCCTAAGTCAATTCCTATGAATTGATCGATACTGCTGACACTGGCAACAGTTATGTAATACTTATTAGTAAAATTATTAAAAATCGTTTTGTTTTTTTTTAAAACAATATTTTTTCATCCTAAATTAGAGATACATTATAAATGTACTTTACAGCAACGCTGCTTGGTACAGAATTTAATACAATCCTGGTCAATATTAAAGGATTTCTTCAGAAAATTGGTGAATATATTTATTTCCTATTGGGAGTCTAGGAAATAGGAAGTGCATTTTTAAAATGCGTCAGCCATTGCACTTACAAAATAAACCTAAAATCGCAGATTTATAATTGAAAGGTCTAGGATTTTCAAACAGCCCACAATAACTAATTTTATATATGAAATTTAAAGAGTTTCAGGAATATCAATTTTTTTATTAAATAAAATAAATCACTGTGTAACTCATCTGCTGATATTGTCGTCTCAATACATTATATAAATATAAAATGCCTACAGATTATGTCAGTACAGTATTTTTCACCGTTGTTTTTTTAATAAAAGTAGATAAATGAATCTTTTGCAGTGTATTGGAGTATCCTTTGCAAGTCATTTCTATTTTAAAATTGAATACCTAATATGGCAAAAAGTATATAAGAATTGTACTATAATTGTAACTATAATTGTACATTGCGGTTTAAAAAAAAAAATCAAAGCTATTGCAACAAATTAACGGACGACTAAGACAACAAACCAGACAACAGCACCATTTAATCCTATATCGTTATTATTTGACTTTTGTTATAACAGAATAAATATTATTTTTCATTATATGATCATACTGGTTTTTGATTCATAATACAGCATGGAAATAAAATGCATAGCTATAACAGTGCTTCCTGTGTTGAGAAAAACATTTGCAATACCTTTAGTAATAAATTAATTCCTGAAATCTTGGAATGTTCATCCTCTTAAATTAATATTTGTAAAATGAATTATTTTCTCATATGTTTGCAAAAGCATAATTAACCTACATAGTATATGTTACAGATACTAAATGCTATTTGCTTTTTACTAACATATTACCAACATAAGACCGTTGTTGATGAACGGAACTGCATTAAGGAAAGTAGATCAGTTTACATTTTACGTTCAGTAATATCAGGTGACGGTAAAATGGAACAGGAAATAAGAAATAGAAGGCAAAAGAGAAATATTTTTCCGAAGTATCAAACACTTGGTGTAGAACAAATACATACCAAAGACAGAAAAAGTTGCCATGCTTAACCATAGAAGGCCAACCTTTCCTTCTCCATCTCCTTTTACCAACTATTCGTTATACTGACGAATATATTTCTTATTATTGAATATATTATATAATTATTGAAAAAAACCATGAATGTGATTTTCTTTCTCGAGGGTAATTATTCCTGTAGTTAAAAAAAAAAAAAAAGAAAAATTCTTTCAAGTTGCAGGGGGGGGAGGAGGGGAGATATTAAAAAAGAAAATAAGTTACTAACATTTTTTTTTTTTTTTTAAATACTGTATTAAAAACATGAACATAAAAAATATACATAGACATAAAATACTTTGTCAAATCTTACAGCAAAAAAAGGAATACAATTATTTGTAATACATATTGAGCACGATGACGAATGAATTGCGTTATTTAGAAAAGCAATCTGTATCTAAAAACTTTTATTTGATGTTCCCCTCAGATTTCGTCTTTAGTTGTATTTTTCGAATTAGGACTTTCAATTTTATATTTTTTTCTTTTTTCCACAGCTTCTAGATTTGTACACTTAACTATTTCTTTAATTATCCTATCATTGAAAAACATTTTGAAGGGTCAACAGGGCTAGCCGTCTCAGGAGTAGATCCAGATCGGATGTGAATAATGTTCCTCTAAGGCATTTTTCCTTTCATCCTTTCTACCCAGGTATACCATTTTTGACCATTTCTTAAGGAAATGACCTTATCTGGCATTAAAATTAGGTCAGGCTAACTTGAAGAGGAACATAATTTGATTTTTCTCCGAACCAGCTAAACGGAAAAACTTGCTTCCTTCGGTGTCTCGCAATGGAATGGCAGCAGAAGGCTTAGCTATAGAGTGATTGGGACAAGACGACTCGGAGAGGCGTGGCAACTGAAATTCACAGAGGTGCTCGACGTATTGACTAGTGTTGGCATTCTAGGGTTAAACACATATCGATTAGTACATTTTAGCACCATCTATTACATTAAATACAAAATGTGCTTTGATGCACATGTGTAATTATTTTTTGGGCTAAAATCACAAAATTGTTTTGTCAAATCTTGATCCAAGCTGAATTGGCGTATTCGGATTTTTACAAGACGCCGAATATCAGTTTAAAACGGATACTGCTAAAAAATAAAAAATATATATAAAAACATTCAGCTGTAACATTCCTGAATCGACGTTTTTATTGAGAGAATGTGGAACTCAACCAAAGCCACAATTTCATGTGTGCCATTTACGAGATAAGATGGTGGAACACACTCCTTGACTCACGCGAAACGGGCATTAATTACATTATCTGTAATTTTAAGTTAATTGTTTGCAGTAGCACATGGGAAAAAACTCGCCAATGGAACGCTTATTCCAGTCGTCAACATCCCGCATTCGAGAAAACATTGCTTGTACTGCGATAGGGCTGGCAATTGTTTTATATTTGCATAACGCAGTAAGGGGCTAATGGGTTACAACGATTTGATTATTCAACAAATGCCTGCCCTACCAGGCGTTGCAGCTTTTTGGTTTGTATGTAGCTGATGCTTACTGCACATCCTGCACTGTTGAATGTTACATTTTCTAATATAAGTTTAGTCAGCATTTATACTTTTATCTAATAATTATAACTATTTATTTGTTTATAAAAACCTAATTATTTTAAATTTGTCAGGAATGATTAATTTTTCAAAGGGTTACCAAAATTTGCTTTTTCCTCTAGAGAGTAATTTGAAATCAAATCGATGCCACCATCAAAGTAAACCATAATCGATTCCATTCATCCTCTACCGGGAGGCAATGAGTAAAATATCCCCTTATTTCTATGCAAAAATTCTTTTCCCGAAAATAATTAATATTTTATAATGTCGGATAAAAGCTTAAGATGTTTCAGAACAACTTTAATGGTAAA
Source organism: Euschistus heros (assembly GCA_003667255.2). Classification (NCBI taxonomy): domain Eukaryota; kingdom Metazoa; phylum Arthropoda; class Insecta; order Hemiptera; family Pentatomidae; genus Euschistus; species Euschistus heros. The sequence continues at coordinate 100,120 of RCWM02000657.1, read as the reverse complement.
CAGCTATCCATAACAAAAATAAACATGATGCATAATGAGTTAAATATGATAAAAATATAACAATACATCTGTAGTTTAATTCCTTCATTTTTCGATTTTAAAAATGATTTCTTACTTTCAACACAACATTCTGGCTTTAAATATTAACGATTGGATATAATCTGAATCTGTGTTGATACGAAGCTTTTTTTTAAATTTGTTTTTTTAAATATAATTTCTTCATTTGTACCTGTCAGTTTTAATACAAACCATCAGTGAATCTGCTGAGTGAATATCTACTTGGCGTGAAAGGCATGATAGGGAAGTAGAATATAGTAATCCAGGAAACGAACGAGAAATAATTCATGTAGAATTTTGGCACAGTTGTAGGAAGAGGTGTTCTTAACAACGTATTAAAAGTACTGGGGGGTGAGGGTGTAGTTAAGGGTGAGGAGGTCTCTAAAGGTCCTTTTTTTTCAGGTTTTCTTAATAACTCGAAATATACTGCCTCTAGCGAAAAAATGTCCAAATACTAAATTAATCTTCAAAACATTGTATACAAAAAAAGGTTTTATACACTTTTTTGCTGGGATCAATGCTTAGAAGGATATGGAGGGGGGATTTTAGACCGGGTAAATAGTTTCGGAGTTATAGCCAAAAGAGTACCGAGAAACGTATTTTCACGGAGAAGTGCGACTTACCGCAAGTATTCAATTTTCTCCCTTTGTATCTCCCTAAGCATTGATCCCAGCAAAAAAAAATGCTTAAAACCTTTTTGGTAGAACATTTTATGTAGATTACTTTGGTCTATAGATATATTTTCGCTAGAGGCTGTAGGTATTGAGTTATTAACGAAAACCTGAAAAAAAGGTTTCAAATGATTCAAAGTTTTATCGGCTAAATAGTATATACATACATGCATACATAATATATACATACATAGCTTTTAAAAATCACCAGTTTGTTTTAGAAACATAAACTATGAAGTTTTAAATTAGTATATTAATAGTCTTGTGTTCTATCCTGACCTATAAACTTACTCTCTATAAAGTATTAACAATATAAACTGTTGTGAGTACAAGTATTCATGTTAGGCGTTGATTTTTATTTGTAGAATCCTGTGGAATTTCTGCTATTTTTAACAGACTTCAAAAAGAAGGAGGTTCACAATTTGACTGTATATTTTTTTTTTATGCTCGTTACGCAATTATTCAGTAAATTATGATTAGATTATAATGATTCTTTTTTTGACCGGGAGACCATACTTCAGAGGTGGTCACATTAGAATATTGAAATTAAGTCAGCGTTTTGTAGGTGAAAAAAAAACCGACTTCAAGATTATACTCGTACCTTCAAGTTGAACTAAAAATTTAACAAAATAAAGTACACCCACTTACCACTAAAAATAAAAAATAGGTTAATTTTTAGAAAAAAACAAAACAGGAAATAACTTAAAAGAAAGAACAAATTCAATTACTTTAAAACAAAAAGTATTAATGGACATTCAAAGAAAATATCGATACTTATATAGCAAATAAGTCGGTGCCAACCAAAACAAACCGAAAAAAAAAAAAAATGATAATTGTAGAAAATTGCAGAAAGTTCGCGGCAAAGGCAGGATTAAACTGTCTTTCTTGACTAGCACCAATTCCAAATATAACTGATCACAAATTGTGAATAGGCATATAAGTATCGATAATTTCATTGATTGTCCTTTAATGCTATCTGTTTTAAGTTAATATATTATTTTTTACTTTTTAGTTCAAGTTTGTTCATGTAAGTTAAATCTTGAAGTCTGTTTTTTCTAAAAATTAACTTTATTATAAGATGAATATATATATATATATATATATATATATATATATATATATATTCTTATCATTTAAGGTTTTAGTAGACCTCAATAAATGTATACAGCAAGTTTATGTTTATAAAGGCTTCAATAGCACAGTGTAGGCAGTAAGTTTACTTTTTAATGATAATCTAGCGGATTAGTCAAAAAATTTGAACGACAGTATTAGATGAGGCGCCTAATTACAAAACGTAGCAAATTCAACGAAAATCGGAATTAAGTTTTATATACCGTTCGATCCAGCTCCTTCCTACTCAGAAGAATTACTAGGTTTTAGGTTTAGAAACGAAGGAAAAGCTGTTCAAATTTACAATTAAAAATCACGTACTGTTGCAAAAGGGATTAAAACCATGCCTATCACAGTACCAAAATAGAGTATTTCACGATATGACTGCCATATTATGCGTATTATTTGTGAGATTTAGGAGACGTAAGCAAGGTGAAAGAAGCACAATTAGTTGTTTAGAAAATTATATGTTATTGTGATCGTAATTACTAATGACTAATTCATTTTTTAAATTATACTTAATTTTTTTGTTTGTTAAACTAAACTAATAAATGTTTTAAAACATTATAAAAAAAGTTTTTAGATAGATATTTGTTTTGAATTTTAAAGTTACCAACTAAGAAAAGAGAGTCAATAATATTTTGATACTACTACGTAGTTCAATACTTTATTGTTTTTATTTTTTTCTTCAATACTCTAAAAAATAATCGCATTTATGTATTCAAATATTTTTTGATGATAAATTGTTTTTAACCATTTTCAAAGAGGTTTTACTAAAAGTCTGCCTAGAAGTAAGATGAGGTAGAATAATAATTTGTTTAGGAAAATGTGTATTGTGATTAGATAGTCTAGTCCATGTATGTACACATATCGTTTATTACTTTACTATCCGTTTTTATTGTTCACCAAGCTAATAAGTAACATTTTTGAACGTAAAATCATCTTTTAATCCATAATTTCAATTTTATAAATGAACTCAGCACATGTATTTATTTCATTATCAAAAAGGAGTAAGTTTTAAACTGTTGCAAAACGAAGGAAGTACAGAAGAAAAACCAATTTAAAAAAAAAATAAAATTAACACGAGCCCTTATTACGCTTGCCCAACTAAAACCATCTATTTTTCTGCTAATTATATAAGAAAAATTATATTCATATCAATTGGGTATTATTTTGCTATGGTTTTTGGCTTCTGTTGGAAAATCTAGAAATCTGGTTTTACTACGATTTGCAATTGGACGCCTCATATATCGTTTATTAAGAACAACAGTCTATTCAGTAGTTCTATTTCTTTGTTTCAATATTGTCTGCGTTAACCTGGCGTTAAAACTTCCGAAGTTGGGTAGCTTAATCAGGTTGCAGGAGAAGAAACAATGTCGAAAGGGAAGCTATGGCAGCTGGAACAAGATTCCAAGAAACCCAAACTGAGGTTTAATAGAGAGTCATGAAAGTAGCATTAGTTGCCCTTCTAATCTAACACAACTTACTTTCCAACTTTGTCACTAAGGGCCAATACCGAGCCTAACTGTGCGAGGAAAAGTCTTCTTATTTTTCAATGTGATTAAGCCCTTTGAAATCATTTTCTAAGGTTTCAATATGGGTTTTAGAAACTTTAGTGTGGGAGAATCTCTAAGCTGTGCTTGTTAGTACATACATTGATATTTTAGCCTCACTAAATTATTAAAATAAGTTACTAATCCATTTTTAATAATATATAGAGATATGTTTTATTTATATCAAAACATATTGCTGCCCTGCTTTATTGGGTTGCAATATACTCTTACAGACAGCATACTTATCAGTTTTATGAAATACAGGGTGAATACATCTCAGTGTAAAAAAAAAAAAAAAAAAAAAAAAAAAAAAAAAAAAAAAAAAAAAAAAAAAAAAAAAAAAAAAAAAAAAAAAAAAAAAAAAAAAAAAAAAAAAAAAAAAAAAAAAAAGTTGAAACTTTTTTGAAAACTAGAAGTTGAAACTAGAACAAAAATGCAGAAAAGTGCCGCAGATCTCACATTTCTATTACAACCCGTTGCAAATATTCGATAAATCCAAAACTTTTTTGAGGGAATCACGTTTTTTACCATAAAAACTGCAATATCTCCATTTTGATTGAACATTTTTGATACTTTAACCACATTTTCGCATTTAGCATTAAGTTTTATATAAAACCAGAGTACATGTAACCTTGAATTTTACAAACTTGGGGTCTAAAGAGCAGCTTGATCTTCACCTTATTTATGGAAGTTGCAATGTTTTACATTACTTCAACGCTCATCGTTTTAGAGAAAACTGTCCACAAATTGTCAAATCTAACAAAAACTTGAAAATTTAATCAGATTTCGAATAATATGTAAAAAGTAATGATTATGTTTCGATTTTACGGAGAAATATACTTTTAAAGCCGAAAAAAGATGGTGTTCTCATTTGGCATACAAATCAGGTACTTGTGTAAACAAAACATTATGTCAATCCATTAAAAGAAATGTGCATTTTAAACATAATAAACTCTTCATTGGAATATAAAACAAAGAAAAAAATTGTTGTTTAAAAGAAAATTAAGGATAACTGTCAATAAGGGACGCCAGATCAAAGGATTTTATGTTATTAAATTTATTTATTTACTATTATTATTTAGGATTTATTGTATGTAAGGTTTAAAACCCAATGATAATGAACATAGACCTCAATTTTGCTGATAGCTTCTAAATGCAGATTGTGTTGAAGAATACCACTTTTTGAGGTGAATTTTATGGACAGATGAGTATGTTTTTACAGGGGAAGGCATTTCTACCTATTGGGGTTTAAACCTTACATTGAAAATCTAATAAAATAAATCCTAAATAATAATAGTTAAATTTTACACTAAGAGTTACTCACCCTGAATAAAAACATATTGCTGCCCAACTTTCTTGGGTTGCAATATACACAGCATACTTATCAGTCTTATGAAATATAACTATTTTCCAATTAATTATAACCATATTTCATAATATGTATACAATGGGTACAATTTCAATATAAAATATATAATATAAAATACTAGAATCTAAACCCCCCCCCCCTCTTTTACTTTTTTTTATTGCTTTCCTTATTTATTTCATTTTGTTTTGTTTCCCTTATAGTCTCTACATTTCTATTTTTTTTTTTTTTTTTTTTTTTTTTTTTTTTTTTTTTTTTTTTTTTTTTTCCAATAGTTGGTAATTCAATGAAAATTAGTTTAAATAGGAACAGTTTTCCACCATTGGAGTTATTGTTGTCTGGTGTCCACTGTCATTTGGTTGTGCCAAGGGATTGGTGTATTCCTATACCCTACATGACATAACATTACCCTTTAAAAAGGATGGCAACAAACATTTTATTATAGTAAATGTTTTAGGGCCAAATTCAAAAATTCTATATGGCCCATAGAATAGTAACTTATTGCATACGTTAGTAGCAGATTGTATTTATTTCTCAATAAAATTTTTTTAAATTATTATACGATGCATTATAAGTTCATAATATATATAATGAAGGCCGTTTTAGAGCTAAACCCTTATTACCTAAATAGTTATCACACTTCTCGAGCAGATTAATTATTATGCCTCTCAACATTACCTTGCTCGATAAATAAAAGGATCTACTGAATCATAATCATAATCATTGTTTATTGTTTTTTGGGGCTTAACGTCCTTATGTACTCCAACTAGGGCAGGATGGACTGGTTATCCTACTAGTTACCGACCTATTCTAGTCATGGTGGCAAGGTCAAGATTCCTTCGTGGATCCTCTACCAAATAAAGTTGGTGGGTTTCGAACCCCCAACTTACTTTGCCATCGAGCCCCCAGCCCGTCTGAATAATTTGAGATAGAAGTCTTACTAAATAGGATTCTTTTATGTTAAGTTTGACAAATCTTTGAAGTAATTTACTTAAATATAAAGTAATAAGAAACTTTTTTTTAATTTCTTTTTTTTTACTTTAGTTCATCTTTAATTTTTAAAAAAATAGTTTGATACAATATAGTTTATTTAAAACAAAACTAAAAAAATACACCTAGTGTTATATTACCTATTCTTACTAATTTTGGGTTTAGAAAAATCGAATATGTAAATTAAATATATTTATTAGCTCTTGTTTTTAACAACCCATCCACCAATTTATGAGTATATTTAAAGAACAAAACATTACTTTCTAATAAATATAACATAATAAATCATTCATAAACATTAAGAAGTTAAAAATCGATCCTTAGACAATTGCTTCCATCTACCCGCTTAAACGAACGTAACAAAGATTATAGACAGAATCTACTGATAAGTGAAAATACAGCTATTTTTGAGTAAGGAGGAGATCTGATTTTTGAAAACAAGAGCTAATCCGAAAGTGTTTAATGTGATTTTCGTGTTCATGATAAACTATTTTTGAGACCGAAACAATTTTGGTCAAGTGGTATCATTTTATCAGATCGTTCAGTTAAGTATGCAACTTGAATAGCTAAGATTTGAATACCAATTGTACTTTATTGCAATTCAATACTGAGACTAACGGAGAAGGTAAAATAGTAACGGAGATAAAGAGATAATAATATAAAGAAAATAACAGAAATTGAAAAGAATCTTAAGACGGGAATATGCCTCATCATAATAAAGTTGCATGGTTTCGGAGGAGAATCTAACGACGAATGAATTAGCTTTTAGAAGTTAGAAAAGCTGAAGAATTCGATGAAGTACAGGATTTGAAATTCAACATCATGTCAACTTACAAAATCAGTCAGTTAGTTAATAAGACAAGTGAAGAAAAAAATAAAATGTAGCTTCAACATACTTCCCAATATCGCTGCTCTATTCTAATATACATATTCGCATCTAAGTAAACTCCACACACACACACACACACACACACACAAAATAAGAAATATATGTATCTGTACCATCGCAAACCATAAATATTCAGTAATTAGGTAAGGATATAAAATTAGATAACTGGTGTATTTTATTATTATTTTACTTTAAGTATTCTCAAAGTGTGGCAATTATGAAACTTAGCTACTTTCTTGCTTTCAAAATCTACAGACTACTTCAACACTTACTAGACAAACGTTTAAAGCTCTGAATCAATTACAAAAGACTTATTTACATGACTGTGATCAGACCTATTTGGACGTACGGAATTGAGTTTGGGGCTCCACTAAACCATCCACTTCATCTTGCATCCAATCCTTACAATCCAAAGTCCTTTAGAAAATCCTAAATGCCCCATACTTCGTCACCAATAAACTTATCCATAAATATCTTAAAGTTCCATATGTCGCTGAGTTGGCCCAAACCAGATACCTGTCCCCCAAACCAGATACCTGTCATAGTAAGCTCCATAACCATAACCATAGTTTCTCAACTTGCTTCCCACTCAATTCCAAATAAACCTCCGAGGCATCTAAAAAGAAAATGGCCTAGAGACTTTCTAGTGTAGAATTTTGATTGAAGTGCTATTGAGGAGTAGTTCATTTCAAGTTTTGACACATTATTGTAATCGGTACCAACACATTTACTTGGTGTATATATTTGTACAGTTGTAAATTTTAATAAATTGACATAAAATAAAAAATCTTTATATCAAAAAGATTTTCCATGCTTTCTGTTACATTTTTGAGATGAGTAGTAGTGCCAACAAAAGTATATGTGAGAGGAATAATGTCTTAATTTAAAACAAAAGAACTAGGCATTCTTCTAATTTTTTATTTATATTTTGGCCATATTATTTTCGTGTATCATAAAAATGTTTGGGTGATTATGTAATACTTTGTAATGTTCTTATTACTTAGTAATACCTCTAACGTATTACCTTGATTTACGGTTTAATCCTTGGGTGCTATTAACAGACTCCTCAGGATGAAGCCCTGATGGAGATGCAGAACAGAGGACCGGCACAAGAACCTAGGAGAGACAGACGCCGGGAGCTGTTAAACAGCCGACGAATGGGTTTTTGTGGGTGCTGTCACCACTAGAGGTGCCCTTCCACTTCCCATCAATCTCGCCAATTCCCCGTCGACTTTTTCCTTGTGGGCCGCTATCATCGGCCCTACACCTTGCCCGCCTCCTCCGCTATACATAGGGTTCTCTTCATCGCCCTCTCTACTTCTGTTGCTATATCTGCCACTCTGCAGCGGATATACTTCCATTGGGTACTTTTATCAAAGGGGACTATATAGATTTGAAAGATGTTTATAATGATTGTCGTTTTAAATAGGTAACACTAACACATATTTAACAAGTTGTAAGCAATTATGCCTATTTTTTAATGAACCTACTGTTTATATCTAAACAATAAGGTCTCTGGATTAAATGTTGATTAAATTTTGAAACTTTATAAATCCATTATTAAATATTGTTTAAACGTGGCTCCATTCAAAACATCATCAATTTGATGATTAATATTATAAACATTCTTTATTGACATGGATACTTTCCTACCTCCCCACTATACTTGATGATAATAGAAATTACGTAGACATAATTATACAATTCCTTAAAAAATATAGATTATTCAATACAATCTAAAAAAAAAAAATTCCTGAAACTAGAAAGAAAGAAATATAGGCTGGAAAAGGACACTAAAGACCCTCGATGTTAAGTATCCAAAAGAAATATAATCTAATATAATCTTGATATGGATATATCTTTAGGCTGTGGCTATATAATTTTTTGCTGTAACGTTTATTTCACATTCAAAAATGTAGCATTTTGACACAATGTAGCTCTGTTGGTGTTCATCAAAAAATTTGATGACAGTTCCCTTGTCAGAAATTTAATGGAAAATACTTTTTGTTATATAGCATAGGACTATTTTTTTATTTTTTATTATAGTCACCAGGATCTACTGTTTAGAAGCTTTATTGCTTTGAATGAAAAAGTCACGTTTGAAACGTTTCAAGTTTAGGGCCTTTTTTGACATGCTCTCTTTTTTGCTCTGATCGAAACTTATCAAAAATTTTGTTGAAGAATTTGTTTATTATATAACATTTGTCACTAGAATCTACTGTTCAGGAGCTATATTGATTCCAATAAAAAATAAAAAAAATGAAGTAACGTTCATCATCAAATATGTAACTTTTTTTACCCTCAAAAATGTAAAATTTTAGCACGCTCTTTCTCTGTTAGTGTTGTATAGATTTAAAGTTTAACGACAGCTATCTTGCAATCGATAATGCAATAACTATCAAGCTATCTTGTCATGAATAAAATGCAAGATGCTTTTTGTTAAATCGCACATTTGTTGCAACGTTATGCCAAGGTTTTGACTGTATAATGAAGTATTCCACCTATGTAGTATTAGTCGGTAAAATGTTATATTTGAGCTTCAACTGTTAGTCCAGTAAAAAGGTATTTTGAACTAGAAAGTTTATGGGTAATTGTTTTTTATGGCTTACTTTATATTTTAGGGGGTGCTGAACACGAATCTGAAGTTTTCCAACAAAATTTTCATCGGCAAATATGAGAAAAAATAGAAAAAATTAAGAAAGTTTTCATTTTTTTTTTTATTATTTTGCTTGTAACTTGCAAAGTAATCATTTTAAGCAAAATACCTTTCTATATTAAAATAAAGAGGAGAATAAGTCCCACTTCTCCGCAAAAGTATGTTTGTCGTACTTTTTTGTAAATAACTCCGAATCTATTTGTCCGATTAAAACTTACTTTTTTTCATCTTAAAGATGGCTGAATTTACTATTGGAATATTAAATATGAAGTTTTAATAATGCCCCTTAAAAGCACGCTAAAAAGCCCGTATTGTTGTAAAATCCACGTTTTTTTGCACATTAGTCACTATAACTCCGAAACTATATGTCCGACTCAAAATTTCTTTTTTTTATCTAAACGGTGGTCAAATTTGCTATTGGACTGTATATATGAAGTTTTATTAGAGTTTCTTGAAATACACATGCCAGGACGCTAAAGATCCCGTACTTTTATGAAATCCACGTTTTTTTGGCACATTTTTCGCAGTAACTCCGAAACTACTTGTTCGATTCAAAATTTCTTTTACATATCTAAAAGCTGGTTAAACATTCCTTTATATAATATATATGTAATTTATATTAAATCCTGTGAAATACCCACGCTAGCATGCCAAATATGTATATTTTGGCGAAATATGACAATTATGACATGTTCAGTGGGCTGTTCAGTGTTATACGGCATCTAAAAAAAATTACATATACACGATCAAGTATTAAATTAACCCAGCTTTGAGATGAAAAAATGAAATTTTGAATCCAACAAATAGTTTCGGAGTTATAGCGAAAAATGTGCCAAAAAACGTGGATTTCATAAAAGTACGAGACCTTTAGCGTTATGGCATGTCTATTTCAAGGGACCCGATTGAAACTTTATATATAGATTCCAATAGTAAATTTGACCAATTTTTAGATAAAAAAAAGAAATTTTGAGTTGGACTAATAGTTTCTGAGTTATAGTAACAAATGTGCAAAACAACGTGGATTTTACAAAAGTACGGATTTTTTTAGCGTTTTGGCATGTTTATTCAAGAGATTCGATTAAAACTTCATATAAAGTACATTTCCAAATTCAATAGTACATTTCATCATCTTTAAGATGAAAAAAAGTAATTTTTAATCGGACAAATAGTTTCGGAGTTATTGACAAAAAAGTATGACAAACATATTTTTGTGGAGAAGTGGTACTGGCCCCCAGTGGCCAAATTCCTTTTTGGATACCTTACGTCTGACAAAAAAAAAACTTAGGGACATAAATTGTAAGTCATTTTCTCCTCTTTATTTTAATATAGAAAGGTATTTTGTTTAAAATGATTACTTTGCAAGTTACAAGCAAAATAATGGAAAAAATAAAAACTTTCTTACTTTTTTCAATTTTTTCTTATATTTGCCGATGGAAAACTTCAGATTCCTCTTTTAGCACCCCAAAAAATATAAAGTAAGGCATAAAAAAAAATTACCCATAAACCTTCCACTTCAAGCCTTATTTTAAAACCTTTTGACTGGACTATGTTCACTAAGAGAGAGCAGGATATGTCACCATTGTATGTCTACAGATCGTCCTGTACTTTATTCACAAGACTGTCCTTCTACAAAATTGAAGTTTTTGAGTTATGTCGTTTTTGCAGCAAATGAGCGATATAACATTTGTCGCTAAGACCTACCGTTTAGGAGCTGTATTGATTCCAATGAAAAAAGTTTTAACGTTCACCAAAATGTAACCTTTTGACACGACCTAGCTCTGTTGGTGTTGTATAGATATAAAATTCAACGTCAGCTATCTGGTCATAAATTGAATGCAGAATACTTTTTGTAATATAACCTTTGTCGCTATGATCTACCGTTTAATATCTGTATTGGTTTGGATCAAAAAAGTCAAGTTGGTACTTTTTTTTCACTCTGAAAAATATAAAATTTAAACACTCCGCTCTAGCTCATGTTTGTGTTGCTCGAATCGAAAATTTAATAACAGTGTATTTATCAGAGGTTTTATGGGAAATATTTGTTTTTTATATAACGTTATAAGACCTACTGTTTGGTTTTCATAAAAAAATGTAACGTTTTGCCTTTATTTTTTAACCGTTGGATTTTTTTGCCACATTCTAGCCTTGTTGGTGTTGTTCAGATCTAAGATTTTTCTACAGTTTCCTCAACAGATGCAGCGGATTTAAATTAAGTAGATTATAGATAGGCATATCCATGATCTATTGTTTTACTCACAAGGGGAGGGCACACTCAGTCTCTCACGGATCTCGTTGGCAATTTTTTTGAGGTTCCTAGTCAAAAAATATTTTGCCGTTCCGACCAATGGGCCCTAGAAGCCAAAAAAAAAAAAAAAAAAAAAATAGCATTAAACTAATTTATTTTTTATTTCGAGTTTAAAAAATGATTTCGACATGATTCTTGCACCATGATTTTTAGTTTTGATAGCAATTTCAAGGAAAAACAAAGTCGCTCCATAGATTTTGGTTTATGTTAATTAAATTCTAAAAAAATGATTACATTTTTAAGCAAAGTACCTCTATAGATTTTTTCACACAAAAATTGACGTCAGATTCTAATTCAGCACCACCAAAAACATTAAAAAACGCTTTTCCAACAAAATCAAAAAATATCATTTTTTTCACCCTCTTCGAGGAAAATGAAATTTTTAAACCGATTATTGGTTACATACTTTGTTACGCAATTCGCTGGTTGGTATCGCCGGAAAGAGAAGAGTCTCAGCTTTCTTTTGATTTATATAACTGTAAAATTCGATGAACAAAAACCTATTTAAAAAATTGGAAAATCCGAAAAACATTTTGATTTTTAACTTGAGTTTGAAACCAGATAGAATGATGAAACCAAATAAATTTCAAGCGTATTACCACCTTATATTTTGTGTAAAAAAATAAAGTTGATACGTTAAACCGTCTAAGTGTAATTCATGTTTTTATCAATTTAAACAAAAGTTGCCTTTGACCAAATAGTCAGGCACATTTTGAAGCTTACAAATTTTGATTTTTCTATTTGGATGAAATTTTATGTTTATGGGTTCTTTTGAATGCTGAATTCGAATCCGATGTCGGTTATTGCGAAAAAAATATATTGAACATACTTCACTTGAAAAATTTTATTTTATATTTTATTATATTATATTTTCCTCGAAGAGGGTGAAAAAAATTATATTTTTTGATTTAGTTAAATAAGCATTTTTTAATGGTTTTGAGAGTGCTGAATTAGAATCTGACGTCAATTTTTGTGTGGAAAAAATCTATAGAGGTAGTTTGTTTAAAAATCTAATCATTTTTTTAGAATTTAATTAACATAAACCAAAATCTATGGAGCGACTGTATTTTTCCTTAAATTCGTAATCAAAACTTAAAATCTTGGTGCAAGAATCATGTCGAAGTCATTTTTTAAACTCGAGATAAAAAATAAATTAGTTTGATGCTATTTTATTTTTTTTTCTCCATATTTTTTGACCAGGAACCTCGGAAAAAATTGCCAGCAAGATCCGTAAGAGACTTGCGGAGTCTGACCTCTCCTTGTCAGTCAAGAAAAAATTAATTTTTTTTCTTTTTTTTTTTTTAATATTTAATTCCATCCACCGTCACCGCATAGGCTGATAACACATGTTTGCTATAAGTAAATAATTATCACTATATTACCTCCCAAATCATGATCATGATCAATCAAGATCTGTCCAAAATACTGTATTTAGCTACACTTATTTTGAGGCAAACTTTACCTAAAACAAAAAAATCATGTCATTGTGATTTAGATTTAAATCGGTAACCTATTATTTAAGGAACAATCGTAACTTTGCGGTTGTTTTGTACCGTTCAGGTTCCTTTTTAGCCGAAGTTATACAAAATTAATTTTCTGTCTGAATTGTTTCACCAGTTCGTCCATTGATTCTGATATTCCATTCTTCTATTCAATGGAAGAAGGGGTTATAACAATGCGCCTTTGGCTCTTTCATTCGCTTACCTTAACACTCTTCCTATCGACCAATAACACTATTATTCTCGTCCTTGTTTAAAATTAAAATTTGCAGCCCCTCAATCGGTTTTGTTTATTCTTTTCCTGTATTTGCTCTTAGAGCTTTCTCTCTAAATAAAATGAAAAAAATAAACAAAAAAAAAACAAAGAGGGTAGGTTATAATTAGATTTACAATTTATATTTATGTCATTGTAAATATTTTGAATTAAAGGATTTTAAAACCAATAGAAATGATTTCAACTTGAAATACTTCTATTGGGTTGTCACACATGATATGCCCAATTTTTTTTTATAAAGGATCAAAGCGTTGCCTGTTGATTCCTAGCAAAATATTTACTATCTATAATAAGAACTTGTTAATCCTTTATTTGCAAACTGTTTTTTGTTTTTTTCCCATGTAGGCATACAGATTTTAGTATAATTTTAACCGTGGCCATGGAAACGCAATTTCCGAACGATTTTTTTTTATGAGTACAAAATCGGTCATTCCGCTGTCTAGGCAGCATAAAATATTAATCATGCGTTTGGTGAAGGTAGTGCTAATGAAAGAACCATCCATCGTTGGTTTACAAAATTTTCCTCAGGATATGCATTAGAAAATCTGCCCCGTGGAAGGGAAAAATAATTGATTCAACATCATACTGCCAAGAAATTGACCAAATGCATCAAAATTTGATCAAGCAGCATCCGGTACTGGTAAACATGAAAGGACCTATCCTTTTTCATGTTAACGCCCGACCTAATGTTTCAATACAGACAGTGAATAAATTAAAGGGGTTGGGCTATGAAGTCTTACCAACCCCCCCCCCCATATTTCCCTGATCTATCCCCTACAGAGTACGAATTTTTTTGGAGTTTGGACAATTTTTTGCGGGGAAATTTGAATTACCAATGATTTAGACATTAAAAATGCATTTTCTGAATTCCTTTTATCACGTGACTAAACTTTTATCAAATCTGGGATAGAAAACTTGGTAAGCCGTTGGCAGAGGTGTATCGAAATGATGATAAATACTTTGAATAAAAGATATGTTAGATTTGATCTCAAATTTTAATTTTTTCCCTGTGACAACCCTATAAATATAATTCCTCGATTGATGTGGTTTCATTCAGGCATCTTCTCGCCAAAAGACGTGGAAGAAGAAGAAAAAGAAAAACAAGCATTTATTTTCATGTCATATGTGGAATTATTATTTTATTCTTAGGCATGCATGATTCTGTTAATTTAAATTGGGCAGTTTTAGTTTCCAACATTTCCTTTAATACATACCTAACTGAGGTTACATTTTATGCTGTCTACTTTAGGATTATCATCCATAAAAATCAAAATAAAAAAAAAAACTGGTGCTATTAAATTAATACGTACGAATATAATAATACTGAAGTTTTTATCTATTTTCAAATTTACAGGTTATGTAATTAAGTTTTTGCATATTTTTGGTACCACATTTGCATATTTAGATATTTACAGTTGTAAATAGTTTTCACATGTTAAACTATTTCTGAATAATAGCAAAAATAAATTAAAAGCTTCATAAAAAAAAGAAGAAACTTTTTAAGACGTTAGTATTTTCCTAATAAAATTGTTTCTATCATCTTTTATTTTCTGCTTTGATCATAAGGCTCACCTTACTCTAATTTGTTTAAGTAAATATGTTAATATGATTAAATTATGGAAAGTCTTAATTTGTAGAGCATGGTTGTTATTTTTGTTTAACGAGGACAGTTAGTTATGGTAGCTATTAAAAAGTTTTGGATTCTTTCGAGTTTTCTGTAATTTATTATAAAACATTAAACTCCAAACGGGTTCAATAGGGACAAATAATTTGTACATTATGAGTTTTGGGGCTTATCTTGATTGTTAGTTAAAATAGGGGAAGGTCATGTAAAAGATCTTTTATTTTTGTCTGATTTTCCAGTTGATGTGCTCTTTGAAAAGAAGAAATCTCTCTAGAGACCGAACGAGATGTCTGTTATTTACCAAGTAATTTCAACAGAATTTAAGTTCAGTTGCTTATCTATATGAGTAAAAAAATTAATTTCTTAATTATTTCCTTAGGAATTATTTTTAATTTTCGTTTTTTGCAATATTTATTAAATTTTTAAATGATTTTTACAACCGTTTTATTATTGAATCAAAACAAAACGAAGGCGTCCCAAAAGCGTGCAAATATTTCATCGCACTTGAGTGAGACGGAAAATTGGATAAATAAAGGTTAAATAATGTTGTGGTAAGGCAGGAACCTTGAGAGAGGCCGGTGTTAAGAGGGAATGTCTTACGAGGTACATGAAGCACAGACGATTGTTTTCAGTTTGTGGCATTTTTATTTTAAATCATTTGATAAATTGCCTTTAATACAAATGCTTGATTGTAAAAGGAATAGATAAATCAAACTAACACAAGAATGCTATATTAGAGAATTATGGCTGTACCTTTATCCAAAGTACATTGAGAACCGTTATTTTTTTGCAGGACATAACTTTACATTGTTTATCTTTTAACAAATTTTAGCTATCTGTAACATAAGTCAAACTAACCAAATATGTAACTCCCTTAGCAGGACCGCACTGAGTGTGTAGTGAGCCTTACTTTAAGACTGTATTTTTATTTCCTTAGAAGTTTGATTAATAATTTTGTTTGTCTTATTTATTTATTGGATTTCAGGGTTGTAAAGAAATAAAATACGCATAGTTCTATACTAGAGATCCCGAGGTCATCTTCATTTCAGACGCCTCGGGACATAATCGGGAATTAAATGGGAGGCAAGTAGAGACACAATCAGATTTGAGTGGGAATTTCGTTTATTATAAAAGAAAATGTATCTGGTTCAGGCCAAATCAGAAAAATTGAACGATAAGGTCATTATAGATTAGCTCATCCGTGACATTTTAAGAAGCATGAAGGATTTGAGGTATTGAAGAAACTGGATACCAGTAATGTTTCTAAATATTTTTTGACAGAAGGAATGTGCATTATATTTTGTAAAAAAATAATTAAATAGGATATTACAAAAAAAAAAAAATAATAATGAAAAATAGAAGTTACTTCTATCTCATTGATATTGAACTATTGTTATAGGTTGTAAATCAGTTTTAGGAACCTTGTGAAATAGCATAAAATGATGTCTATTTAACTTTACTATCCGTTTAAACGACACTTTTATTTGCTACTGCTTTTTTATTTCTTTTCAGTAGTATTTAATGTTCGTGGCTATTTGGTTTTATTATTTGTTCTCTCCGTTTTATTTACCATAAAGAAAAGCGAAGACGTAGCCATTAGACCTTTAAAATAAATGCATAGCCAATCTTTTGTAGATAGTCCTGGCGGAGACACGATATTCACGAAATTGTTTACTAGGTACTTGTAGTGCCCTATATTCGACATCGATTCTACCTCGGATATGGTACCCTTTATGAAATATGACATATCAGTATAAAGTAAGTGTAGAAATAGTTGCTTCTGATAAGACAACTGTAAAAATTTCAGATCCGAGCAAAAACAACAGAGCTAGAGAGTGTCAAAATGTTACATTTTCAAGTGTGAAAAAATGGTTGCACAAGATATACCAGAAAATACCAGTGCATGCCAGAAAATATATATTATTGAGTCTGCTAACCAAAATATTGTTGCAAGAATTTAGTTTGTTTTGAATTTCGTTAGGCCAAAACCTTTTAAAAAACTAACTATACAATTTTACTTGAATGCTAATAGATCTGGTGAAATAATGTAAAACAGTGACATTTCCTTGTTCTTCCTCTTGAATTAATAGTCCTTAATAACATCGATGCTAACTATTAAGATGTAGAAATAATATTTGACATGGAACTATTTTTTGGCTGGGAGTCTAACTTATTTTTGTAACGTAGTCTTCCTGGGAACCTAGAATCGTAACGTTTTTTTCACCCTCAAAAATTTAATATTTTGACACGCTCTAGCTGTGATGTAGAAGCAGTAGATCATAGATAGAAACGTTCATGATGTATTGTTTTTCCCAGTCAGGAAGAAAATGAGTTCATAGTTCATTACCTATTATTTTTATGAACTTCGTGCACATCGTAAAAGTAATTAAAATATAATTAAACACTAATAAAAATACTATAAAGCTTATTTAACTTGACCTACCATGATATTGAAAAAAAAAAAATAAGGAATAATAATGAATTAGGTTCACTACTACCGTGTCTAGGTCAACACTTGTGAATTGAGATTTGGCCAGATTACTCGGCCGACCGTCAGGTTTTTTCCTCAGTTAAGGGTACCACTTTAACGAGGCTGGGTGTTACTCAGGAGGATCTCCCGACCTCGAAGCCAAACCACAGCCGAAATTAAATAGAATAAATTGCCTGCCTTCAGTCGGACTCGAACTCGGGCCGGAAGCTTGGCAATCAAGAGCCTTTTCCTACCCCAACTACCTGCCACTACAACTTTCCGAAAACTAAGAGCCTGTTAGTTCACTTCATCAAACTAAAATGTATGGCAGCGTGGCTAACTAAAGTACCTCTATATCGTCAAATTAACCTCGGAATAACTTTTGATCATCATATTTTTTGGAATAATATATTTTCCAAAACACCAGAAAATTTATTTTTATTCTTAAGCAACTTCTACGTTCGTTACCACAAAGTATTCTAAAAATTTTAGTATCATCTCTCGTTTTTCCCTACTTTAACTTTGGATGCGTAGTATATGGGGGACTGTCTGGTGAGCTTGAAATAGGATGTAAAAGGAGAAGAATATAATCAGGGATGCAATCAAAGAGAAATACCACGTCTTAGTAGAAATACTTTAATGCGGGCCAACGTTTCGACCTGCAAGGCAACGTTGGCACGCATTAAAGTATTTCTTTTAAGACGTGGTGTTTCTCTTTGATTGCACCCCTGATTATATTCTTCTCCGTTCATCTTAACAATCAACTATACTTCTATCATTAAGATGTAAAAGACTAAAGAACGGTTTTATTAAATTTATTTTCGGAATCCCCTGATACATATCTCCCATGTATTCTGAAATTGAGTGGATTTACCCTGATTTTTGACTTCTAAACTTCCTAGGTACACTTATATTTCCATCTTTAAAAACCAAAACACCATCCTATATTCATGACCTCCTTATTCTGCGCTGTTCCATCCACCTATTGTATACAAGAACCCAAACCTTCAAATCGTACACTCTAGCGCATCGAGCCACAACGTTCAAATATTCTTTATCACCCGCGCTTTCCCTTTTTGGAATATTTTCCCCATATAAATTTGAAAATGCCCCTCTCTAACTTCTTATAAACATCATGCATTTCTTTACCTCTTGAATTTTCAATTTTATACAATCATTTATGTAATAGACATTATAATAGTAGAAGTAAGTTGTATCCTTTTTAAAAGATTTTTCAGCAATTTTGTAACTCATAAAGTAACTAGTAATCAATGAACATAGCCAGATGATTGTCCTTGTACTCATACATTATTCTTAAGGGAAAATATAATTAAGTTTACTTTTTTTCTTCCTTTGTAGCACAACTTGTTTCCTATTCCATTCCTGGCAATCCTCCGAGGCGTCTGAAAAGAAGATGGCCTCGAGATCTTCTTTTGTTATTATTTTCAAGTTGAAATAATTAAACCTGAATCTTATTATTCAATGTTTTTGAACAAAATTGCAACTATTGGAGTACTTTTAACTTACAGTTACTCTATATTTTCGATCACTAGTGATTTTTAATATATCATGACCCTTATCTGTTTCTTTGGGGAAATATCTTCAGTATGCCATTAAAGGCGCATAAGAAACCACAAGGGGTGCCAAATACATACAAATTTAAAATCCATATATCCAGATATCAACTGCTAAAAACTGCCTTTTGAACTCTTGTCTGTATAAAATATTTTGAGTTTACAAATCGAGCAATTAACAGTCCAATTAATGCCATAGGTGATACTAAGGTACCTCAAGAAGATCCAGGTTAAGCTAAAGCCCACGTGACCTGGAGTGAAGGCATCAATTATTAGCTGTTGCGGTACTGGCAGTAAATCCGGCAGGACCTGAAGGAAGGGATGGATCAGGGACCCACTCCCATCCGCCCCGACAATAAAACTTCTTCAGCCGGCCCTTTATTCCTCCCCTAGGCCCTTCGCAAGTGTAGCAATGGCCAGCGGACGCTTGCACACCCAGAGTAGAGAAAGAAGTTAAACTTCATCCAACTCCTGACGTTTATAAGAATGTCTGTTTACTCCCAGATAAAAAAAGAGTATAATTCCCAGGCAGTAGTGAAGACGTCGATAAGTCAAAACTATGCATTTATTCTAAATTCTAAACATCTATTATTCTAAACATACCATTTGTGCTGAAATAGATGTTCACTAAGCCCTTATTAAGAAGCAAAAATTAACAAAACATTAAAATTTTTAGACGTGAAAATCTTGATAAAAAGTAAACAGTATGGATTTTTAATATTATGTAGCATACACACAGGCGTATTTATACACAATCATGCCAGGAGACCACTAGTCCATAAACTCGCAGTCTTCAACAGCATGATTTACCGCCTATTAAAAATATCGCTAAATTAACAAAATTATGAAAAACAAATCATGAATATGTATATCTATAATCAACTGCTTTTACTAATTTGCAGTTTAGAATCAAAAGGGTCAAATTACTTGAATTACTAATTATACTCAATTAACAGCTAATTATTCGAAATAAACAAAGATGGGAAAAATAGTGGTGTCAAGGAGTGATTGTTTTTCTTTTATATTTTCGGTCTGAGCAACACCAACAGAGTTAGACGTGCCAAAATGTTAAATTTTGCAGATAAAGAAATGTTCACAAAAAAAAAATCTATTATAATACAAATATAATTAATTAACATAATCTATAAACAATTCAATATTAAGTAATGTGAGAATATATTGAATAATTTGTAATGAAAAATGTTTTAATTCGTGTAAAATTGTATCGAAAAGATTTAAATTAAAAAAAAAAAATTTATATATCATTAAAAATCATGGCGTTCATAAAAGGGGGTAATAGAATAATCTTGAATATTACTGATTGTTAAAACTATATAAATAAGATGCTCTGTGATAATGAAAATTAGTCCTTGTTTTACAATGGCTAAATGGAATTCAGTGTGTGTCCTTTTCTTGGAGCTAATTCAAATAGTTCATTAGAGTACTATTTAGCTTTCCAAATTAGTGATTGAATAGTAACCACTATGTCTGTGAAATGTATGCAGATGTAATATTATGACGATTTCAAAGAAGAAGGGACAAAAGTCAACTTAACACTTACGTGATAACTTATGTGATGATTTCCTTTTGAATCTTGGAATGAGCTAATGAGGACTTATCCAGTCTTTTTCACATTAGGGCTGCCAGTTTTTAGCTCTCAGTCAAGATAGAGAAATAATTTATTCAGGAAAAATTGTAGTTTTGTATGCTATCTCTTTACCACAACCAAAACCCATTGTTTGGAAATCAATGCAGGATGTAAATTTTAAACGAAAACCTGATATTATTAAAGAGATTATTTATCAGTTTTTGGATGTGATAAAGAGATATCAGACAAAAGTACAATTATACGTGAAAAAATTATTATTCTATGTTGACTGAGAGCTGAGAAAAAAATAAAATAAAACGTGATTTTTATATTTTCTTTTCTTTCTCGAATCCCAATGCTTATTGGCGGTTATAACTAGGTTTGCACTATTACAGGTCCCCACTACCCACAAAAAAAATCGGCATTCAAATCTGTTAGTTACAAGTCACAGCTGAGAACTGGCAGCCTTAAAGTGAAAAATACCCAAATATACAAATAATAGGTAAATGCTACAAAAGGCTCAAGAGAGGCAAAATATTATTGTTCTGTTAAATGTTTGTAAAAAAATAAATATCGTGTACAAAATATTGAAGTAAAATATATTTTCATAGTTATGACGAAAATACTAACAAAAATATAAGATAATTAATGTGAAGTATTTAAGATATATGTAGATACATAACCATTAAATTAATGAATAGTAGAGTATTTTCATTGATACAGCTGCAATTATGTTGACTCAATTTGCAAATATAGACTGATAATAATACGTCAATTTAATTATTGACAGCGAAAGTGGAGTGGAATTCTCGGAACTGTATTTATATAAATGATTGAATTTAAATTGCTTGATGCACACATAAGCATGCGCGTGCTCTCGCTACCACACACACAAACCGCATTTTCTGTAATAAAAAAATTTTTTATTTTGCAACAATGGAAAATTTTTATTATTAAATATTGTCTGTTTGGATACACTTTTCCAACCACCTTTCAGCCATAACAGCACTTTCAACGTCTGAAAAATAATATTATAAACTCTATTTTTTTATTTATTTATTGAAGAAATTTGACTATAGAACGAAGTATTATGCGGAAGTTATAGATAATCTTTTAAGTCGGAGTTTAGTGGCAGAAGTTAGATTCCCTGTTGAGGTGTATTTAAAGAAATTATTGGTATTGTGTATAGTGGTCAATGACTAGTGTTTTTTCCAAGGTGAGAAACTGTCACATCCAAATAGTACTTCCGTTTTGTTCATATATTGCACCAAAAACGTATAAAAAAAACAATAGGTGTATTGAACATTCACTCTTATACCACAACGCCTTACTTCACGTTTCGCGACAGGCAATTAAGAAACTAAACTTGGTTAACAAGTTCTTCAAAACCCACCTTATTTGTCATCATTATCTCCAACAGATTTCCATCTCTTCAGAAATTGTTACAGCTTCCTTGAAGGCCATATTTTTGAAAATAATTCTCAGGACAGAAATTCATTTTCTGGCTTTATTTCTTCACAAAACCCTCAATTTTTTAGTTTTAGGATTTAGAGGGCACTTGTGAATAATATGTTTTATGAGCTTTGGGTTAAAGGTATGACCAGAAAGCTACTTTTGTCTATTTTATTATGACTATGCTGCTATTACTAAGATGAATACTCCTTTGTGAATTTTCGGTTGAAACTCGAAAATTAAACTTCTAACTGTGAAAAGTGAGTTAGTGCACAAACTCTCAGTTTTACGAATTAATGCAATGTGAGTTATCTCAATCTTTTATTTTATTTTATTTTTTTTGTTTTTTTTTTAATAACAATTTATTGAAATTTACAACTGTACAAAATATATACAGGGTGAGTATCTCTTAGTGTAAAAAAAAAAAATTGGGTGAAACTAGATCAAAAATGTAGCAAAATGCCGCAGACCTTACCTTTCTATTCCAATCCGTTGCAGATGTACGATAAATCAAATACTTTTTTAAGGAAACCACGTTTTTTTTTCATAAAAGCTGCAATATCTCCACTTTGTTTAAATATTTTTCCAATTTTGACCACATTTTCGAATTTAGCATTAAATTTTCTTGTATAGCTAAGTGCCTGTAACCTTGAATTTTACAAACTTGGTATTTAAAAAGAACAGCTTGATCTTCACCTTATTTGGGGAAGTCACAATGTCGTATTTACTTCAACGCTCACCGTTTTTCGAAAAACCTATCCACAAAACGTCAAATTTCACAAAAACTTGAAAATTTAATTAGCTTTCGAATTATATGTTAAACGTATTGATTTTGTTTCAATTTCATTGAGAAATTTACTTTTGAAACCGAAAAAAGATGGTGTTCTCATTTGGCATACGAATCAGCTACTTATGTAAATAAAACATTATGACAATCCCTTAATGGAAATGTACATTTTAAACATAATAAACTGTTCATTGGAATAAAAAGCAAAGAAAAAAAATTATTGTTTAATAGAAAATAAAGGAAAACTGTCAATAAAGTGACACCAGATCAGAGGACCTTATGTTATTACATTTATTTATTTATTACTATTATTTAGGATTTATTTGATTAGATTTTCAAGCTAAGGTTTAAAACTCAATGATAATGAACATAAACCTCAATTTGGTATTGGCTTCTGAATGCAGATGATATTAAATAATACCACTTTTTGCAGTGAATTTATGGCTAGATGGGTCTGTTTTTACAGGGGAAGGCATTTCTACCGTTACATGTGGAGTATCGTTGCCTTATATGGTCGTGGAGATACTGTAGCTTTTATGAAAAAAAAAACGTGGTTTCCTCAAAAAAGTCTTTGATTTATCGTACATCTGCAACGGATTGGAATAGAAAGGTAAGTTTTGCGACATTTTGCTACATTTTTGATCTAGTTTCACCCAATTTTTTTTTTCACACTAAGAGATACTCACCCTGTACATCAAGTGAATGTATTGACAACGATTATAATAACATGTTAAAACTTGAAAAGTACTACTCATCAATATCACTTTATTGAAAATTCTACTCTAGAAGGTCTCTAGGCCATCTTCGTTTCAGATGCCTCGGAGGATTATCAGGAATGAAGTGGGAAGCAAGTTGAGAAATTAGGGGATTTGAGTGGTTATGGAGCTTACTATGAAAGGATTGATATCTGGTTTGGGCTAAATCTGCAACTTATGAAACATTAAGATTTTTATGGATAAGTTTATTGGTGACAAAGTAAGGTGCATTGAGGATTTTTAGAAGGATTTTGGGTTTTAAGGATTGGATACGAGATGCATTGGATGGTTTAGTGGAGCCCCAAAGCTCAACTCCGTACGTCCAAATAGGTCTAATCACAGTCATACATATGAGTCTTTTGTATTTAATTTGGAGCTTTGAACGTACGTCTAGTAAATGTTGAAGTAGTCTGTAACGACGGGCAGCTTCTTGTCTTTTTGGTACTTATGGGTTTTCCTAGCAATCTTTTTATTCTTTAGTTTTTTTTTTTGTTATAACTTATTTTTACCCTCAACAATTTAACACGCAATCCATATTGTTGGTTTTGCTCATATCGAGAATTCTACAACAGTTTCCTTACCATTAATGGATTTTTTTATTTGGAATTTTTATTTTTCTATAACATTTGTCGTCAGGACCTACTGTATAGGAGCTGTATTGGTATGAATGACAAAAGCCTAAATATATTCTAAATACAAAATTCTTTCATTATTATTTTTAATGTTTCATTTTTTATCATGTTATAATAAACGAATATTGAAAAGTATAATATATTATTTCCTCGCCAGGCCCTTAAGCACTATTAAAAATATAGCTTCCAATTACCAATTCCTGTGTATAGTTGTATGTTGTTTGTTGTGGCTTAACGTCCTTATGTACTCCAACTAGGGCAGGAAGGACGGGTTATCCTAATTGTTACCAAACTATTCTAGCCATGGTGGGAAGGTTCATGATTCATTTCTTTGGCTCCATCACGAAATAAATTTTATCCTGTCCAGTTGGGGTTGTAACCCACGACTATCTTTACTTAGAGCGCTGGGACCTACTAGCCCCTACTCGCTCTTCCATCGAGTCCTCAATAGGTAGAGTAATTTACCGCTTAACACGTTTTGCACATAAGAATTATTATGTGCTTAGAGCATACATTAAAAAAAAAAAAAATTGTTTGAATGAAAACAGCTAAAGATTAAAAAATATAAAAGAAATACGATAGCCATGATGAGAAATGATTAGTCAAATGTTTCAAGCAATAAATCTGAGATTTTATCACGTTGTCGATTTCTAAAATTTTTTTTTTTGTATAAAAGATAATAACTTTCAATTGTATTTCTTACATTTTTGCACTTAACATACTTTTCACAAGAGGCACATATATAGAGAAAATGAGGATAAATAGTCTGAATGAATTTTTTTTAGTTTGATAAAGTTCTTTCTGCGATCACCTTTCCTAAGAAGAGGGACATTTCACTTGAAACCCCATAAGGTGGAACTGCGTCACCATGGCAACATAGTACCGCCAAAACCGAATGATTGGTAAAGCTAAGAGTGAGAGGAAGCAAGGAGAACTAAAAGAGGATATCAAAAGACACCTCCTCGACATTACTCAGGGAGGGGTAGTGTCCAGCCTATACCCCCCACTTCCCTCCTCCCCCCTCCTTCCACCCCCTCCCCTTGCGCTATGACCCTCCGATTTTTACGGTCAGCCTGAGTGTCTCTAAGAGGCCATAGTCACCGTTCTTTCCTTTTTTCTTTTTTTTTTTTGCGAACCTTCTTAACTCTGCCTTCGAAGGTCGAAGATTTTTTAAAATAGTTCTGAGTTGAAAAATTCTTCGAACTGTTATTTTTATCAGTGGAGAAATGTTCAGGAATGCAGTCTTTAGCACATCCAAGTTTTTTAATAAAAAAAAACTTTATAATTCAACTTTGTCCCGCAGGTCTTCTTCAGAGGTCAAATAACAAAAATTGATCCGACTAAAATGACACAAAATGAATGATACAATGTAAATTAATTTACAAAATATTTGATAGTTGTTTATATAATTGGAATAATATCTGAAGGGTTAATTAAATAATTGAATATTAAATACTAGCTAGGTCTAGACAAAAGATACATTATGTAATCAGTTTTCATCTATTGAAAATTGATTAAATTGTTTTAATTTCTAAAAGGACACTTAAGGATGCTATTTTGAGATCTTCCAGGATATAACGATTTATAAAATGGTGGCAGGATATTCCACCATTGTTTACCTTTTAAAAACTGAATTAA
This sequence comes from Euschistus heros, assembly GCA_003667255.2. Classification (NCBI taxonomy): domain Eukaryota; kingdom Metazoa; phylum Arthropoda; class Insecta; order Hemiptera; family Pentatomidae; genus Euschistus; species Euschistus heros. Next base: position 74,230 of record RCWM02000657.1, on the reverse strand, counting down.
TTATTACGAGAAGCCGATGAAGGGTATTGGTTTCAGATTTGCCAGGATCCGAAGAATTTTGACGGCCGAAAGACATCCTACTCTTCTTTCCGAAAAATTAGTTTTCGCTCTTAAGGATACTTCGATCTTATAGGAATTGACGATTTTTTAAAATGGCGATAGGATAGTCCGACACTGTTTTCCTTTTAAAATTCCGCCATTATCGTCCTTTAGAAATTCCATCATTGTTGTCCTATTTGAAAATTATATTAATTATTATCTTTTTTAAAAAGTAGAGTAAAGTAAGACACTGTTTTATAGATCTGCCAGGATCTGACAATTTTTTGAGGCCGAAGGACACTCTTGGCCACTCTCTCCATCTACAATTAGAATTAGCTTTTTCGTCCTTAAGGATTGCTGTTTTAACGGTTTTTTAAGTTATCCGAAGGATAACTTCCTCCATTGTTGTCCTCCAGGATACTGTTTTAGAATATTTAACGGTTTTAAGATGGCGGTCCTCAAAAGGAGACTTTTTAAAAAATGTTTAACGATTCAACTGTTTTAAGATGGCGGAAGGATATTAATTCGTTGTTAACTCATTCTACGGGAGGCTGGAGATAGTTTTTCAACGCTAACGACTCCTTCCCGTTTACTCTTTTTGCTAAAAAGGTACGATATAGAAGAGTGGCGGTGGGGGCCTCCTACTAATACAATATTGTTAACTCTCGATTAATTCAATTTGAAAGTGTAACAGTGACCTCTCCGTTTGTTTTTGTTTTTGTTTTTTGGTTGGTCCATTCGTATGAGTCCTAGCCTAGCACTCGACTAGTACTCTCTTTATTTTTGGTTGTGGCCTGGACCCCCACACTCTCTCACACACTTTTCAGGTCCCCCCCTCCCTGCACAGGAGACTCTAGGACGTGGAGTGTCAAGCCAGGGAGATGGCGGATTCCAACATGGAGTTGGATCTTGCCAGTGGTCCTATGCCAGCGGACCAATCAGGAGCCACCTACGAGAAGCGCTCTCTATCGGAAGGTTTTGAGCCTGTACCAAAGAAACACTCCTTCAGGCCAAGGCCTGCAACCAGTCGCCCTCCAGTTGCCACTGGGAACAGATTTGAGCAGTTACCGGTAGAGGTCGCTAATGCACCTCGAGTAAGGTTACCAGCGCCCATAATAATTTCCCCCCCCCATTTCACTGACTGACTTGAGGGTTAAAATCAGAGCTATTGGCATCTCTGACTTCTCCGCCAATAACTCAAAGAAAGAGACGAGACTGTACTTAAACACCGAAATAGACCACGCGAAGGCAACCCTACTGCTGAGGACAGATCAGGCAGTACAATTCCATTCCTTTGCCCCCAGGGGCACACAAAGATCCAAAAAATTCGTTATGCACGGTTATGACCTCGACCACCCCGTAGCCGACATAACCGAAGAATTAAAAGAACGACTGCCCGGATTCATAATGGCTCGGAGACTCACCAGAAGAGAGGGGGAACGACGAGCCCTACCCCGTTGAAGGCATCCAAGTAATTACTGCCCCTACTACGAAGATGGAGGATCTTCAAAAACTAAGGGTAGTAAACAATATTCGTTTCAGGGCCTCCGTCTTCAAAGAAGATGGCGGACCTGTACAATGCCGCCAATGCCAACAATTCGGCCACACAATGAAATATTGTGGCCGAACATGTAGATGTCCTTGGTGTGGAGGCCCGCACCTAATCGAAGAATGCCCTCAACGGCAAGTGGCCTCACCTATATGCCCCAACTGCCAGGGCGCTCACCCAGCTTCCTCCAGGGACTGCCCACATTGACAAAGTCTCCTCGCCCAGCGAAGACAGAAAACAGCAGCAACTGCCCCGGCACCAGCACCTGAAATCAATGAGAGGAATATCCCTGCAGCCCGCCCAACCCGTACGGACTACAGCTTCTCTCAAGCCTCAGGTGGAGCAGCTCCTCGTCGAAAACCCAGTACTACCACTACTACTCAACTGACGGTGGCATCACAACCAGTCCAGATCAACTTGCCACCAGAACCTGACCTGCATGACAACACCACCAACGTGCTCCTCAACCGGCTTCTCAATCGCATGGACGCTATGATGGAGATGATGACCTCAATGATGCGTCTCATGACCAGGGTGATTGAGAAGCTCGATGATCGCTGAGCACGTCATCAACCTGAACGCCAGAGGCCTGCCTTCATCGCAGGCTGAACTAGAGGTCCTCCTTCTTCAGTATCGACCAGCGGTGGTGGCACTAACTGACACTAAGATCCCCCCGACTTATCGACTCCACTTCACTGACTACATATCCTACAGAGAAAACGTACAGGGATCACAGGCAGTCCCCATCCTCGTGAGAAGAGACATACCATCCAGACTCATACCGAACCCCGTGGACTCTTGCGAGGGCTGCCACATGATCACAGTTGACGTGCGACTGAGAAATCGGTACACGTTCAGCTGTGTCTACAGAAGACCTCGGGCCAACTATACGCCTGTTCGCGGTTTGCTGCTTCACGCACAGGCCCGCAGCAGGTATGTTGTCCTGGGGGACCTCAATGCTCGCCACACGAGCTGGTTATGCTCTAATAACAATCCATTGGGTTCGGTCATCACGAAGATGCGGCTCTCTGTCTTCCACCCAGGTGTACATACTTTCCGACACAGCGCCAACCCCGCCCATACCTCGACACTGGACTTACTCCTCACCAGAGACATGCACACTATCACTGAGTGCCGAGCCTTGCCTTTCTGTAACTCTGACCACCGCCCAGTGCTATACACGTTCGAAGGTACTCCGGCCACACCTACTGCCACTAAGTTCCTTCTGCACGAAGCGGACTGGAAGGGCTACAGAACCAGGATACAGGAATCGCTCCCCTCAGTGACTCCGTGCCTGACCCCTGGTGAGATCGACACAGCAGTGGAGACTATCACCACCACTATCCTTGATGCTGCCGACCTTCACATCCCTAAATTCAGTCCCCGACCCAACAGCCAACGATCTCCTCCACCGCACGTCTTGGCCTTGATCGGACAGAGGAATAATCTCCGGAACATTTTCTGGCGAACACGGGACTACAGCCTCAAGCCTGCTATCAACGCCATGACCCGGCAAATCGCCAGGCTCATGAGCGATTGGAAGACGGCTTTGTGGCATGATCAGCTCCGGCGGACCCATAACGACCACAGACAGTTCTGGAGATTGGTCCGAACCTTCGTCAACAAAAGGCGTGCGGTTTTCATCACTGACAGTGACCAGCTTCTAACACCCGCTGGACAGGCAGAACACCTAGCTAGAGCATACTCAGCAAAGGATGCTGAAAGGACGGCTGATGCGCCACTGCCACCCCACGGACCACTACCAAGTCCTAATGAGAAGCCCATCTTCTCTACTTTCAAGGATCTTGAGTCTGTTCTCCGCCGCCAGAAAGGGAGAAGAGCATCCGGACTGGACGGTATCCCGTCAACTATGCTGAAGATGCTTCCTAGGAAGGGTAAAGCCTTCTTACTAAACATCTTCAACTCGTGTTTCCGAATTGCTTATTTCCCCACGGTATGGAAACGGGCTGTGGTGGTCCCCCTCTTAAAACCTAAGAGACGTGGTAACGTAGCGGAAGATTACCGTCCTATCAGCCTCCTCCCTCACATCAGCAAGGTGTTCGAAAGACTGGCTCACTACCATATCCTCGACCACTGTCGCCGTGAAGAAGTCATACCACCTGAACAGACCGGCTTCCAGCGAGGTGTTGCCTGCGAACACCATCTGGCCAAGCTTCAGGCATATGCCATCGACCAGATGCATAGGAATAAAGCCACTGCGCTCATCTCGCTGGATTGCACACAGGCCTTTGATTGTGTTTCACACCCCCTACTACTCCGCCGACTGGAAGAATACAGGTTCCCTACCGCCCTATGCCGACTGATCAGAAGCTATCTTAGTGGAAGATCTTTCGTCGTACGAGTCGGTGGGAGCCTGTCTCAACCAGTCCTCACCACCTGCGGTGTACCACAGGGATCAGTACTGGGACCAATCCTGTTTAACATCTTCACGGCTCCAGTGGTCTCCATCAAACACTCCGAGGCGGTAGTTGCTGCATACGCAGACGACGTAGTCGTCTACGCCTCCAGCCTTAACCCTGGCCGAGCACTCGACATGGCTCAGAGGGCAACCTCCACCATTGTCGAAGCTCTACACACCTGTGGAATCAAGGTTAACCCCAAGAAAACTGACGCTATTGTGATGTCCTTTGCTAAATTCAGGAGATCCCAGAGATTGCCTAAGCACTTCACAATAGACAATGTTGAGCAACCCATATCCAGCTCCATTCTATATCTTGGGGTCAACATTGACCGACACCTGACCTTCTCCACCCACGTGAAGAGCAGGATCAAACAGGCCAGGGCAAAGACCTACCGCCTCTATCATCTCTTGACTTCTCCCCAACTATCCCTCCGCCTCAAGCTCCAGATATACAAATCCATAATTAGACCCACCCTACACCATGGAGCTCCACTGCTGCACCACATGTACAAGAGTACACTACATGCTCTCCAAACGTTCCAGAACACCGTCCTTCGGCGAATCGTCCGTGGTACCAACCTTCAGAGGGCCAAAAACAGTCACATCCTAGAACAGCTAAGGATGCCTTCCATCCCGACCTACATTGGCCGACGACATATCAAATTTTTTGATGGTCTGAAGCACTGTTCCAACCCTCTCTTCAGGGACGTAGCCCCGCCTCCCAGGCCTGGGAGGTGGCAAGGTTTGACCCCCTTAGCGGACGTACTCGCCGAGGGAAGGGGTTCAGGCTCAACAGACTGACCCGTTAGAACCACCACCGCCAGCAGAGTGACTCCTCCTCGCTCAACATAGAAGAAGGAAGACCATCCGTCAACAGAGTGGATCCAGCAGCTGCCGAGGACACCCATCTTCAAATGCCGCAAGGCAATCCAAGATCTTAATATATATATTGTATATTATATTGTATGTATTGTAAATAAATGGAGGATTGGAAAAAAAAAAAAAAAAAAAAAAAAAAAAAAAAAAAAAAAAAAAAAAAAAAAAGGGGGCTCGGGGCGGGATTAAGAGATTTAATCATCGGGAACTACATATATTATTTATAACTTATTTATTATATTGATCCAATGACTTTGCAGACTTATTAGCAACTAGCGGTCTCCGTCACGGCTTCGCCCGCTCTCATAAGTTAAGAACTTAATTTATGATAAGATAATTTTAACTGATTAAGGTTTTAGGTTATATCGTTTTGACATAATACTTTAAGGTGAATTTATAGGTCTTTCGATTAAACATAAAATAAAATCCTTGACCATACTCACTATCTGACATACTTCTTCATTTACAGATATTCTTCTGCTTAGTTTCCAATTTTTGGTAAATGAATTGGAAATTCAGAGTCTCCTCCAGCAAAATAAACATTTTTTTTTTTTTGTAATTGTAGTTGTTCAATGTTATTTTAAATAAATTAAGCCTTTAAACATGCTTTTGTTGTATCGGATTTAGAAACTTTTGGAATTGAATAAATATTGAAATATCCGGCAAAAATAAAGGTTATGCTGCCAACTAACTTATTGTTTGAGGATATTTTTTTTAAAACTTATCGTTATTTAAGCAAAGAGAACACAAAGTGCATTATCCCTGATGTCTATGGACCATATTTTTACACACAATATCATAAAGCAAGAATTCCAAAAATTTGTTTTGGCGATTTTATCGATTACACCTGATTGGATATTAATTTCTAGCCATAAAATAGTATAGTATAGTAGTGTGTCAAACCTCGTTTATGCAACTCAAGATTGTACATTTAAATAATTAATTTTACAGTAAAATTTATCAATGAACCTTCCTAAAATTATAAAGATGTTGTACCAAAAATTAGATGCACTTAGGTTTAATAGTTTTGCCATTTTAAGCTCTGTTACATCCACTTATCGGTTGGTTTTTAAAATGCACTGGGAACCACGTTTTGCATCACATATTTATAGCTTTTTTAAAAGCAATTTGATTAAAAATAATTGAATTGTATAATAATTTTCTTAATATATATATAACACAGTAACTTTGCAACCTCTCTCAAATGGTGCTCGCCATCTGTCGGTAGATTATCAAAGTCCAATGCGCACCACATACTTATCGTTCTTTTATGACAATTTAACTGAAATTCTGTTCATTTTATTATTTCTAAACCTTTCTTGAGCTATGAAGATGATGTGGTTGAAATTTGGTACGATTGGCTCAAATTTTTTGCGGTTAGTGATCACAAACGAAAAATGGCCTGTCTTTTTATATAATAGTATAGATAAGTTTGTAATTCCATTGGATCAATTATATGAATTTAATATATTACGAGAAGAATCAGTAGAAAAATACTTTCGTGCTTCACAAGGAGTCAATAAATTTCGTGTAGCTTTTTAAATATTTACACGATATGCATTGAATCGCATGTAGTTATGGAACGAATGTGGCAGTGGATTGGCGTGATGGCCTTGTGCGATTTCACCGTACGGAATTATTATCCTCTGTAATCGTTTATAATTATCGTAAATACATACTTGGAACAAAATGAATAGTAATTCAATTGTGGTATGTATTGCATGCTAAATTTAATGTTGATGGCTTTATTTGACTACGCAATATTATTTGTAGTATCTGATATTTCACCAACCCAGTTGAAAAGTACTATAGTCCAGTCGATTTGTACATGGCAGCACGCAAGAAACGCTTGTATCTACTATTTTTAATATGCTATTAGCATAATGTATCCAAGATTGTATCCTCAAGTTTTCGGCCACATATTGACGAAAGCACTGGTTTCACATAAATATTTACCTAAAAGAATTTAAAGGAAATTTAAAAAGCTTTAACATGAGACCTTAACGGTACCTACAAGCCAAATATTTTTCCCAGAATTGGGAAAAGTATAGGAAATCGGATTTGGAGGAATACTCATTAAATGTAAAGGCTAGCGCACGGATTGGAGCTGATTTTTAAATAAATTAGGTTATATAGAAAAATGCGCTCTACTCCTTGCCGAAATATTGTGTGTTGCCCTTACCTAACCAACTTAACCTATCGTGTCAGAAAATCTGCCGCGCTGCGCTTCGCTCCGATCCGTCAGTGTGCGTTGGCTTTAACAAGTCAGCATTTTACTTAATAAACGTGTATGTTCTAAAAATAATATAAAGTACAGAAGATTTCAAAAAAACGATGATAATGAGAGGATAATACATATATTTAGTTGAATATTTAAATATAGTTAGTAAAATGACTAAAATTAATGTGAAGACTAGTTTAGTAGTTACCAACCTTGAAAATAAAAAATTGTTAAGGAAATTTAATTAGCTTAAATTTGAGGTCTGACCCGTGTCTATAGGTCAAATAGTTTTCTCAGAAATTTGAAAAGATCGGAAAATGGGATCATCGGATATGCAAAGAAAATTGTATAACTGGTTTATAATGTTTGTTAATAAGTTTCCAGGAACCTACCCACGTTTTTTCTAATATAGAAATCTATAAAAGTATATATTTATGTTTTTAAAACAAAATTAGGCTTGTACCCAGAGGATGGTGTGAATAGAGGTCAACAGGCGAACGCCTGCGCCTCACTGCAATTCTTTCATATACATCATCAAAGTTTCACAAGAGAGACTGCTGTCCAATGTTTTATGAATATACCTTAAAGGATCAATCCATATTATGATTGAAATATATCTTTATGTATTTTTTTTTTTTTATAAAAGAGATCCAAGCAAACTTTAAATAAATAAAGAAAGAAAGAAGGCCTTATTCCCTTTTATTCAATCTCCACAGATATTTAAGTTTTAGAACTTTCTTTATTAATAGGACAGCGCACAGGTATTTCCCCAATTTATATGGACATTAAGAAGTTATATATCATACATTATTTCTGGTATGCCAAGATGAAACACGTGTACCAACTTTTATTAAATTATACTGATTCGTTTTTTATTTGCTCAACTCATCCTTTCTATTCCAAGAATGTAGGTGCTTATGCAATAAGGATAACGATATTTTTAAGGTTCAGCAAAGTCGTCCAAATTATTTACCTGGTTCCCTCCCTTGTCCTCAAATTAAGCATATAATAAAATTTTTAATTTTAAAAATATATAGTTTTTTTTAAACGAAGGCCAAAATTTATGAATTTTTCAAAAATATAAAATTAAGTTCGTATTATATATGTGTACATGCATACGAGTACATTTTTGCATTCTTGATTTTGGTAATAAAGTTAGATCATAAGTTCAAATTTTTATGAAAAATGTTAAATCGTGTTTCTAAAGTTAGAGATTATATTATAGTTTATTTTATTCTGAATGAGTTTTTAATATTTGTTATTTTTATAACAGGTTAATGTTTTTTAAAATAATGAAAATTCAATAAGTAAACCAGACAGCTTTTGCCACCCTTAAGGAAACATTCAGAAATATTCATACTAAAATTATAGAAATAATAGTTCAACAAAGTTGAAATTTGCAGTGAGTTTTCCTTAGTTAATATACTTTAAGCTAAACAAGATAGTTTATATAAAACTCCATTCCTGGAATGTATTTTACAAGTTCGTGACAATAAGTAATGAAAAAACAGTTATTGACACATTATGGATATTTTTTAAAATACGGACAAACTTGAAAGCACTTATACTCATTTAAGTTGTAGGATTTAAAAGGAATTTCATATTTTTATTATGTGGTTAAACATTTTTTTTTTTTTTTTTAATTTTTAGGATAGAGTGCCAATAACTGTCTATTTTACCTGGTTTTTTAACTGTATTTTTTACTTCATTATACTATGTGTTAAATAACCCGTTATTTTATGTAATCCCGCACTCTCAAGTTCCATATTTGTCAGATTATCGAGACTGTACTGTAAATGTAACACCATAAATATGATACTTTGAATCATCATAAATATGAAAAAAAATTATTTGTTTACATAATTTCCTGTCAGCCTTTGTGTTTAATACATGGAGCATATTATGACGAAACTATATTAACATATTCAAAGATTCGTTTTACCATACGTACAGAACACAATACGACAGAAGGTGGAACAGACAGCCGAAGCCCAGAGGCGATGCCTGCTACAGATTTACAAACTATTCTCATTAGTAGCGATCCATTAGAATAGTTGTGCATCACTGTGTGTTTGTCCTAGTATTACACGTAGTATTACTCATTGATAACATTTCGCTCCCATTTCCCCGAACAGCTAGCGGGAATTCGTCGTGTTGTGTATAAATTAGGGCATGTACTAAACAATAGAAACCAATTTACAATGGAACCCATTTGGAAATTTGGATTAATGATTTAGTAACTTTTTGATTCATAAATAACGAATTTCGCTGCATCCCTTGATCACTAGTGAAAATTTACTATGGCGCTAAGCGAACCCATGGCACTAATATGTATACAATACATATTAATATCATGATAAAAGTATAGTTGACTGTTATGATGAATGGAGATTTTTTTATTATTATTTACTTTTATCAACTTTCACATTAATTCTCTCATTCTTTCCCATGTTTTTAATTTATATTATTATTTTTTATTTTATTTTTTTATTTACACAACATTTCCTTCTGTCCTTTTTTATTGTCCATTTATTATCCTTTTATTTACTACCGTTACATTATTTTTTGTTTCCTTTATCATTCTTGTATTGTCCTTAATCTTACCTTGCCTCTTTGTATTATTACTGATTTATGTATCTGATCTTTTCTATGTGTTTTCTTTTAATATTGTTTTTTATCCATGCCATTCGTATGGTGGTCCTCTTTGACTGCATCCCTAATCATCTTCTCCATATTAATATCATTACTAGGAAAGGGTATCTTGGGAAAAATATTAATGTTAGATATCAACAATTTGATTAGCTCTGAATATTGGTACACCTGAATATTAGTACAATTTTTGCTCTGGTATTTTATTGTGATTTCGTTTTTATTTTTATGTTTTTAATTATTATTATTTTATTTATAAAATGCCATGTAAAATATTCCTATCACGTTCAAATAATATTCCAGTCTATTTTATCGATTAAGTTACTTTATTTCAAAACTTTTTTTTTTTTTTTTTCCGGCTTTAATGGCACCTCAGCCTTGTGGCTCATTGTTCCTATGCCGTTTATCCTGTACCATTATTTGTACAGTCCTAGTGTGTTCATGTACCCTATAATGCTAATGGGGTCTATGTTCACACTCGGATCTAGGATGATTTCTTCCCCAAAGTGAAGAAACCTTCTCCTTGCCAGCATATCGCATTTGTATATAATGTGGTAAGGCGTCTCATCCTCCCTGTTGCAGAATCTGCAACTCGGTGAGGTCTTGATTTTCATTATGCAGAGATGTTTGTTTAATCTGCAACGCCCTGTATACATTTCTGTCAGGTGTTTGAGCTTGGCTCTGTCAAGATTAAGAAGTTGTGTGCTTCTTTTCTTGCAGTGCCCTCCCAGAAACAGTTTTGACTGTCTCAGTTGTTCCATTTGCCAGTTCTGAGAGGCGATTCTGTCGTAGAGCCTTGCAATCAAAACTTAAACAGGAACAAATTTATTTGAAATATTTAAAATTAAAAAGTAGTTTATTGTGAATTTAACAGCAGGCTGTAGGTACATATATTTAATTATATGTTCTACCACATATAAACTAACCTGCAGCTACATGTTTCGGGCCTTTCTTCCCTTCTTCAGGCATAAATTAATCTAAAATATATAATACTGGTTTGCAATTACTATTATTATATCAGTGCCCCACTACTCTACATCATATATACACACGACATTCCAATTAGCTCTATCATTCCTACAGCGAAATATGCAGACGACACAGCAATTTTAAAAAGAGATGAAAATCAAACCCATGCTTCACAGACTCTACAGCATTACTTGTCAAAATTACACGACTGACTTAATATCTGGAAAGTCCATATAAATTACGAAAAACCACAAGACATTACGTTAACTCTTGGACGTGAAACATGGCCACCAATTTTTTTACAACACACCGATTCCTCAAACAGACACTGTACACTAACTTGATCTGACGTTTGACCGAAGAATGACATGGGGTCCACATATCAAGAAAAGAAAAAGGAAAACGCTCAACCAAAGACTTAGACTATTATATTAACTCCACTCCAAACGTTCAACTCTACAACTTAAGCAAAAAATGAACGCTTATACTTACTTAGTGAAACCTATTTGGACATACGCTCCTCAGATATAAGGAACAGCTAAAAAAAACTCATATTAACAAACTCTAAATCTTCTAGGCAAAAACATTCAGGACAATCATATAATCACCATGGTACATAAGCAACTTTACATACTGACCTACGCATGCCAACTGTTAATGAACAAATACGAACCTACTACAAACGATTCCACGAAAAATTGCATGTTCATCCTAATACACTTATAAACATGTCCACAGCACATATTCCAAACAACTCGCAGAAAAATCTAAAAAGGAGCTGGATGAGAGACCTCCCAGAGTATAATAAAATAAAAATAAAGACTGGAGGTGCCAGTCGGTTCTGCTCCCCCTTATGTCTTTCAAGGTATTTACTTTCTCACATCACATTCACTGGTTAGTCCAGTCAATGAGTGCTGAAATGAGGGGTGTAGAGTGCATGGAATATGCGATAATTTTTGACTTCATAGCTTCGTTAGGAATAGTTGGAAGGTAAACATACTAAAAGTCCCCGCCCCTGGGGGTGAGCTAACGGTGAGGGGGGGGGGGAGAAGTTCCATTTTTTTGGTTTTTTTCCATAATATCTCGAAAACTGTTGACTCTAGAAAAATATGTTTAGTATAAACATAAAAAAGCTAACTAAATTCACTATGAAATTTATCATACATAAATTTGTCGTAATTCTAACCGTTTACGAGATATACGTTATTGAAAACAGGTGATTTTCGGGAAAAAACAAATGTCACCTCACTTTTTATCCAACATTTGCTTCTATTACGTTCCACAATCGTTTCTCAGAAAAAACGTCAGGATCAAAATTGTAGAGCATTAAATTTACTTTAATTTCATATATACGTGTCTGGTATTTGCTTCAAATGTTTAACAAAAAGTAAATAATTATTTTTATAGGAAATTTAATGGGCTTTAATTTTGATCTGATACATATTTTTCTAGAGTCCACCGTTTTCGAGATATAATCGAAAAACAAAATTGGGACCTTCTCCCCTTCCCCTACCTTTAGCTCACCCCCCAGGGGTGGGGACTTTTAATATGTTTACCTTATAAATATTCCTAACAAAGCTGTGAAGTCAAAAATTATCGCATATTTCATGCACTCTACACACCTCATTCCGGCACTCTTTATATGGGGTCGTACTTCTCTGAAAAAACACTTTTATTGATAATCATACCAAAACTAATTGTTTGATCCAAAATTTCTATTTTTTATGTGAAAGCTCCTTAAATATACTATAAGAGCCTGTATATGAAATTTTGATTATGTCATGTATTATGTTAGGAATAGTTAGAAGGTAAACATATTAAAAGTCCCCGCCCCTGGGGGGGGGGGGGTGAGCTAAAGGTAGGGGGAGAGGAGAAGGTCCCAATTTTGTTTTTGGATTATATCGCGAAAGCGGTGGACTCTAGAAAAATATGTATCAGATCAAAATTAAAGCCCATTATATTTCCTATAAAAATAATTATTTACGTATTCGTAGAAATTTTAACGGTTTTTGAGATATACGCTATTAAAAATCGACAACTTCAGAAATAAAAAAAATGTTTACCTCACTTTTTGTTAAACATTTGAAGCAAATACCAGACACGTGTATATGAAATTAAAGTAAATTCAATGCTCTACAATTTTGATTCTGACGTTTTTTCTGAGAAACGATTGTGGAACGTAATAGAAGCAAATGTTGGATAAAAGTGAGGTGACATTTGTTTTTTCCCGAAAATCACATACTTTCAATATAACGTATATCTCGTAAACGGTTAGAATTACGACAAATTTATGTATGATAAATTTAATAGTGAATTTATGTTTATTCTAAACATATTTTTCTAGAGTCAACAGTTTTCGAGATATTATGGAAAAACCAAAAAAATGGAACTTCTCCCCTCCCCCCCACCGTTAGCTCACCCCCCAGCGGCGGGGACTTTTAGTATCTTTATCTTCCAACTATTCCTAACGAAGCTATGAAGTCAAAAATGATCGCATATTCCATGCACTCTACAATGTGTTTATTGACTGGACTATGGTTGTCTAATTTAAATTTAAAAAAAACAAAAAACAAAACAAATAAAACCTATAATTATTATGGTCGAGAATGTTAACGTGCTTAATACTCTTCAGCAATGAGCACCCTCGACCACCTCAGTCTCAGTCTGTATAAAATTAAAAACTTAAAATGTATTATTAAACATTATAATAAATTTAACGTTATAAGGAACCTTTACCCATAGGAAGGGACATTCCTATTGTCTGTTTATGTGGTATGGAGGATTGTTACATTTATAAAAAACAAAATAAAGAAACCTTTATCACTACAACCCATGAATGGTCATAGTTTCAGAACTGTGGTGAGGAAATAACAGACCACAAATCGTCCCGGTCTCGAACATGACAGTCAAGTAGCTTAATCACAGAGCTACCGCCCTCCTAGGTCGTCATAGACAATACATAAATCATCCGAATGTCTGTTAAAATGTAAGATTGTTTATTTAAAGATATTTGGTTTTGTTGCAAACCTTATTTTATAATTTAGCGAATGCAATAAAAATCCATTAAAAATATTAATATTAATTATATAATTTAATAAACGTAGACTGTTAGTTACCAAATCTCAACTTGTTTTAAATAACTTAAGAAATCCTTACGACTTCAATTTATAATTAAAGTAGAACGATATTTCCCCCTTCTTGTTTCGTCAGTGGCTCCAGGAACGATAGGTAATAAAACACGCACTACGGAAGAGCGTCGACTGGTCGAATGTGAACTAATTAAAGGAACCGGGAAAATGAACTGTTTGTTTGCACTTATCACTTTGGATATTCATTTTGAGGAACATCGAAAGTGGCATGAGTACAAAGCCTGTTATTTTTGTTTCATTTAAATTGTACACTAAAACGAACGATTAAACAAGTTGAGGAAAAATTCGTTCATTGAACCAATGATTCATCCAGAGAGAATGCTTAGTGAAAATTTTAAACAGTTCATTTTTTCGGTTCCTTTCATCGCTATTCCTTAGTGCGTTTTTTTAGTACCAATTGTTTTAAAATAAACTTTTACAAAATGTCATCGAAGTGGCAAGACAAGCATATGTATGGTCTTGTTTATTGAAAGTTATCACTAATACAAGTGCGTGTGTAACAATAAATGTTATGACTACAACAAATAAAATGCGCGAGAAAAGGAGTACTCCGTTATGCTTGCGGCTTTGAATTTGCCTGGGTTAGTGGTAGGAGACGTGAAGGCTAAAATAAAAACGGTAAAAACGATATGCAGCAGATCTTGCTCTTAAGAAGTTCAGATAAAAAAAATTGGAGCTGGGTCGGATGAAGTGTATGAGACCCAAGTGTTATTGTTCAAGGATGCAGATGTATTTTCGCGAAAATTGTGCACTAAGCCAAGCTCCTGCACTTACTGACAAGAAACTGAGGAACAGTGAAGATGAAAACATTGAAATGGATGAAAATACATAAACAATAATGAACACTCTGGGATGAATTCATTGTGAGTGATTTACTTTAGATGTACATCAAATGTAAATCCCATTCAAAATTTCTTTACTTTCTGTCCTATTGAGTTAATATTTGTATGGACTAATAGAGGAGAAACAAAATACAGCCTGAAAGGAGTATAGCTACGACGATTGGTCTCTTTTTCACATTCCTTGGTGCACTTTGAAGAGGACCGCAGCCTCTTGAACGGTGCAGTTTGCGGACTTCTGTCGCCTTCTCTTCTTCTGATCGATTCGGTCATCAACTTTTCCGATAATAATGTCATTTGGAGCAATATTATACCAGTTATTGGCCTAATAAGAGAAAATAAATTCTCGTTAATTTAAAAATTAATATGACTTGTACAGATATATAGATGAACGGTAAAATTAGAAAAATAAGAAATGTTTAGGAATCAAACATTTATTTTTTCAACTAACGTTTCGGTCCTAACATTAATGGCTAAATAGAAGATGTGTCAGATAAAAAAAAAAAAATACACTGAGAGACTAAAACTTTTCCCAGTAGATTGTAACATTTTGTCGTCTAAAAGTTTCAATTATTTTTAGGAGCTAATGTCCCCATTTTCTTTTTTTTTTTTTTTTTTTTTTTTTTTTTTTAACTTAGCTCAGGAGATACATCATCTAGCACCTCTTCAGCCTTCTCTTGGTATTGTCTGGAATATCAGTAGTGTTTTTTTCTTCGGGGCCCCTTATTCGGAAAGGTAAAATACGTGTCTAATATTTTTTAAACACGAACTTCGTTAAAAATTTCCAACAAGATCCGTGTGTGACCGAGTCCTACCCTTGTTAGTTCAGGAGATCCCTCATACTGCTCCTTTTCAGTCTTCTCTGGGTTTCATATGGAATTTGAGTGGTGGTCATGTCGTTTGTGAGTGTGTTGGTTATCCATGTAATTTTTAAAAAAATCGTTTCTAGAAAGTCCGATTATGTCCATTTACAGTTGTCATACAAAGGTCAGTATGTAGAATTATGTTGTGTATTCATGGCACGATGTTTTAGGAAATAACGGATGTTTGAAAATGCGTAGAGGTTTATAAGTCTAGTAAGGAAATTGCTGCTTCCTTGGTTACCTCATATGTTGCATCATTCCCATTTATCCCCCCTGAGAAGGTATCTACTCGTTGTCAAGTACTGAGCTTTTTCACGGGTCGTTTATCACTGAGGCATTCGCTTGTGATTTCCTTGTGATTGAGTCGTCGGTATAGAAGACATATTATATCAGAAAGAGAATCTGTAAATATGGCAAAGCAATTTTTTTTTTTTAATAATGGAGAATACATTTTTTTTTTGTAAGAAAATACCAAGATATAACTTATTTGTAACTAGCATCACCAATCGCGGCTTTTCCCGCTCTCGTTAGCAAAGAACTTGGAAAATTGTTACTAATAAGTGATGTTTCCACTTCTGAACCGCTCCCGTAAATTCCTCCCTCAATCAACTGGTCAACTATTTCTTCCCTCATATTCCCCCATTTTGATTTTGGTAGTGTGGTGTACGGATATCTCTCTGCATCTCAGGATGGATGATTGAAGAAGCTCATGAACTGTTGCCTAAGATTTGTTCTAGGGATATCACGTTATTGCCATGTATCTCACTGCTACACAAGATTGCAATGGTTATTTCCCTCCTTCCGAAGACAATACTTCCTTGGTTCGTTCCTTTACAAATCTCTTTCCTCTCAGTCACCTTCCTATATCCTGAAATCTTTAACGTTAAAATCATCAGTGAGTTCCGGCAAAACCAGATCCCGTTCCTCAGACCTCTATCTAACTCTCTTCAACACAACATCCTTAAAACGTTCCTTTATTTCTAGAGCCTCTAACTTCTGGAACTCCCTCCCTTCCATCATTCGCCATTCCTCCACTCATAATAGCATCAAATCCCGTCTACTTCGTTCGTTTACTTGTTAGATATTCAATCTAATAATCATATTGTTGAAGAAAATATTTTTTAAAACGAAATATGAATATCCAGAATATAATATTGATTTTGTACAGCATTATTTTAGCACTATTGCACTAAATTTGTATAATTGGTTTCGGCAAATTATATTATTTTATCAAACAAGATACATTATTTTTCCGTATAATTTATATGTCTTAGCTTTGTCTACTGTATTTTTTCATTGAATTTTTTTTTTTTTAATTTCTTTTCAATTCCTGAATTTAATTTTAATTGTATTTTTCTTGCTTTTATTATATTTCTTAATTATACATACGGCAGCTAGGCCGCTATTAATTGTTCATTATAATTATTCTTAAGGGGCAATGGCCCCAGAATAAAATTTATTTTCATTTTATTTCAAATTTTATTTGCTTATCGTTAAACAATCTTGTAATGAGCATTATTTCTACAATGATATCTTCGTATATAACAATAATTTTTAACCCGGTTAAAAATTGCACTAATTAGGTGTTTGAAGATTATGTATAAGAATAATTAGACATCCAATGCTAATTTAAATGTACGAGTTAGTAATTCAGATGGACCGAGACTATTAAGAAACCGGACATAATGGACTGAGTGCATACAACTATAAGGCCCATAGATCAAATTTTTACACGCAATATCTATAAGCAATGGATCGGCATATTTATTTGGTAATAATTTTTATTCGTTGGAAATAATGTTAATTGAATTTATCTGGTTGGATTTTACAGGTGTAATAATATACTTTTTACTGCTGCTAAAATGAAATTTTATGCATTTCCTATCAAATGAATAGGCTCGTGTTTGTCAAGGAGCTGATTCTTCTCTGAACTTTAGATCGGATTCATTTCTCTTGGAATTGTTTAAATGGATTAATTTATAGTTCTTGCTCCGTTCGAATACTTGGAATATTAATGCACTTTTCTTTTTTTCCTCCTTCAACTGTTTATTTGTGTACTCCTAAAATGCCAAAAATCACTCTTTCAAAGACAAAAGATCTGCACGTGAAAAAATGTACGTGAGTACTTATGTTAAGACTTTTAAGTGTGATGGAGCCGTTTTATATTAGGTTTGTTTTGATAAAGGTGTATTAACTACTGCACAGTTTTTAGTAAAACAGCACATACAAACAGCTAAGTACAAATTAAAAAAGGTAAGAAATCAAAATTTGAAAATAACTTTGTATAACCAAACTTCCGTCGGATTGGAAAATTCTTGTTTCTATACCGATTGATGTCCAGCTGATATTCTCTTCCGTTCGTGTTTTCTCTTTTAATATCTGATTAGTATTTTTGTTTTTTAATGGTATTTTTTCCAATTGTTTCCCTTTTCATCACAATTAGTTACTTAAACTTGAATTTTTATTTTTTTAATTTTTCTAAATAATATAAATAATGCATATTTTAGGGGTTTAATTGCATATTTTACCTAATATATTTGCATATATATATATATATATATATATGTGTGTGTGTGTGTGTGTGTGCATATTTTTCAGTTTTTAATGCATACAATTCAAAGCCCTAGTGATCACATACGTAAAATATCTTGTTATTTTATTTAAAAGTATGGATTCTGTTTGTATACCCGTTTAATTTAAAACTGAACGAAAGTTGTTATGTAATTTAATTCGGTATTCCATCCTGTCATCGAGAATTGATTGCCGTGAGAGACAACATGAATTGACAACAAGCGATAAAACTTGTTGCTTGAGAAATTCACAGTAGCGCTTATTCATTACGAGCCACTATATAATTCAATCGATGGGAGCTATCTAATAAAGGATTTCCT
The DNA here is from genome assembly GCA_003667255.2 of Euschistus heros. Taxonomy (NCBI): domain Eukaryota; kingdom Metazoa; phylum Arthropoda; class Insecta; order Hemiptera; family Pentatomidae; genus Euschistus; species Euschistus heros. The sequence goes on along the minus strand of RCWM02000657.1, from coordinate 55,763 downwards.
ATCTTTCAACTTTATTAAGGAACTAATAATAGATTGGCCACGTCAGCCATCAGCAAGTCGATAATACTCAAAGCAAACCTGTCAAATAATTCTCGTTAAATGAAATCTGTTCGGATAGCGACAACTATTATTTAACCTCTTGATAAACAAACTAGAAAAGAAAATTATTATGCAGTTTTGATTTATGATTTAGAATAGAATAGAATTACAAATAAACTTTATTCTGAGACTATATCCCCTAAGAAAAATGAAATGAAGAGAAAATAAATACAATGAGCCTGTTTATCAAAAGATAAAATAAAATAAATTGACATCCCGGTTAACTATTTACAATTTTATAAATCAAGAACGAAAACAGTATAAAAATTGTAAAAAATTTAAATATGAGAAATGAATTATTCGGCAAAAAGTATTGAAAATGGAGGGATTCCAGGGCTAGAAAGTAAAAAGGGACTGGTGCAAAAAACGACTGAGGACAGAAAGAGGAAACATGGTGAACAGATGAAAGCATACTTGAAGAAAAGAAAAGAACAAGGGAGAAAAAATTGAAATTGGCACGTGCAGCTCTGATGGCCCATTCGAAAAAACAAAGAAATGAATTATGTGATGTATGCTTAAAAATGATCTACCTAATTAAGTATTAAATAACGTTTGTTGTTGTTAGGCTAAATATGGAACATAATGTGTGTGTGTGTGTATTTATAAATGTATGGATGTATGGATTGTTACTATTAAATGTTTAGTAAGGTTCTTGAGGTTCAGTCAATAAATAAAACTACTATTTTGGCGACGTTTCGAGACTATATTGCTGTCATAATCATGCCCTACAGTGAAAAAACAGGTTACTAAAAAATTTTATAAGTTATACAAGTCATTTCAAAAAATAAAGTTAGCTACAATTCAAATATATAACAATATGTGTTAGAATAATAAAAATACATATAATTACAGAATAAAGAGGAGTATGCAACTACTTAAAATGTTACTGGTGGATATGGTATCGACTAGCTGAATTCTAACAATTCTAGTACACAACTGACCTGGGGAAATTTTGAAAAACAGTTACAAAGTTTTATGGGGAATTCCCTCGGAAAAATTAAGCTAAAAGATGCAGGTACAAAAATATTTCGGTATAATATACTAATAAAAGGATAAATGATTTATATGTTGCATATTAATGTAAATGTATATTATTGGCCTGAATGTATTAAATTGGAATAACAGATGTTTAGAACGTCTGATAGACGTATGAATTGGATCAATTTTGGAACTCTTTTAACGATTCTATATTTTGTGTTTAAAATCTTGGTATCCAATTTTGTGCAAAAATACTGTCTTTTCAAAATATATCTAAAGAACCACCTTTGTTGAACATTCTACCAGAGTTTCAACCAAAGTGATTGCTTCATATTCCGTTGTAGTTAATATTGCGAGGTCATCAGCGAATGCTAGGCAATTAATTCCTTCATTTCATCCAACTTTAATCGATTTCCATAAACGTTTTTGTAGAAGATTCTCTCCACGTTCTCTTATGACTTTTTCCAGTACCAGACTGAAGAGAAGTGGTGAAAGACCATCTCCTTGTCAAAGCCCTGTTCGAATATCAAAAGGTTCTGAGACCTCTCCCATGAATTTTACTTTGGATTTTGTGTTCGTTAGCGTTTCTTTGACTAGAGCGAGGGTCTTCTGAACCAGTCCAAATTCATAAAACCTGTACCACTTACAACCCATGAAGGGTCTTGGGTTCAGTAATTAGGTAAGGTTGTGCTGTTTCTGATCCAACGGTTGTGAAAGGAGGAGAATTGCGGGAATACTCGGTGAACCGCCAGGTTTTTTCCCTATTTAAAGGTACCCGTTTGGACATGCCTGGGTGGGCCCCAGGAAGGTCCCCCAACCCTGTAGTCGAGCTACGGCCAATATAACAGAGAGTAAATTTTTAGTCAAACTGGAACTCGGACCCCGGAGATGCTAGTCAAGCGCCTTCCCCACTGAGCTACCATGCCTCCCATATATATATATATAGCACAGAGGGGAAGAGAGAGTGATACAGAGATAGAGAGAGCGAGAGAGAGAGAGAGAGAGAGAGAGAGAGAGAGAGAGAGAGAGAGAGAGAGAGACAGAGAGAGAGAGAGCGAGAGAGAGAGAGAGAGAGAGAGAGAGAGAGAGAGAGAAAAGAGAATGAGAGAGAGAGAGTAAGAGAGAGAGGTCCTAAAAAAGTAAAGCTTTAATGAAAGTCAAAAACTACCTATTATAAAATAATATCTACCTATAATAATAACTACCTATAGTCCAGTCAATGAACACATTGTAGAGTGCATGGAATATGCGATAATTTTTGACTTCGTAGCTTCGTTAGGAATAGTTGGAAGGTAAACATACTAAAAGTCCCCGCCCCTGGGGGGTGAGCTAAAGGTGGGGGGAGGGGAGAAGGTCCCAATTTTGTTTTTCGTTTATATCTCGAAAACTGTGGACTCTAGAAAAATATGCTGCAGATCAAAATTAAAGCTCATCAAATTTTCTATAAAATTTATAATATACGTATTCGTTGAAATTCCAACGGTTTTCGAGATATACTTTATTAAAAATAGACAATTTTAGAAATAACAAAAAATGTTTACCTCAAAGTTTGTTTAACATTTGAAGCAAATACGAAAAAACATATATGTATATATATATAAAATTAAAGTACATTTAATGCTCTACAATTTTGAATCTGATGTTTTTTCTGAGAAAAGGTTGTGGACCGTAATAGAAGCAAATGTTTGACAAAAAATGAGGTGACATTTGGTTTTTCCCGAAAATAACCGATTTTAAATAACGTATATCTCGTAAGCGGTTAGAATTACGACAAATTTATATATAATAAACTGTATAGTAAATTTAATTAGCTTTTACGTTTATTAGAAATATATTTTTCTAGAGTCAACCGTTTTCGAGATATTATCGAAAAACCAAAAAAATGGAACTTCCTCCCTCTCCCCCTACCGTTAGCTCACCGCCCAGGGGTGGGAACTTTTAGTATGTTTACCTACCAACTATTCCTAACGAAGCTATGAAGTCAAAAACTATCGCATATTCCATGCACTCTACAACCCTCTTTCCAGCACTCATTCACTGGGCTAATAATATTGTAATTTACATGTTTCATGTAATTTTAATATATTTGTTTTTTATTTATTTATTTATTTTTTTTACATTTAGTAGAGTTAGACTACTCAAACGTTGCCACTTGCAAGGAGACACGATCCCAACCTGTTCCCCTTAGAGGCGGTGGGTAGAGTATTGTTTGCCTTCTATATCCGGCAGGGAAGAGATCCCGCCGGAATGGAAGTAAAGGCTATCCTACCCCCCCCCCCCTCCCTTTTACCCCCTTCCCCCTTTCCCATCCTAAGCCTCCCTCTCCCCAGCGCAGATCCTCCAATCCAGTTCCCACTACCGGGACCAAACCCTTTTAAATTTCTCAACAATAAAGCCGACGGAAGTATTGTGCTCGAGGAGAACGTTTAATTAAGTATTTAGGATGTTTTCGTTCTGTGAGGGGAGGGGGGAGGAGCATTTTTAATTAAAAAAATTACTCAAGTCGAAGTGTTTAAGTCGAATCCATTAATCATGGCCCCGGGCCGGACCTCCACGGCACAACTTAACGGCCCCTAATGACCTGTATTTTTTTTTTACAACGGAACCTGTCGAGAAGTTTGTTTTTGAGATGTTCAACTCATCGCCACAATGTTATACAATGTATGTATATCAATTGGTCAGCTAATGACTGTTCGCTTTATATGGAAATCACAACAATTTAATAATTACGTCTAAATGTTCATTTAACCCTTTAGCGTTCACTGTTATGTGTTAGTACCAGTGGGTAGGAAAAAAATATACGAGGGTATAGTGGACATCTTGCGCGCTCTATGATGTTTCTGCCTTTTATATAGTAAGAACTTGTTTTAGTTACTCGCAGAGGCTTTAGAACCACTAACATCACTTTCCGTTCGAAAAGTGGTACAAAAACGTACCAGTGTGCATCTAGCTCCCTCCCTGTTGAGATCGCTGTTTTTACCTCTAGCTGTTAATAATTATTTTCCGGCCTTCTACAAAATTTTTGCGCTACAATTTTGTAATGTATGATTATTTTTAACAATGCAGACTGTTATTATGTGATTTTTAGCTCATATTTAATTTTGGTGAATATCTTATCAATAAAATCTACTGATTCTCAATAAATGTTCTTTTAGAAAAGCGATAATTTGTGGATAATAGTGAAGTTTGAAAATTGACCGACAGATGGTGACCATTCTACATGAGAGGTTACAAATTTATAGTGTTATATAGAGCTTGAAATTGATAGTAAAATTTGCTAATATTCAATTAAATATTTTTTTTAATTTTAAAAGTAAGACGTTACTTGTGGATTCTAGGCCAAGGCTTCCTCCTTTTCGATGATTTTATAAATAAATCATTATTTTCTTTAAGTTTTCTAGAGATTATTCCTCTTTCTTCTTCAGAATTAGTTTCAACTATTACTAAATCTATTTTTGAGGTTATTTTGGTAATACTAATTTTAAAAACCCTTGGGTTTTATTATTTCTTTGAACTGTTTCTTGAAGTCATCTGCGTTTTTATTACTCCTGCTTTTTAGTATATATTCAGTCAAGTTTCAGCATTAAACAATTTTTTTTATTATTTATTGCTGATTCTATGAGCAAATTAGTATGGTAGAGATAGTCGACAGTGCTTTTTTGGGGAATGAATCCATATCTCTAATCTATAAATAGATTGTTACTATTAAATGTTTAGTAAGGTTCTTGAGGTTCAGTCAATAAATAAAAACAACTTTTTTGGCGACGTTTCGAGACTATATTGTTCTCATAATCATGCCCTCAGTGAAAAAACAGGTTACAGTAAAATTATACAAGTTATAACAGTTATTTCAAAACATAAAGTTAGCTACATTAAAAGTATATAACAACATGTGTTAGAATAATAAAAATATATATAACTACAGAATATAGAGGAGTATGAAACTAATTACAATGTTACTGGTGTATATGGTATAGACTTCTTAAAGTCTATCAATTCAAGTACACAACTGACCTGGGGGATTTTTGAAAAACAGTTAAAATGTCTGGGGGGGATTTCCCAACTGGTGTTATTCCCAAAGATGCAGGTACAAAAAGGGTTTCCGTATTTAGGTTTAATATACTTATAAACGGTTAAATGATTTTTATGATGTATATTAATATAATAGAAATATTTATAGAAAAATTTAAAAATCGCGCAATAAACAAAAAATCAGACGTTCTAAATCTCAACACCTCTTATTCCAGTTTTATACATTCAGACCAATAGTATACATTTACATTAATATATATCATACATATTAACCAGCCATTCCTAGACACAACAATTTCTTTTAGATAATTGCCAAAAGTAGCTTTGATACAGAAAGCTAGGATTAAATGATACCATCAAGTTTGAATTTCTTGAGGATAAACAAACGAGAGCTAAGGTATCCCTTGTGTGATTATTCAAAGTTTGCTATGACATTCCATCATGGTCCCTGAGCAGAGGGAACTAGCTTGGATAACAGTTGAAGATAAACAGCGAGCAAAGAAACTGTTTGTCTTTTTAATGAAATTCTCAGCGGAACTTGAGAAGATGAACGATGGAAATTTGTGGCTGGGGCTGTTTGGTTTTCACAGTTTCATTTCATTAGTGGCTGTTACGTAAATGAACCTACCTCCCTTTGCATTAATTGGAGACCTTTGCCTTTCGATATTTAATGTTTGTCGAGTCTCACTGGGCCCGAAGTTAAGTCAGTATTTTCCTGGTGATTGATTTAACAATTATTTGTTTTTCATGAAAACCCTTAAATTAGTTCTGATACAACATTTTTAATCAAACGATAAGTTATGTAATATGGACAAAGATGGTTTTTTTTCATCACAATATCGTAATCCAGAAATAGAGAATCGATGGTGAGGACAATATTACTTATATACAACAACTTTGTAAAAAAAAAAAAAAAAAAAAAAAAAAAAAAAAAAAAAAAAAAAAAAAAAAAAAAAAAAAAAAAAAATAAATGAATAAACGGGAAAAAATAAGAATAAATAAAAAAAAATAAATAAAGAACATTTCGAATGTCAATAGCTTGAATCACTATTAAATCTTCACAAAGTTTTATTTAGTCTTTGTGTAGTTTCAAAATACTGCTATATTCCAGAAGTTCTTTTTTATACTTCCGGTATAAAGCTTCTTATATATGTGTGTTTAGTAAGGTTCTTGAGGTTCAGTCAATAAATAAAACAACTATTTTGGCAACGTTTCGGGACTATATTGTTCTCATAATCATGCCCTACAGTGAAAAAAAAAGTTACAACAAAATTATATAAGTTATACATGTTATTTCAAAACATAAAGTTAGCAATACAAGTATATTACAACATGTGTTAGAATGATAAAAATATAAATAATTACAGAATATAGAGGAGTATGCAACTCATACCATATTTACAATGTTACTGGCAAATATGGTATCGACTCACTTAATTCTAACAATTCTAGTACACAACTGACCTGGGGAATTTTTGAAAAACAGGTACAAGTTACAACAGAGGATTTTCCAACTGGTGGTATTCCCAAGCATGTAGGTATAAAAAGGATTTCCGTATTTAGGTGTAATATACTTAAAAATGGATCAATGATTTGCATGATGTACGAGGGTGAATCAAATATAAACGGTAATTTTCAAAATAATATTTATTGAATAATATTATACAGAAACTATACCTTCAACATTTTTCAATGTAGTCTCCTGCATTATCTACACACTTCTGCCACCGATTTGGAAGCTTGAATATTCCCTGTTCATAAAAAGACTGAGGGCGAGTTTTTAACCATTCGCGCACGTGCTTTTCGACGTCTTCATTGTTTTCAAATCGTTTTCCTCCAAGTGATTCTTTCAGGGGCGCAAACAAAAAATAGTCACAAGGGGACAGGTCTGGACTGTAAGGAGGGTGTTCGAGAGTTTCCCAGCCCATTTCTTCCAATTTATCCCTTGTCAACAATGCGGTGTGAGGCCTTGCGTTGTCATGGAGAAGGGTGACATCTCTAATGGGCACACCTCGTCTTTTTGTTCCGGTAACTGGTTTTTGCTGACTGTAGCACCTGGCAGTAGTAAGCCGCATTCACTGTTCGTTGATCGTGAAGAAAATCAATGAGTAGAACTCCCCTTGAGTCAAAAAAAATTGTTGCAAAAACTTTTCCGGCTGAGAGACGAGTTTTGGCTTTCACTGGGCAGCCTTCATCCTTCCTTCGCCACTCCTTACTTGCCATTTTCGATTCGGGGGTGTAATGGCGGACCACTCATCACATGTGACGATGCGCCTCAAAAAATCTTGGAGGAAAACGATTTGAAAACAATGAAGACGTCGAAAAGCACGTGCGCGAATGGTTAAAAACTCGCCCTCACTCTTTTTATGAACAGGGAATATTCAAGCTTCCAAATCGGTGGCAGAAGTGTGTAGATAATGCAGGAGACTACATTGAAAAATGTTGAAGGTATAGTTTCTGTATAATATTATTCAATAAATATAATTTTGAAAATTACCGTTTATATTTGATTCACCCTCGTATATTAATGTGAATGTATATTATTGGTCTGAATGTATTAAATTGGAATAACAGGTGTTAATATTTCGAACGTCTGATTTTTTGTTTAATTTGCGATTTTTAAATTTTTTCTATGGTTATCATTTCTTTTAAAATTATTTTGTTCATGTTAAATAATTTAGGGGGAATCAAATTTAAAAGAATGTTTTGGTTTGCCTGTAATGTGTGGTGAGAGCTGTTTGGTCAGGTTTATTCGTGTTTATACTTATAGACGTACAACTGTATTTATGTTGATAAACACGTCGTTTAAGATATTGTTCCGATGTACGGAAATAAGACTTACCACAAATATCTTTACACGGTATTTCGTAAACAATATTAGACTGTAATTCTAACTTATTTATATCTTTGGTTTTGGTGAATGTGACAGTGAAGTTAGTTTTATGGTTATTTGTGAGTGTTTTTCTGAGTCTTTCTGATAGTGTTTGTATATATGTAATAGTGTCATATCTTTTATTGTTATTTTCATGTTGTTTCTGTTGAGTGTTTGTTTTAGTAGATTACAAATGAGTCTATGTGGATATCCATTTGTTTAAAGAAGGTCTACTACTTTATTTTCCGCGGTTTTTTAAAATTTTTCCGGTTTTTTTGTCTTATCAGATGTAACTATTTATTTCTGTACTTATTAGTTATTATTATGGGATTTTGTCTCAGAATAATTATTTTATCTATTATATTCTATTAATAGTATGATTATAATTATTAAATCTTTCTCTCTCTCTCTCTCTCTCTCTCTCTCTCTCTATATATATATATATATATATATATATATTTTTTTTTTTTTTTTTTTTTTTTTTTTTTTTTTTTTTTTATCATTTTAATATGTCTAATCATCCAGCACAGCACGAAATCATCCACCACGACAACAAGCATCTTACGCTGAGAAGATTAGATATCAACCTAGACCTCAGGCGCCTCAAATCTCCCAACCCCAGCCCCAGACCGCTCAATTTCAATCTCAACCCCCACAACAGAAAAATTCCTCTTTATCATTTACCTCTAAAAGTCAATCTACCACCAGAGAAGATACAACCGCTTCCTATCCAACATCATATTCACTCCTATCCTTCATCTCAAGTAGCAACAACAGTAGAAACTGCACCTCGTATCTCACGAATAGTGCAGCCCCCAACTAACACTCCAGTTGAAACAACCAATCCAACCCATACCATGGAATCATATCCGCTTCCCAACCAAAATCCTACCGATATCTCCGCCATCCTCTCCTCATTCCTTCGAGAACTACAAGACACCATCAGACCACTCATAACCCTACTTACCAGAGCACTTACAGAAATTCCGTTTAATGTTGCAAGATGAACGCTAAGCCTCTAGCTATCATTTTATGGAATGCCAACGGACTACAAAATCACCGAGACGAACTCGACATTTTTCTCCATGACAATAAAATAGATATTGCCCTACTGACTGAGACTCACTTTACTCAACGTTCGTATTTTTACATACGCGACTACACTACTTACAGATCAGACCACCCAGATAATACCTCTCATGGCGGATCTTGCATCCTTATCCACAAATCAGTATCCCATTCTCTGATTCCTTCTACTCCAACTGACACCATTCAATCCGTCTCTGTAAACATTTCTAGTCGTCCTTTTAACATAAATTTTTCAGCTGTATACTGCCCTCCTGGCAATTCCCTTTCATACAACCATCTCGATTCCTTATTCCGATCCTTCGGACCGAGCTTTATCGCTGGAGGAGACTACAACGCCAAACACCAGCGATGGGGTTGTAGAACATCTAACTCCCGTGGCAGCATCCTATCCCGTATTGCAACCTCCAACTGCTATTCTGTCCTTTCACCCTTGAACCCTACTTATTGGCCTACCTCACTTAAAAAACGTCCTGATATCCTTGATATATTCATTTCTTCCCAAATTTCCTCCTCTCAGACCATTATAAAATCCATGGACGACCTTTCATCAGATCATAGCCCTGTTCTGCTTGACTTCCATTCAAATCCCGTTCCTAAACCCTCCCTTCCTAGACTGATTTCAGGACGTGTAGATTGGGACAAATTTCGAACTGATCTTGAAAATAAACTGGACCTGAACATTCCCCTTAAAACTAAAGAAGACATAAACTTAGCCATTGACAAACTAACATCATCAATCAAAATTAGTATTACTGAAAATACCGCTCCCCGAAAAATTCATGATAGTCAACAGAATAACTTACCACAGCATATTCGCTCCTTATTGACAGAAAAACGCAGAGCGAGGGCGAAGTGGCACCGTACTAGATACCCATCAGACAAACATAATTACAACAGTTTAACGAACAAACTAAAGACAGAAATCAGAAAGTTTAAAATCCAAAACCTACATAACCATACTCAAAACCTCAATACTACAGACAAGTCATTATGGATAACGACGAAAAAAAAAACTCCTTGGTTTCAAAAATTTTAATCACCCTCTGCTAACAGACTCTCAAACCTGGACAAGATCAGACGAAGAAAAATCCCAATTCTTTGGTCTTCATCTCTTTAAAACCTTCAACCCCCATCCTGATGTCTTCAATCCTGCTCACTTTGAATGTATTGAAGCAGAACTAAATATTCCACTCCAAATGTCTCCTCCTCCTAATGCATTCCATCCTTCCGAAGTATCAAATATAATCCTCAGATTACCCTCCAACAAAGCCCCTGGACATGACCTGATTACAGCCCATATCCTAAAACTCCTTCCTCGAAAAGCAATCCTATTTCTTACATTTATATATAATTCTGTACTCCGCACCACATATTTCCCCGATCCTTGGAAATTGTCCATAGTAAAGATGATACCTAAGACCAAAAAGCCTCCTGAACTCCCATCCTCATATCGTCCAATATCACTCTTGCCTATTATGGGCAAAATCCTGGAAAAACTCATTCTGAAACGATTGTATCCCATCCTACATTCCAATCACATCATCCCAGATCACCAGTTTGGTTTTCGAATGTCTCACTCCACTATCCAGCAATGCCATCGTGTGGTGGACGTGGTCTCCTCAGCACTGGAGCGCGGAATGTACTGCACGGGAGCCTTTCTCGATGTAGAACAAGCTTTTGACCGAGTCTGGCACCAGGGCCTGCTTTTCAAACTCCGTAAATTCCTCCCTCCAACCTACTTCCTTATCATCCGCTCCTATCTCAGTGATAGAAACTTCAAAATTAATCATAACTTTTCCTATTCTTCCCTGTTTGTCCAAAATGCTGGCGTTCCTCAAGGTAGTATCCTAGGTCCCATCCTTTACACGGTGTATACAGCTGATATCCCGACCCATCCTAGCACCATCCTCACGACGTATGCTGATGACACATGTGTGTTATCAGTAAACAATGATCCCTTCATTGCCTCCCAAACACTCCAATCTCATGTGATAAACCTTCAGGAATGGTGTCGAAATTGGAGAATTAAAATAAATCCAGTCAAATCTCACCAAATAACCTTTACCCTTCGTCGTAAACCTACGACTTCCTGTCCTCCAGTATCCTTCAACAATATTCCACTGATCCCTGTTGAACAGATCCGCTATCTAGGACTTCAACTGGACAAACGTTTAACTTGGAATCCTCATACAAGACTTAAACGACAGGAAACTGCTCGTCGTTTTCGACTTCTTCAACATTTACTAGACAGACGTTCAAAACTCCCGATTTTCTACAAAAGACTCATTTACATGACAGTTATCAGACCTATTTGGACATACGGAGTTGAGCTCTGGGGCTCAACTAAACCTTCTAATTCTTCTCGTATTCAATCCTTACAATCCAAAATCCTTCGAAAAATCCTTAATGCTCCTTACTTTGTTACAAATAAACTTATTCATAAAGATCTTAATGTCCCATATGTTGCTGATTTAGCCCAAACCAGATACCTATCCTTCCATAGTAAGCTCCATAACCACTCCAATCCACTAGTCTCCCAACTTGCTTCCTATTCCATTCCTGATAATCCTCCGAGGCGTCTGAAAAGAAGATGGCCTAGAGACCTTTTAGTGTAGAATTTATTGAAGTGCTACTAGTGAATAGTTCTTCACATGTTATTTACATGCCATTGTATTTACTTTCAACACATTTACTTGTTGTATATATTTTATACAGTTGTAAATTTCAATCAATAAAAAAAAAAAAAAAAAAAAAAAAAAAAAAATATGTCTAATCAGATGTAACTGTATTTATTTCTGTACTTATTAGTTATTATTATGGGATTTTGTCTCAAAATAATTATTTTATCTATTCTATTATATTAATAGTATGATTATAATTCTCTCTCTCTCTCTCTCTCTCTCTCTCTCTCTCTCTCTCTCTCTCTCTCTCTCTCTCTCTCTCTCTCTCTCTCTCTCTCTCTCTCTCTCTCTCTCTCTCTCTCTCTCTCTCTCTCTCTCTCTCTCTCTCTCTCTCTCTCTCTCTCTCTCTCTCTCTCTCTCTCTCTCTCTCTCTCTCTTTCTCTTTTTCTCATTTTAATATGTCTAATCAGATGTAACTGTATTTATTTCTGTACTTATTAGTTATTATTATGGGATTTTGTCACAAAATAATTATTTTATCTATCTATTCTATTATATTAATAGTATGATTATAATTCTCTCTCTCTCTCTCTCTCTCTCTCTCTCTCTCTCTCTCTCTCTCTCTCTCTCTCTCTCTCTCTCTCTCTCTCTCTCTCTCTCTCTCTCTCTCTCTCTCTCTCTCTCTCTCTCTCTCTCTCTCTCTCTCTCTCTCTTTCTCTCTCCTTCCCCTTATCTCGCTAGTAATGGGAATAAATATAAAATATTAGAAACCATTTGGTTAGATTGAGAAAAGATGAGAAAAACAAATTATTATTTTTTACGAAATATTTCATCAGATTAAACGTTATATGTATCTTTTTTTAATATGCAAATCGTGATTAGAATAATTTCCTAAAAATAAATGCAACAAGAGCTTGCTTGAATACATTCGAGGATGAAATCTAATATATGCGAACGACAAAAGAAAGGGATCCCTAGAGAAGCGTAGGTGGAAATCGGAGACTTACTTTTCGAATGTGTTTCGAAATTCTTTTACCTTAGTCCCCACTTGAATATAAATTGCATGTGTTTAAACATTTAGAGGGCGTACCGCTGTCGTTATAGTAGTTTGATTTAATTTTCAAAAACATGAAAAAAAAACATAAAAAAAAACATAAAACATAAAAAAAAAACATAAACTTAATAAAACATATAACATATATATAACATTTATATATAACATTTATATAACATATATATAAATGTATATATATATATATATATATATATATATATATATATATATATATATATATATATATATATATATATATATATATATATATATATATATATATATATATATATATATGTATATAAATATATATATGTATGTAATAAATATAAATTATATATAAATATAAATATAAATATAAATATAAATATAAATATAAATAATAATAAATATAATAATAATAATAAATAAATAAATATAATAAATAAATAAATATAATAAATAAATATAATAATAATAAATATGTAATTATATATGTATGTAATAAATATATATATATATATATATATATATATATATATATATATATAACATTTATATAACATTTATATATAACATAATAAAAAACATAAAAAACATAAAAAAAAAAACTAAGTGATTTCACAGAAAGCGCCACATATACTAATGAAACCAGTGCTGAAAAATAAATCTGAATGTTAGACGATATCAACAGGGGGAGGAATGCTGTTGGATTTTTGTTCAATTTCATGCATTTTCTGAAGTGTGCATGTTCAGTTTTGAAAGAGCTCCACATTTCGCAAGCAACTCGTGACAGACTTAAAAGTGAACTTGTTTAAAAAACACGAAATATATATATATATATATATATATATATATATATATATATATATATATATATATAAGCATTACGCTTCTTTTAATTTTGTTTCCTAGTAATTGTTAATTCACTCGTTTTTATTGTTTTATTTTATTTTATTTATTTATTTATTTTTATTTTTTTTTAATATATAGACAGATGTATTCAAATGAAATCTAACAGTTAACAATTATAACATATTAGATAATGGTACATGTTTTGGTATTTTTTTAAATATCACTATCAGACTTGTTAAATATTTGTCAAAAATAAAATCTTCTAGTAAATTAAATATTTAAAATAGTGGTGCTTTTTCAACTTCTGAACTCTATGGTTTCTGCATATTTTTCTAAAGATTATTATACAAATATTAAGAATATTAAATTAGAGGCTATTAATAAATATCAGGCAGTAATCTACTATTTTTGTTATAACAGAAGTTTTTTTTTTTTTTTCATGGTAAACAAGCAGTTGGCGCAATCGATGAAATGATGAGTGTTCTAAATATAAAAAATTAAACGCCCATAGAGCCTGACAGCCAAAGAAAGAATAACATGAGAAATGGTTTAGGGGTTGCCCCTTTTTTCAAACCATTATATATCCTGAACAGTAGTCCTAGTGACAAAGGTTATGTAACAAAAAATATTCTTAATTTAATTTGTGATCAAAAATTGTCAGCAGAAATTCGCCGATTTTCCAGCTATTCGATTTTGCATCGGAGCAACACAGAACTAGGGCGTGTCAAAAAATCCTTAGCATTTAAAAAATGTAGGCAAAATCTGACTTTTTGTATACAAACTAATATATCTCCTATACGTCCTAGTTACAAATGGTAAATAACAAAACACTTGAGGTACGCATGATGATATAGAAGGATCAATCCTAATAATAACAAAACATATTCCCCATTCAATTTTTGAATAGAAAACAATAGTCAATTTTTCGATCCGAATAGAACTAACAGACTAGATCGTTTAGAATAAATATACAGATTCTTCAAAATGGTTTCTGCTCTAGTAAGAATATTTTGACCCTGTGTTTGTCTTTTTATTTATGTAAATTGAATTTCCCTAAGTTCTTTTATGATCCGATACAATAAACAAAATAAATTAAATTTTGAACAATAACTTTTTGAAAAAACTGATCTTATATTCCTTTATTGGTCTGATTATTCATTCTTATCGTTTCTTATCCATAGTCTATATTTTGATCAATAGCAAGTCTTGCTTGCTAGGATTCTTGAGTCCGTGATTTCATTTATAGTAAGTAAACCTTCGGAAAATTTTTGATCTAAGCAACACAAATAGAGCCAGAAGTCAAAATGTTACATTTTTGTTAGAACCACGTTATAACAAAAAAGTGTTGACCCCAGTTAAAATACACTTATTATAAATATATAAATATAATATATTATAAAAAAAATAAATTTATAAAAGAAAATGGATTAAAAAGAATCCATTCCAGTAATAAAATTTTAAAACTTCATCAGTAGCACTTTATTAAAAATTCAACACTTGACGATCTCTAGGCCATCTTCGTTTCAGACGCCTCGGAGGATTATCAGGAATGGAGTGGGAAGCAAGTTGAGAAACTAATGGGTTTGAGTGGGTATGGAGCTTACTATAAAAGGATAGGTATCTGGTGTGGGCTCAGCAACATATGGAACATTAGGATCTTTATAGATAAGTTTATTGGTGACAAAGTAAGGATTTTTTCGAAGGATTTGAGATTGTAAGGATTGGATACGAGATGAATTGGATGGTTTAGTGGAGCCCCAAAGCTCAACTCCGTACGTCCATATAGGTCTAATCACAGTCATGTAAATGAGTCTTTTGTAATTAATTGGGAGCTTTGAACGTTTGTGTAGTAAATGTTGAAGTAGTCTGTAACGACGGGCAGTTTCTTGTCGTTTTAGTCTTTCCGTAAACTTTTAATTTATGTTCAAAGCAAAATAAAATGATTAAATAAGACGGATTCGAAATCGAGCAGATTGGTTTGCCAGATAGAAGAAAAAAAAATGAAATTCCAGAGAGACTAGGATCACAATACACAATCATTAAGATACTAGATATCACATCATAATTTTCACCCCATCGCAGTCACAGAGTACGTTGTTCGTTTCGAGTGACTGGGGAATCAGCGATGATGCCCTGGGTGATAAATATGCCGCAGAGCACGATCCTGCCCGGATGACCGGACATTATGATCCATGCGATCCTGAACCCGTGTCACATTGTATTGCCCGAGCACGAGCTTGGAAAGCAGGTGGGTGTTGGGAATGGATAGAGAGGAGACTAGCGGATATATAACGAATGAGCTACCATCCATCACTGCTCGATGAGAACAACACTGACAGTATCCGGCCAATATTGGCCTCCTATTGACATCCATTAGTGGCTGCTTTACAGTACCGATTCGACCCAGTCACTTCTTACCACTTACTTTAGGGTCGGTTGGATACTACATTTACTATATGTTTTAGGACACATAAGAGAGAGATATGATTTATTAGCATAACAAAAACATATTGCTGTCCAACTTTAATTTCAACCTAACAACAGACCAACTAATTCATTTATATTTTACAATTATCCTCCGTCACGGCTTCGATTACTCTCATAAATAAAAAAAAATTAACTAATACATTTTTAAGCTGTATTTGTTTATCGTTAACAATCTTGTACTGAATTATGCAATTAAATATTATTTCTTCAACGATATTTGCACGTATATCAGTCATTTTTAACCATATTAAAATTGCACTGATTAGGTGTTTGAAGGTTACATAAAACATAGACCTCCAATTTTTAATTTCAGGAAATGAGTTGTTAATCCAGATGGACTAAGATCTAAGTGCTTACAACTAAAGGTCCATGGATCATATTGTTACAAACAATCCCGGAAAGCAAAGGAGCAAAAGCTGGGGAGACTAATGAACCGTTTCATTAGATTTATCCCCGGGATTCCCAGGCGGTCACACGTTACTTGCCGATATTCTGAGCTTGGGTGGCTCTTTCCTAAATTCCAACGGCAATACTTTCTGGGTACTTTCCTATCTCTACTTTACAATCTCTAAAAACCAAAAAAAAACCTTCCTATATCCTTGATCTATTAACTCTGCGTTCTTCTATCCACCTCCTAAACACTAGTTCCCAACCTTTTAACCTGTATACCCCTCACATAAGTATAACCGCTTCCTTTGACAAATCCTTCATAATTCGTGCTACCTCCTTCTGGAAATCACTTCCCACTTCTATACGTAGAGCAGCTTCCATAACTTCCTTTAAAAATAATTTATTTCTGTACCTTCTAGACAATCAATCTTCAGCAAATATTACTTAGAATTACTTTTTTTTTCTCTCTTTCTTTCTTGTATATGTTCATATATATATATATATATATATATATATATATATATATATATATATATATATATATATATATATATTGTATTTATGATTGTATTTTATGTTATAATTATTCCATATATTTATTTTATTTTTTTTCCTGTAAAAAAATGTATGCCGTAATTACTGAAGCATTTAATTTGTAAATAATAGGCCAGGAAATTGTACTTTTAACTGTGCATTATTTTTATTCTTAGGGGACAGTAATCCCCAGAATAAAGTTTATTTTTTCATTTCATTTAAAATTTTGATTTTGTAATAACTTTTATTCGGCAGAAATAATTTTATTGTTTTCGTCTGCTTTGGATCTTAATTTCGAACCATAAACGTATATGACAGTGTGGCAAAACTCCTTCTTGCATTTAAATTGTTATTCTTGTAAATTAGACTGTCGCTAAACCTTTCGAGAAATACGAAAATTCGGTTCGGTTAACCATTGTAATCTCTATTGCGGAATGGCGCTAAACACAATTGGTAAATTTTGAAACTTTACCGTGATCCGCATATCGCACCATATATTTAAATATTTTTTAATAATTTAATTGAATATTAACAAATTTCATAATCGATTGTAAGCTCTATATAACAATGTAGCTTTGTAACCTGTCATGTAGAACTGAGCTCGCCACCTATCGTTCAATTTTCGAACTTCACTGTTATCCACATATTATCGTTTTTTTAATAACGAATTAATGGAAAATAAGTAGATTTTATTATTTATAAACCACCGTGGAACTATAAAGTTGATTTGGTCAAAATTGGGTAGAGATTGGTCCAGTAGTTTTTGCGATTAGTGATCACAAACGAAAAATCGCTTGTCCTTTTATATAATAGTATAAATTTCCCTCACAATTTACTCATATTATATTTTTATTTTTCATTGACATAAGTATTTCTTTTGCCAGGGAGTCTATAGTTTTCTTGTGTAACGTTTTCTTCATTCCCAAAATGTATACATTTTTTAACATTCAAAACTTTAACATTTTTCGACCCGCACTATCTCTGTTAGTACTGTTCGGATCGAAAATTTGCTGACAGTTTCCCTATCAGAAGTAGTAAATATAAAATCAGGTGTAAAAAAAAGGTGTTTAGAAAAAAACAGGTCTTGAATCGGATAAGTGCGTCTGTCCCTTAAGAAGAAACTTATCTTATCAAACCTATCTTTGAAATTTAGAAAATCAACTAGGACGAAATATCTTACAATAAATGCATTTCGAGTTTACTATACAGAATTAAACTATATAAGCTGAGACAAAGAACGCAAGAAACTAATAGTTCATATTTTTTTTTTTTTTTTTTTTTTTTTTTTTTAATAAATACTTATACATATATAGAATCATTTTATTCACTTATTATCAAATTTTATTTTGCATTTCTCTTTAAATTATTTAGATATGTTTTATTTATATACGCAAAGTAATACCTCAATTTATTTTACCATACTTGAATAGAAATATAATTGTTGCAGTAATTTTAAGTACAGAGAGTACTTCCCATATATTTGTCAATTACTTCTGAATATTGTGACACGATTTATTGCACACAATATTGTTTAAATTATCATCACGGATATCTAAATGGAAGCTCTATAAATTAGGATAAGATTTAAATATAATGAATGATTTATATGGCCTAAACTTAACACACACCAATCCAATGTATCATCTCGGCGCACGTCCATTTTCAGTTGAGTATGTTTTATTTATAAGAGCAATCATTGATACAGAGAGAATATTTTGGCAATCCAAAGTGATCAACTGTTGTATAATAATATTTATGATTCGTGTTCTCTTAGAGAAGCAATATGTTAACTTATTATGATTTATTTATTTTTAAAATAATTATTATAGATGTAGAACACTACCTGATTCTCAATGTTGTTCCTAATTTTTTAGGAATAAATCGCTAAAAATAAAATATAGCCAGAATTATACCAAACTACACATATAGACAACTCTCAGGCCCTAGTTCAAATCAGGCTGTAGGTAAAAAAAATAGATTCAGTCATTAATGCTGTTGAAAACTTATACCACATAAAGCCTAATTAGAGAAGGTATCCTTTATTGAGAAGAAACTTTATGGTTAAACGTGGGATGCTGACTATTGTTGGTACAGAATTCTTCAAAAAAAAAAAAAAATAAAAATAAATAAATATCATAATAATCCCTCACTGTA
Source organism: Euschistus heros (assembly GCA_003667255.2). Lineage (NCBI taxonomy): Eukaryota > Metazoa > Arthropoda > Insecta > Hemiptera > Pentatomidae > Euschistus > Euschistus heros. Next base: position 36,619 of record RCWM02000657.1, on the reverse strand, counting down.
ATATAATGAAATAAATGAAAAATAATATAATGGATATGTCTATCAATATTCTACTGCTCCTGAAAAAGAAACTGCCGGTAAATTTTCGATCCCTTAAAAATCGTACCCAAAATGTGTTTTTTAACATTCAAACCAATATTGCTCCTAAACGGCAGGTCCTAGTGAAAAATGTCATGTTATGTTATATGTTCCTTTCTTAACGAATTGTATAATAGTTCCAATTGGCAAGAAATTTGAGTGAATGTAAGTTTATTGTCCCTCTTTCCCAAAGAAAATTATAATTAAAATAGTTTCAAAGATGTTAGTTATTCGAAACCTAATGCAATGATGCGTATCCATGTTATAATCATTTCAATATCAATATTCTAAACAATAACTATATTTATTTATTAAAAAACGTATCTCGGTATATTATAATTATTTTTTTATACATGATTATTAATAAAGAAAATTGTTGCTACTTATATTAAATTAATTTTTTTTTTTAAACAGAGTGGGAGTATTTTAATGTATATTTAATCACTATAGGATGCTCTCTCAAATAGTCAAATGAGAGTTAGTTGCATTGAATTAATTAAGAACTAATTGAATTATTAGCACTTTTATTATCAGAGCCGCCTAGATTTGGAATCATTGAAGTATTGTACAAATAGTGCCAACTATTTCATATTTTTAATATCTTTTCAGTTCTATCAGTCATAGATTCTGTCCAAAATATAAACTTTATAATTATTAAATTCCTTCCCTCTACATATTTCCTCAACCTGCGTTCCTACCTTTCTGATAGAGTATTCCTCAAGGTAGTATCCTAGGACCCATTCTTTATACCATTTACATAGCTGATATTCCAATTCATCCTAATACTATCCTCACAACCTTTGCTGATGACACGAGCGTGTTATCAGTCAATGATGATCCATATTCTGCATCCAAGAGACTCCAGTCACATATTACTTCCTTTGAAGAATGGTGTCATAACTGGAGAGTCAAGATAAATCCTAGCAAATCCCAACAAATAGCCTTTACTCTCCGTCAAAAACCTACCTCATCCTGTCCTCCAGTATCCTTTAATAATGTACCGCTAATTAATATGGAACAAATACGATATCTGGGATTTTATCTAGACAAGAGACTTACCTGGAACCCTCACATAAGATTGAAAATACAAGAAGCTGCACGTAGATTTCGACTGCTACAACACTTACTTGACAAACATTCAAATCTCCAGATAGTTATATAAGAAACTTGTCTATATGACAATTATCAGACCTATTTGGACTTACGGTATAGAATTGTACGAATCCACTAAACCATCGAATTCTTCCCGCATCCAATCACTCCAATCCAAAATCCTTCGAAAAATCCTTAATGCTCCTTATTTGTCACAAATGAATTAATCCATAAAAACCTTAATATCCCATATGTCGCCTATTTAGCACGAACCAGATACCTCTCCTTTAATAATAAACTAACAACAGTCATCCAAATCCACTTGTTGCACATCTAGCTTCCCATTCCATTCCTGGCAATCCTCCGAGGCGTCTGAAAAGAAGATGGCCTCGTGATTTTCTTTTGTAAATATTCATTAGAGTACTACCAATGGGTAGTTCCTCTACAAGTTTCATACATGTCATTATATCTCATACATACCGCATATTTACTGGATGTGTTTTCTGATACAGTTGTAAATTTATATTAATAAAAAAAAATATTAATTATTACTTTTAAAAAAATTCTTAAAATCGTTTTTTATTTATTTATTTTTGTAATTCACACCTAATAATACAATAAAGTACCATGTATTTTAAAACAGTTAAGACCATTTTATTGCTAACATACTCAAATAATAGTGTCAAGATTATCAATTTAGAAAACTAAGATTACTCTATCTATCTATCTCGGCGCTACAACCCGTTGCCGGGTCCGGGCCTCCGCCAGCAACTTCCGCCATTCGTCACGGTTTTGTGCAGCCACCATCCAGTTGCGCAATCCCAGGATGCTCCAAGCGTCAGTCGCAACTCCATCCTTCCACCTGCATCTCGGCCTTCCTCTTCTTCTTGTTCCATGAAGCGGTTCCTTCAATAGCCTCCCAGGTAATTCTTCTTCCCCCATGCGAGCCACATGTCCCGCCCACCTTAATCGGGCCAGTTTGATGACCTGAAGGACATTCTGTTCCGCAAATGAACTGTATACCTCCTGGTTTGTGCGTCTCCTCCAGGTTCCGTCCACCATAACTCCTCCAAATATCCTACGGAGGATTTTCCGCTCAAAAACAAGGAGATTTTGTTCACTACTCTTGGTTGTAGTCCATGTCTCTGAGCCGTATGTTAGAACTGGGCGTATTATGCTTCTATATAAGTGCAGCTTCGTTTGACGTGAGAGGATGCGGCGACCAAGTTGTTTACTTAGGCTATAATAACATTTGTTGGCAGACATTATTCTTCTTCTAATCTCGACTTCTGTACGATTGTCTTGGGTTACCATCGAACCAAGATATATGAAGTCAGTGACTTGCTCGAATGTGTAGTCACCAAATGTCACTGTTGTATTGCGTCCAGGCGTCTCCTCGGTCACCAAATATTTAGTCTTTGTTTGGTTCACTTCCAGTCCAAGTTTCTTTGCGGGAGCCACCAGTGCCTGAAATGCTTCCTCGACAGTGCGTTGAGACCGGCCTACAATATCAACATCGTCCGCGTAAGCCAAGAGTTGCACACTTCGATTGAAAATTGTGTGCCCAACCTGTATACCCGACTCCCTCACGGCCTTCTCCAGAGCAATATTGAACAACAGGCACGCAAGGGCATCACCCTGCCGTAGCCCTTTCGTCGCGCGGAATTCTCCTGACAAATCTCCGTTGATGCATACTGAACACAAAACCTCGCTCATAGTCATCCTCACCATGCGTATGAGCTTCTGAGGGATCTGGAATTCCTCCATTGTTTGGTAAAGCTCCTCTCTGTTAATACTATCGTATGCGGCCCTAAAGTCGATGAAGAGATGGTGAGTCTTTAACTTGTATTCATATCCTCTCTCCAATATGGTCCTCAGGCTGAAGATTTGATCCACTGTCGATTTCCCGCTTCTAAACCCACACTGGTAGGGGCCGATGACTCTATTGGCATAGGGGAGAAGACGTGTGAATAATATATTCGAGAGGACCTTGTATCCGGACGTTAATAAGGATATGCCTCTATAGTTGGAGCATGTAAGGCGATTACCCTTCTTGTGAAAAGGATAGATGATCGACTTTTTCCATGCTGAGGGCATCACTTCATCCTCCCACACTGATTGTAAGAGAGCTTGCAGTACCTTTATCAGTTCACTGCCTCCAGCTCGCAATAGTTCCGCAGGTAGCCCATCATGCCCTGGAGCCTTGTGGTTCTTCAGTTTTTTTCTACTGCATTCTCAATCTCTTCTTCGCTGGGTGGTTCAGACTCAGCCTCCATCTCTCCATCGTCAGGCAGCGCTCTATTAACCATCCCTGGGTCGGCATTTGGGTGCATGTCTAAGTCTGTCAGGAGTTCTACAAAGTGTCTTTTCCACTCTATCAAGACACCTGCTCTGTCTGTGAGAAGGTTACCTTCTTTGTCCAGGCAAGAAGACTTTACGTTGGTAGGGAGTTTCCTTAGTCTATTCCTCCCACTCTACCTCAGACAATTCTCTCTGGAATGCAACCAAAAAAAAATCCTCAAATACCAAAAATATTTCCCATCCTCTCCGACGTGAAGATTGATCCTAGGCTGCCTCAGATGAGAACAGAGCAGAAGAATTTGCCAAGCACCTCTCCAGCACATTTATTCCCCATTCCGAACAAATCCCTCCCACACTACTAATGTTCAACAATTCCTCACTTCACTAAATCCTCTCTCCTTACCTCCTAAAGCAGTCAACCCATCTGCGGTCAAATTCCTATTAAAAAAATTGAAAACCCGCAAATCACCTGGATATGATCTGATTACCACCCAAATCCTCCGACAACTCCCTCAAAAAGCGATCCTCTTCCTTACTTACATATACAACTGTATACTTCGCACGACCCACTTTCCTCTGATGTGGAAACACTCCCTCATCATTCTTTTCCTAAAACCAGGTAAAACCTCCCAACAAAACCTCATCATATAGACCTATAAGTCTACTTCCCATCCTTTCAAAAATCTTTGAAAAAATCCTTCTAAAACGTATCCTACCCATACTCGAATCCCAAAGCATCCCTTCCCATCAATTTGGATTCCGGTCTGGTCACTCCACTGTTCAACAAGGCCTTCGTGTTGTTGATCATATATCCTCTGCCCTTGAAAACAAGCAGTATAGCACTGGTGCATTTCTGGATGTAGCGCAAGCTTTCGACCGGGTGTGGCACCAGGGTTTGCTCTTCAAGCTCAAGACCCATTTACCCCAATCCCTATACCTAGTCCTGCGATCCTATCTCTCAAATCGTTCCTTTCGAGTCCGCTGTGGCTCAGAGTTCTCCAACTGTTATCCTACCGATGCCGGAGTGCCACAAGGTAGCGTCCTAGGTCCCGTCCTCTATAATCTCTTCACTGCCGATATACCAACCAATCCTAATACCTTTTTAGCCACATTTGCAGATGATACTGCTATCCTATCATCCCATCCAGATCCTAAACTTGCTTCCCTCAACCTCCAAAGACATCTTCTACAGATTGAAGCTTGGTGCAGCAAGTGGAGAATAAAAATTAATGAAGCCAAATGCAGTCATATAAATTTTACCCTTCGCCGCAAATCCTGTCCACCCATCCGTTTCAATAATATTCTCTATATCTGACACAGTACGCTACCTTGGCTTTCATCTTGACAAAAGACTAACTTGGAACCCTCACACTAGACTCAAAAGACAAGAACTCAATAGGAGATTCAGCCAACTTTACAGACTACTAGGCAGGAATTCTCATCTTTCAGTCGACAACAAACTCCTAATATACAAAACAATCTTAAAACCAATTTGGACCAACGAACTTGAACTGTGGGGACAGCAAAACAATCCCAATATCAAACGCATCCAAACTTTCCAATCCAAAGTCCTCCGAACAATTGTCAATGCACCTTATGTTACAAACGCTACACAATGACCTAAAAATATCCTTTTATCCTAGATCTCATTCCTTCAAAATTCTCGACATTTCATCAAAATCTATCCAATCATCCCAATCCTCTAGCCCAATCCCTATCCAGTCTTAGCCATCCCTATAACCCTCTCAGAAGGTTGAAACGGCAATGGCCCCGAGACCTTTTGTAATATAATGTTATGCTGGTGTCCTGGTACTGACCAGCTTCTCCACTCATGTCCATGTCCAGCATATGTGGCTATAGTGCTCCCACTCAGCCTCCACTGGATATTACCAGTGATGCTGCTGAGAGAGCAGCGCTGGGATCTCTACGGGTCTGGCCTAGACTCCCAATAAGTTGGGGGAATAGGCTCGATTCGAGGTTCCCCAGGCTGACTGTGTCTGTTGTTTGTACATATAGTAAGAATGTATCTTATTCTTTTTTTTTTATTATTATTATTTATTTATTTATATATATTATATTTTTGTTACTTGATTCTTATTATTTCATTTTATCTTGATAATTGAATTATTAGTTTTATTTTTATAATTATTACTTGTTTTATTTTTATCTTTTATTATCATTATTTTGTGTGTATGAATACTTGTATATATTGTATGAATGAATCACATCTTTAGCACTGTTACCTATTGCCCTTAATTGAGGCGATTGTACATATATTTCATTATTTTAAATTTAAATTACTACCAGTTGCTTTACAAATAATTGGCATGACATTAATTAGGACTTTACTGATTATATTTTAAAACAGTTAAGACCAATTCCAGTTGAGTCCAGTTTTGAAAATTCACAGCTGGTCAATAAATGTAAACGTCAGACTATAAAAAAAAGAAATTATTTTTTTCATCGCTGTTTTCAATGTGATATAACTACTTTTGGATTATGACCTTCACCTAAACATGATAAACCAGGAGAACTTTTTTTTAAAAATAGGTCATGGGAACTTCTATCTATAATTTTTTCCTATCTATAACCTTTTCCCAATCTACATTTTAAAATTAAATGATTTAAATTACTTAAATTGAATAAACAATCAATGATTATTCGAATTAAACTAAGTTGACTCAAAATAGGGTACCAAACGTAACTTTTTTCATTCAAACCAATGTAACTCCAAAACGGTATGTCATAGCGACAAATGTTATCTTATCTTCATGCTTAACTATGTGTAATATCAGAAATCAATCTTTTAATCAACTTTGTATATAACATTTTTTCCTTTACCGATTGTATATGGTATATAGTATATGTATGTATATTGGTATATTGTGTGAATGTGTTTATATTATGCAAATGTGACGGAAAGACACTACAGGACTTTCCTCACCTTCTTTTTAGTTGTCCAATTTATGACGGGGAAGATTTCCATTAGTTTGCAGCATAATATTAGGTGGAGGAACTTGGCCGGAATCTCAGACTACAATTTTTAATAAATATTACATACCATTCAAAAAATTCATAAATTCAATTGATTTTGATAAATTGATATAAAAATAAATGCAACTATAATAATTCATGAATCTTGTTGTTGTTTGAGAAGGCATCTATGAGCTTATTATTGCTGTATTTCTCCCTTCTTATATTTCTTCATTTTATTTATATATATTTTTTTTCTTTATTTTATTTTATTTTTATTTTTATTTTTATTTATTTCGTATTATTATTATTTTTTATTTTATTTGTCATATTATTATTATTTTTTTTTTATTTACTACTATGTACACCTATGTATTTATAAAACTATAAAATGAATTGTACTATAAAAATTGTAACATAACCAAGCGTGTAATAAGCCTCGCAAGGCAATGGCACACGTTTTAAATAAATTGCCTCTTCATAGGGTTACTATGAGGAGGAAAAAGGAAAATATATATGCATTGATATTTTTTTCTTTTTACCCATTATATTATAAACTTGTATTTTCTTTTAATCATCTTAATTTATAATTTAATTTAAATTCTCTAGGCTAGATTTAATTTATGTTCTGGCATGTAAATGTTATTCTTAAGGGACTTTGTACCAGAATAATTTTTTTTCTGTTCTATTCTATAATCTATTGTATTTTTATCTATAAGGAAACTGTCGGCATAATTTTGATCCGAACAAAACCAATGCTAGAGGGTGTCAAAAAAAACACCAATACTTAAAAAATTAATGCAAAACGTGACTTTTTTAATTCAAACTTATATAGCTCCTAGGTAGGCCCCAGCGACAAATGTTGTATGGGTGATTCTCAAACTACAGGCAAATATCTAGCTTCCAAAACTCTAAATTTATATGTTGATAAATCTTGTTGCAAACATTTGACATTTCCTGGAGGCTACCTGTGAGGATTGTAGTTGGTGCAGTAACACATGAATCACTTTAATTTTTTTAAAATTTCAGTTTATAATTTTAACCCATAACCGCCTCTCGTTTTTTTTTTGCTTTGCGTTCTACATCAGACATATTTTGACGCACCATTATGACTCTAAAAAAAAAAATAAAACCTGCATGACCCAATGACACTAAATTAAAAATTATTAAAAGTTTGACCAAAGCACTTCATAGACAATATCAATAAAACCAAAAACTAAGTTAATATTTAAAAAAATAAAACAAATTAACATGAATACACGTACGCCAAGTGTCCAAATGATTATTTTAGTCATTTTGGCCATAGTAAGGTAAGGTGGGGTAAGTGCATTAGTCCGCCATAATTTCTATTGTCATTATGTTACATCAACTGTCATCTGTTGTATGTTGACTGAACGTTATAACCTCCAAACCTAACATACTAGAGTGCTCTACTGTAGAAGATAACCTCTCTAGGATTAGTAGTTCAACCTGTTGATCTAGGTGTTGTGTAAAGTGGAATGAGTTAAAATTATAAAATTGTATTGTATGTTTTTTTCTCTATTTTTTTTTAATTTGAAGGAGTAAAATGATTTCTGGGAGTTGCTTATTTTTTCACTTACCCCATCAAAGAATCAAATTCACTGCACCCCGTTTAGGTGGGGCAAGTGCGTGCATGGGGCATAGAATTGATTTTCCTTCGCACTGATAATAATTTTTAGGATATCAGGGAAATCAACTATATTGCTGAAAAGAGTATAGTTCAAAGTTTGCAATTAAAGAAAAAAATATTATCCTAGCATTATTAAGCTTATTTTTTATGTTAAGTTAAAGTTGAATTATGCACTCCATATGACGCACTTGTCCCACTTCACCTTATTGCTAAAATTATTTAAAAATAAATTATTAACATTGTCTTTGTATCTTAACATTTGCATGAATTATAAACATACCATGACAATGTTAAATTATTGATGGCCACAACAATGTGAAAATAAGGCTAAAAATATTATAGCCGAAATCCTATTAATTTTTTACGCATTTTCTCGGGAGTACCTTATGAGGGCCGTAGCCAACTATAAACACGCATGAGGCTTGTTACAAATAAATCTTTGGTTAAACTGATTTATAATGGACATGACAATGTGAACAATGAATGTACTTACAGTCAGAGATGGTGTTTGCACTCGGATATTCCTTCGTATAATGGTCACAAGGTTACGAATTGCTACGTTCAAGAGAAACTGCTGTCTGCCACTGCAAATAAAAACTAAAAAAATCAAAAATTCCATCCGAATACTTTTATCAATTTTTTTAGTAATGGCACGCCAATGTTAAAAAAATCACAGGGACAAGAATAAAATAACTCGGAGATTGGTTAATTGGGCATTATAATCCTTAAAAACACATTTTCACTTTCTTTCACCATTATATTTAATTATTAATACCAATTCGTTGAGTAATTTTCGCCCTACAAGTAATAATTATTTACATAATTGTAAATCTAAGCATAGTGACAAGCCACGACAATGTGAACCGACGTAGAATAACCTAAAAATGTTACCCTAAAATACTAAAATCCCATATAAATTCGATCAATATCATTAATTCACATAACATAAAACGATTTGGAAATATTTTTAACGAAGCTTACTTCATTGAATTTTAATAGGCGGGGGACACAAATTTGCCTGTAGCTTGAGATCAGCCCTATAATAAAAAATATCCCCATTAAATTTTAAACAGGAAATCTTTTGTTGAAATTCCATTCCAGCAACTCCAACAGAGCTAGAGCCTGTTAAAACCAATGTGAAAAAAACGTTACCAAAAAAAAAAAAAAAAAAAATTACACCAGCCAAAATCGATTAAAAAAATTATTCTGGATATTGGACTTGGCTGGTTTTGGAATTCTATGGCTTATTTAGTAATTAATAAATTCCTTTAATTTGCATACGGTAAATCATTGTGCAGTTGTAAATTATTACTTTCGCTACAGCTTACCATGTTTTACCACCATGTTAGTTTTACGCTTTCTCCAATACTCCTTCATCTGTTCACTTTTCTCTTTCCTCTATTTAGCCGGACATTTTCTCCCAAGTCTTTATGGAGCTTTTTTGCCAAGCAAACCTTCTTACTCTTAATTTTGTGTCTATGTTTTCAGGCTTTAATTTCTTCTTTATTTATGCCAATTTTTTTATATCTTTTAAATTTCCTTCTGGAGCCAATTGGGTTTGCCTTTTAATCTTTCAAAATGTACAGTTTTTCTTGTTAATCTGGACTTATTCTTTGTATGTTCCTACAGAACCTCAGTCTCCTTTTCCTAATTCCTTCTGTTATTTTTTCTATATGTTTGTATACTTCTGTGTTAATTATTAATTTAGAAGTTTCTGCCACTGTTATGTTTCCCAATATGTTCTTCACAAACTTTCTTCCCTTTTCCTGATTTATTCATTACTGTACAGTTGTAAATATTAATAAATAAATAGAAATTAACTTACTCAAAACATAAAAATACTTATACGATTTAGTTCAAAATTGAATCAAATAAAAAAAATAATAATAATCTACTCTTTTATTTTCAGCCATTTAATTAAATGCAATTATAATTAATTTAAATATACATTTTAAACATTCAGGCAACAATACATTTTCTTGTCTGATTTATTTATTCCTATAATACTTATACTAAATTGGAAATATACTTTTTATAGAATACAAGTAAATATACCAAGTTTTTAATTAGCCTGGTAATGTTCACTAAAATCACTCCCGGTTCCCACATGTCAGGATGGCCGAGCGGTCTAAGGCGCCAGACTCAAGGGTAACCTTGCCTACTAAGTAGGTTTGAGCATTCTGGTCCTCTATGAGGGCGTGGGTTCGAATCCCACTTCTGACAAATTTTTTTTTTTCATAAATCAAGAAATATTTTTCTAATTTTCCTTTTTATATAATTATGTTTTCTCACCTCCCTTTTTAAAAGTCATAATTTAATTATTTTATTTAAATACGTTTAAATTGTAATTATTTTTGATTTATTTCATAGTTCATCTGATACATTCTAATTAATATCAGCATAAATATTTTGATTACTGAATAATAAAATTAATGTTACTAATTAATAATAAATATTTATAATTTTTTAATTAATAAAAATAAGAAAACTTTATAACTAGTTTTTTTTTGTTTTTTTTTTTGTCAATTGATTGCAAAAATAGTTAATATGAATAAATTCCAAATTTATAATGACCTCATTAAAATTACACAAAATTAAAAAAAATAAAAATTATTCTACATAAAAACTGCGCTTTTATGGCTTTACAAATAATAATATTGAGATTATAATTATTCCGTTATTGAAAAACCTTTACTGATACTATTTGTCAACTTAATTTTTGACTATTTTTATGAGCTATTTATGGACTATGAATTTTTAGGATTATTTATATAAACTATTCTAGAAGTCTAATTAGAAAAAGCTGGGTTTAATATTTTCTTACTGTTATTAATGAATATTTTAATATATTTTTCATTAAATATTAAAATGAAGTTGACAAATAATTTTGTTTCGCATTTACACTGTCGACTGTACTTATTCATAAATGTAATTAAAACCTTCTAATTATACATGTGGAATTTTTCGAGAAAAAATAATTTTCCAAGCTGTATTTGTGGGTATTTTTTTTTTTAAAATAGTTTTTAATGTATATTATTTCTTTAAGAATTAAATTATTTTGTTTTTTGAATTACCACATAAGTGATTATAAGAATTTCTTTTTAATGTAACCAATTAATGACAAATGTTTAAAATATTAATTAAAAACAATTAAAAAATTTTAAACCCAGCCTTTTCTAATTTTATTTCAAAAATAGTTCATATAAATAATTTTGATTAAAATTTTAAAAAAATATATATTTAACATAAAAAATTTTGTTATGTTATATTACACTTTTATTACTAAATATAATAATAAATATATTATTATTATTCCATTATTGACAACCTGTTTCTTCTTATTATTTTTCAACTTATTTTTCGTACCTATATAATTAATTACTACCTATTTTACTAATATTGTATTAATTTTTTATAATGCTTGTAAATTTTTTCAAGGAAAAATAATTATTCTAAGCAATATATATTTCTATTTTAAATAAATTTAAACGCATATTCCTTCTTCTTTTTTTTTTTTATAGCTTCATTAGTTAGACAGACCATGTTGGTTCAAGTAAAGAGCACAACTTTTTTTCTATGCCATATAAAAAATCTATAACAACTATGAAACATTAAAAAAATTAAATATTTTATTCAAAAATATATAAGCATTATGATTGAATAATAAAATTAATGCTACTAAAAAAAGAGATGTTTTTAAAAATCAACTTAATATAACAAGAAAATTGTAAAACCATTTCTTTTTTTGTCTTTAGTTTTATTTCGTCAATAGTTAATATACATAAATCTCATATTTATAATGAAGTAAATAAAATTACACAAAATTAAGAAAAAAATATACACTATGCAAAACTTCCCATTAATGGCATTAAAAATAATAATACAAAGATTATTACATTACATTATTACATTCATTGATTGAAAACCTTACTATTATTATTGCTACCTTCATTTTTTTTTTACTAAAACTATTACAACTCTGAACAAACTGATATATATATATATATATATATATATATATATATATATATATATATATGCTTTATTTTATTCCGGGGCCATTGTCCCTTAAGAATAATTATAATGAACAATATAATGGCGGTCTCGTTGCTATATTTAAAATTAATAACATAATACTAATGATAGATAACAATAGTATAAATTAAAGTACAGTAATAAAGATTAATAATAATTAATATTCAATTAATTAGAACTAATATTAAACAAAATAAATCTTCAAATAATATTTATTTGTATATAACTGAGATTTATAAGGATATTAAGCAATAACGTCTCCCAACATTTTTACTTACCCAAAAATTAAATTTATAATATTCTCATATTCTCAAGGCCTGAGAAACTTATATTGGCGAAACCAAAGAAAAAATGAAAAATAGGATTAAACAACATAGTGCAAATATAACAAAGTTGTTAAAAAAAAAAAATTAAAACAACATTAGCACAACATGTCATAAATAACAGTCTTATAATTTTTTTTTTTTAAATAATAGATATTTTATTTTTAGCAGTGCATACCCCATGTGGACATACGCCACAAAAATATAGTGACTGCAAAAAAATACGCACCTTAAAAGAATACAAATATTTTAATCATACTTAGACCAATCACCTTGTCACATTTCAAACCACACATGTAACCCACAATCAGATTTAAAAGTAACCACAGTAAACGAATATATACACAACCTTTATGGACGATTTCACGACTGACATAACTGGAAACACTCTCAGAAAACTAAGAATAAGCTGAGAGATTTGTTCAAATAAATCCTTTTTTATCTTTTTTAAGCCATGCTAGGAGTAGGCAAGGTTACTCTCCCACACGCCTATAAGTCCTGCATCATTACACTATGAGAAAATTCGCTTAATGTTATTTCAATAACAGGTGTGAATAAAAAAATTGAAAGAGAAAATAAAAAGTATTGCTATCGATTTATAAACGATTAAGAAAGAATTAAAAAAAAAAAAAAAATAAACAGCTGATTTAACTGACGTTTTGAGTATTTTTGTCCCGATTTTTCGTTCTCATTTTGTATAGTTTGTAGCAAATTATTTATTTATTTAATAGGTAATAATATTAATTCATAACTTTCTTGATATTATTGACACAGTTGAGTAATTTTTTTGTGGAAGTTTACTTTAAACGTACTTCCATTTCAAAAATAATAGAGACTTAACCCGGACATTCGGGCAATTATTTCGAGGCCTGGTCCTCATTAAAAGCCGGTGGCGGTCCATTGTCAGAGGTGAAGAGGCAAGAAGACCAGAGGTGTAGGCTGTGTACCAAGGACAAAAGAGTTCCTTCCTTAATGTTTATCTCAAAGGGTTGGCTCCTTCAACCCTTTGTCCGCTTCTCTCTGATAAGCTCCTTGTCTTAGCATTGATTTAGCTTCTGTTGTCTTCTGTATTTATCGTGACGCCTTGTGCAAAAAAAAAAATAAAAAAAAAATAAATAACAATGTTAGTAAATATGTATATCAAAATTCTTTCATTTCTTTTTCTAATTGAAATTTTACCTTGATAAACAGTTAACTTTTTTTTCATTAATCGTAATTGCTTACAAGGATTAATAAAAAAAAAAAATATCAGTCGTGCAAATTAATTTTAAAAACAACTTGAAAACAAGTTTTAAATGTTAAACATTTATCATCAGCTAGAAAACATAAAAAAATTTAAAAATATCAACACTTAATTAATATATGTAATTTACGTTCAAATTTGTGAAACACGCCAGCCCACTGAACATGTTGTCACATTTGTCACAGTTGTCATAATTTGCCAAAATATACACATTTAGCCACTAGCGTGGGTGTTGCTTGATATTTAATATAAAGTATATAGATATGATCTAGTAGTAAATTTGACCAACTTTTAGATTAAAAAAAAAAAAATTTGAGTCGGATGAATAGTATCGGAGTAATAGTGAAAAATATACAAAAAAACGTGGATTTCACAACAGTACGGGTTTTTCAGCGTGCTTTAAAGGGAAATTATTAAAACTTCTTATTCAGTAGTCTAATAGTACATTTAAAAAGCTTTAAGAAGAAAAAAAGTAATTTTGAATCGGGCAAATAGTTTCGGAATTATAGATAAAAAAGTACTACAAAAATATTTTCTTGGAGAAGTGGGACTTACCGCCAGTTAGGCAATGTTTACACTTTTCCCCAAGACCGTATCTTTGCGGTAAATGGTCCGATTTCAGAGTATTTTTTTTCATTTCAATTCATTTCATAATTCCAGGTAGAATTAATATTTAAAGACTTTCTTCAAATAAAGCTTCGTTTTCAAGTTATAGGTAAAAACACAAACAATTGGCCGGTATTTTGCGATTTTGGTTATGAAGACGTCTGTCGTGGTAGCGAACTTCACATTCAGATTTATCATCCCAAAAAGCATAAAGATCCGTTGTGAATAAAAATTTATCAGTTTTATGTTTGGCAAATCCTTATTTTACTGGACCGTGTATATAAAATTAATCTACTTATAAGTTATTTTTTTTTTTTTACCGATAAAAATCATGTATTGATGTGTACAATTGAGCATTATTTTTCAATAATATTTTCACACATGGCAATATTTTTTATTCTGCTACTATCGCACAGATTAGATGTTTAAAGATCACGTTTAATCATAATTGGACATCCCATTTTAAATTTCAATGAATGAATTGGTAATTCAGATAGACTAAGACTTTTAAGAACCTCATATTTTTCCCACTAAATCAAATAGCAAGAGATCGACTTTTTTATTTTAATTTTTGTTCGGTAGAAATAATTTTATTGATTTCATGGATTTTGATTTGTAACTGTAAAAAATACATGACATTGTAGCAAAACTCGTTTCCGCGCACAATATTGTGCATTAAAATTTTTATTATTGAAAAATTTACTATTGCAAATTCTGTTGAAATTTGGTACAGATGGGTTCAAAAGTTTTAACATTGTAAACTCTATTGAGGAATCGTGTCAACCAAATATCGTTCGATTTTTAAACTCTACATGTAGCATCACATTTAAATTTTAATCTTTTTTAATAGTTTAATTGAACATACGTAAATTGTATTGCCAAATTCAAGCTCTAAATAACATAGTAACTTCTCGTGTAGAATGCCGCTCACCACCTTTCCGTCAGTTTTCAAACCACTACTGTTATCCACATATCATCGCTCTCTAAGTTATAAATTAACTAGCATCCCCCGTTGTGACTTGGCCCGCTTTTGTTTTTAAATTACTTGTTTGTTTATTTCGTTTAACGTCACTTTATACTGCTGTGGCTAATCGGACGATGCTACGGTGGGAGTCCTGAATTTTGCCAATCCATGTATAATTAGGATAGGGATCTTTAACGAGTACCTGACATCGCACAGGCTCGGGACCCCCATTTAACGTTCCTTCCGAAGGACGGCATGGCTAAGGATTTTTTACTCCCCTTAAAAAATCCTTTGTAAATTACTTATTTTAAATAAAAATTGGAGTTTTATCGATAAAAATTATGTAGTGAAGTATGTAGTTGAGCATTATTTCTTCAATGTTATTTCCAAGCATAGCAGTTACGTTTAAACTGGTACCAATATACATATTACGTGGTATTACCTCGTAATAATATTATTAATCGGACATCTAATCTTTAATTTTAATGTATGAGTTACTCGATAAACGTTCAAATCCCCATATTCACTACAAAAAACTCACCTATATGACGATTATCAGACCTATTTGGGCTTACATTATAGAGTTATGGGGATCCACCAAACCATCCGATTCTTCCCGCAATCACCCCAATCCAAAATCCTTTGAAAAATCCTTAATGCTCTTAACTTTGTCACAAATAGACTGATCCACAATGACCTCAATATCCCATATGTCGCTGACGTGGCACGAATCAGATATCTATCTTTTCATAATAAACTAACTTCTCATCCTAATCCACTTGTTGCACAACATGCTTCCAATTCCATTCCTGACAATCCTCCGAGGCGTCTGAAAAGAAGATGGCCCCGGGATCTTCTTCTTTTGTAGATATTTCCTTAGAGTCCTACCAATGGGGTCAGTTAAAGTTTTAACCCTCCAGTAGTCGAAAACCTAGGGACTAAAGACTAATAGTTCCTCTACAAGTTTCAATCCTCCAGTAGTCGCAACCCTAGGACTAAGACTAATAGTCGCTGTCATCAGTCATCATCCTTCTCCTCACAAGTGTGGTTCGGTGGCCCTGAAGAAGACCTGCAACGTAGGTCGAAACGTTGGCATGTATTAAGAATTCCTTCTTAAACGTGGTGTTACTTTGACTGCATCCCTGATTATCTTCTTCTCCATTAATACATTTTACATTGTTCACAGAAGTATTTAGTCAGCCTTCGTTTTACACATTAATCACAACGTCGTCTTATAAATACGCGTCCTTCATGGCTTCTGGTGGAGCATCCTCTTTTCTATAATATATGAAACATAAAACCAACTCTTACCGATAAATGAATTATTGGTATTGCATTCCTCATCACTAGATACATCATCTTTGTGTTCAGTATCTGAATGCTCAATTCTTTATTCAACAACATCTGCCTCAATTCCATCACCATTTTCTACATCATCTCCCTGTAGTATCTGAATGCTCAATTCTTTATTCAACAACATCTGCCTCAATTCCATCACCATTTTCTACATCACTATTATTCTCCGTATTACATAGAATGATTTTACAAATCATTTCAATATCGTCTGGGTCGCTTACGATTCATAATGTTATAGTGACAGAATAAAATCTGTCGCATCAGGAGTCGCAATGAGCCTAATAGATCTTGTCCCGGTAACAACGGGATTGGAACTAAATAACTAAAAATCTATAGAGAATATTGAGAATTTGACGTCACTAATGAATTCGAGGAATGTTATTTGGAAGGTACTGAGTCGTATATCTCATTATAGAATTCCTACTCGGAATACTGCACAAAAAATACCTTGGGTGATCTGTCAGATCGGTTGAGAATACTGGAGTGTTAAGCATGCCATTATTTTTCATTGTAAACCGCTGATTTACTAGTTGTATTTTTTTAAATACTGTTGTAAATATCTGTTAATAAAAGAACAAAAAAAAATGTTTGAGTTGGAAATCCAGAAGAACAGAGAATATTAAGAAGCTTTTAATTAATTATTTAATTAGTGCTTTCAACTAAAGGCCCACTGATAATATACTCACAAATCAATAAATTTAGCAATAACTTTAATAGGCAGAAATAATTTTATTGATTTCATCTGTTTGGATTTTATTTACTAACCATAAAAATTTATAACAATTTGGTAAACATCGTTTTCGAAGATCAAATTTAAATTTTTATTATTATAAATTTTATTATAAAACCTTCCTAGAACTATGATGATGATGTAATTACAATTTGGTACAATTGTGTTAAATAGTTTTACCATTATAAACTCTATTGTGAAATGGTGCTAACCAGATGTCGATCGAACACCACATATTTTGTAGCTTTTTTAGTAACAATTGAATTAAAAATGAATCATTTTTATTATCAATGTCAAGCTTTATACAACACTGTACCTTTGTAACCTCTCATATAGTTTAGCGATCGCACCCTATCGGTCAATCTTCAAACATTACACTTATCCACTTATTATAAATTTGTTAATAAAGAATTAATCGAAAGTCAGTAGAGTTTATTATTGCTAAACCATCCTTGAACTATAAAGATAATGTGGTAAAAATTTGGTACAGATTGTTTTTTTAGTTTTCGCGGTTAGAGATCACAAACGAAAAATGGCTTGTCCTTTTATATAATAGTATAGATATAGATTAAAAATCTGTAGATTTTACCATTGCTGAATCTTCTTGGACCTATGAAGATGATATATACCTATGGTATATTTTTGTTTAGGAGAGGAATAGTTAATATTAACTTTAATATCTATTAGATATTTACACTTAATTGCACAGAGGGCAAATTTAATGAAAACATGAAAGACTAAATTATTTTACAGAGAAACAAATATTTCTTATTAATTATTCTGTGTATAACATCATATCCGTTATTCTCCGTCCAGTTACGATTAGGTAACAAAGTGGTAAACAAATCGTTGAAGCAGAATCAAAACGTTCGGGGAAGGCAGAAATCATACAGGCTAGACGCAGAAAATTTGCTAAGCAAATATTATGCTACAGCCGTATGGTTTGCTTCAGTAATCTCAATTTGTTTACTGAAACCGTTTTTTTTTTTTTTTTTTTTACAACCGAAAGAGAATATTTAAAATTTCTTATTTTTTTTTCTGTATAGTTTCCAGAAAGAGACTTGATTTTTTTTTTCTTTTTGATGGAACTTTAATGATTAATTACTTATTTTTTCAATCATTAAAATTTTTCAGCGCTTAAAAGTTGAAATATACAACTTTTAAACAATCTGAAACAAAACGTCGGAATTTCAGTTATTTTAAATACATAAGGTTGTTAAAAATTTACAATTACCATAATTGAACTATAATTGAATTATGTACCAATATTTTATAATGAAAATGAAATATTAAAATAAAACAACATAGAAGGATATCCCAGGTCCCTGAGTGGGAATAGACGTGGGAGTTTTCAATGGCTTTACGGTAATAAATATTCCTTTATAAAAGAAATAAGGTATTTATTTTTTATTAAAAAATATTATTAAAAATCATGGTTTTTCTGAAGTTAATATTTACATATTTTATTGTTAAATTAAAAAAAAAAATCAACTAGCATTTCTAGATGTTATTGTTGAGTCTTTAAATGATTTTATAATATGCTCGTTTACAGTTTTTTTTTTAACCTGGAACATAATTTACTTTTTCTCATTTCCATCAATAAATCACGTTGCTTACGCTTTTTAAAAAATTAATTTACTTTGATAATTGGGATATTTGTAGTGATCACAGAGTCAGACTGCATTCCCAATACATTATTAATTTTTTAGACAAATATTTCTTGAACTTATTTTTTTAATTTATTGTTGTTTGTAGTGTAAAGCATTTACATCCTTTATATATATACAGGGTGTTCGGAAGATCGTTGGCCAAAGAGGTATATCGGGTAAAGAGGTTCATTTTGAACTTATTTAAGGTCACTTACCTAAGTACAAAGTCTTACGGTTTTTTTTTTTTTTAATTTTTTTTGTAAAAATTACCAAAATCAAACATTATTCCTTACAACTTCGTTGTTTACTGATATATCACCCCCATTTTTTTTTAAATGTAATTACAAATACATTGCCCATGTAAAATAGGTTCAAAATGAACCTCCCTACCCGAGATACCTTTTTGGCCAACGATCTTTCGAACACCCTGTATATTTGCCCCATCTGGATTAATGGTTTTTAAAGCTAATTTTAAATAAAAACCTTCTTGTTCACTTCTGTTTTTTGTTGTTTTTTTTCTTCTATAATTTTTCCAAATGTTTCTTCTGGAGGACTTATAAACTTCTACGAACTCATATGATTCGTTTTACAGATAAAATACGCGCCAGATCCAGATTATTTTTTTAATATATTTTTTTTTCCTTCGCCATTTACAAGAATCTTTGAGGTAAAAATGTATACCAATAACACAGCATAAATAAAAAGAAAACGGAAATAAAAATAAATATTATATATAGTAACCCTTCTTCATATAATTTATCAAATGTGGAGTTAAAATATATCAGTAATTATTAGAAATATGTAATAATTATTTTTTAGATATTAGTAATGTTTGTGAAAATTTTAGATTAAGTGAAGATGCCGTTCTACTTAGATGTGTATAACATTCGATTTTTTTATTATCATTACTTACTCATTATTTTTTTTTCAATGTGCTTTAGATTATGAAAAATAATCATATGATAATAAATTATTTTTGAGTATAAAAGTATATACTCATATTATTATAGTTAATATTAACATTATAATTATGAGATTATATAACTAATGCACAAAGTCAGAGTTATATTCACTTCGTTAATATTCCTCCATCAGGTTTAGAAGCTTCTATCCACTCTCTTCTCTTGGAGATGGTAGGACTCGAAAAAAAAAAAAAAAAAAAAATCATCTCTGAGTAGGCACATACACCGTATCTTCTTTCCCAGGCCCTGCCCTACAAAAATAGCTACATGTGGAAAATGACACCATTCCCTGAGTTTGTTTTTTTCTCTTTTATCTATGACAGAACTCAGGATTCCTGGGATTATATCTGTACTTTTTTCCCTTTGCCTTCCCATACATGCTTATGTACTTATATTACATTATACATTCTCCTATACAATGATGTACTACATTATTTAATATATATTATATTGCTTTTATTATAAGAAAGTATCAGAATTAGGAAGTAAAGATTTATAGTATAATTGCCAAAACAAAAAAGGAATAAATTAATGAATGAAATGAATAAAATATTACTGTTCATTGGAGGTTTTGGTTCTTAATATAAATAATAAAAACATAAATATAATTTGTTAGAGTAAAAGAGAAAAAAACACTATAATAAAAAAATAATATAAAATAATGGGTACCAAAACTAAAAATCAAAAAAGAGTTTTAAGGTACAGTCTGAACTAATATTTAGTTTTTTTATACGTTCATAGTATTTACATCAGTTAACTACTATTAAGCCGGATGCCTATCATGTCAGGCTTCTAAAGGGTGTTTTTTTTATTTTCTTGAATATAAAAAAAATATATTTAATTTTTTTTTTTAGTATATATTGTAAATTTTACATTTTAAGGTGACGTTATAATTTTATAATTAACAACACACAACCAGGAACTTACAGTAACCCAGGGATGGGGATCACCATTAAATAATCTTGCTAGCCTTATTACTCCTAACGGTCTCTTACTATTACGATAATATGCAAGCTTAGTATCAACTTAGTTACTTATAGTAACTTAGTATCGACTAATTGTAAGTCATTTATTATGAATACATAATAAACTGCACATTACATATTTACTAGCCTTAGTTTGTCCTCAACTAAGGGTCGGGTAGGGGTAGACTCGGCTGCTGTTTTCTATTCATGATGGAGCAGCTATGTGGTTGGCTTACATTAAGGCCCCTGCAAAAGGGAAAACCCATCCGGGTAATGCCCCTTATATATACTCCCACTATTCATAGTATTAATATTGTTATGCCAAGCATAGTATGATCCTGTATCTATAACTAAGAGCCATATCTCAACCCAAGCTTAAACTTTGGAATTGTTGTTTACAAGTTAAAACTAATATAGTTCATCAAGTCCAGTCACATTTTTGTAATTAATTATCATTTTTTTTTTTTTTGTATTTTAAATTGTTTCCTACCGAATCCCAATTCCTTAGATAAAAGTTTGTTAAATGCTTTATGATATAAATATATTTTACAAAAATAATTTTTTATATGAGCCGGTGAGAATGAAAGTGGTGTAAGTCAACAAATTAAAATTATTATTAATGAGATTATTTACTTTTATTGATCCTTCATCATTGCCCTATTAATTGGAATTGTCGATTTTGTTATACTCTTTACCAAAAGTCTGTAAAAACACAACATCATTATCAAATTTTACAAGAACTGACATCTGTTGAGAATGAGATTGGTGTAAGACAATAGGTCTAGTCTAGGCGCTGAGTGTGGTTGAGTATACAAAAACCACTCACCGATTTTTCACTTCTGATTATTGTTCAGGGGGTCCTGCTGACCATGAAAATTGAAACACAGACCATTTTATCTTGCTTATGTAATTTTTAATAAGAACGTTTACAAAACCTTCATTTCCTCGAAATGAAGAAACCTTGACTTACACCTTTTATTCTTACCGGCTCATATAAGATAAAGTGCCCAATTATGGTATTCATCCTATTACCGTAAAATAAAAAAAAAACAAATACTTTTTAGTGCGTGGTTCTTCAACTAGGCTGGATTTCAGAGCAAGAAAACGTTAGAGTCGAAAGGCTTTAGTTTGTTATTAGCTGAACTTATTTTTGAGCAAGGTTCAGAAGCTTTTCCTAAGTATAATACTTGAGATATATTTAAAATTTTTGATGACTTTGAAAGCTAAGTATCTTATATACAAATTAATAAAATTATATTTAATAATAGCTATTTATTGATATTTACAACTCTATACATTAGATACAATAAGGTTATTAGATGAAATTCATTAGGATTTACTTTGATTCTCCATTTTTTTTACACCATTCTTCTACGGAGATTGTAAGGCAGACTCGGTCAAAAGTCTGTTCTACGTCGAGAAATGTTTCCGTGCAGTACATTCCGCCCTCCAATGCAGAGACAACGTCCACAACACGACGATATTGCTGGATTGTGGAGTGTGATGTTCGGAATCCAAACTAATGATCTAGGATTATTTTATGGGAATGTTCTAGATTTTTTTAAATTTTTTTATTTATTTTTTTTTGGGGGGGGGGGCTCAAGACTCCCATTGAAGTACTATACTATGCTAGATTTTTTTTTTTAAATTAAAAATTAAAAGTAAAAATAACAATAAAACATAGCTGCAATATGTAGGTAAGACTTCTTTTTAATGTGATACAAATTAAAAGTAAACTAAAAAATAAAGAATTTAATTCGAGAGAAAGTTATAAATATTTTTATATCTACACTATTATGTAAAAGAATAAGCTATTTTTCATTTGTGATAATTAATAAAGAAAACTGCAGAACCAATATGTACCAAATTTTGACTATATAATTTTTAGGGAACCTTTAGCAATTATAAAATTTATTGATTTTCAATCAAATTTTCATTGAAAATGCCACAAATAAGTGAATCCCAGTTAAGTTTGAAAATCTACTGATAGGTGGCGAGTGACATTCTGCAAGAGAGGTTACAATGTTATCGTGTTATCTGGACCTTGAAATAGATAATAAAATTTACTTCTATAAAATTGTCCTTCGAAAATCTATGAATAAGAGGTGCAACACGTGGATCCGAGTTGTCTAAAAATCGACCGAATAATATAGTAAATACTCCGCCCAACTAGATTACCAATTTATTCATTAATATTAAAAAATGGATTTTCATTTATACTTTTACGTGCTCTTCGCCCACCTTATTAGTGCAATGGTGCCAGGTTAAAAATTGTAGTTATATGTGGAAATATCATTGAGGCCACAATTCTCACTGTAACAGCGTCTGGTGAAATCACATTGATTCCTATTATCCTAATAATATCTAATGATCTACCATTTCAATAAAATTTTCGATTGAAAATTCTTTTGCTTTTCCAATTAAAAACTCGCAAGCCTAGACTTACAAAAATCTTTTGGTTGATCTTTGCAGTGACTTTATCTCTAAAGGCAGGTATGTTGGGCTTCTCAGCACTGGAAACCATAACAATCAAACCATTCTCATAGCATCGGGAGATAAAACTCGAAATGTTGTTTACTCGGATGTCATGGATTCCAGAAATACAACATTTTTATTGATAAATAAATAAAATTTCAATTACAAGTTAAGATTATCTAAGTTCTTTGATTAAGAGTGCGGATGAGGCTGCGACGGGAAATACTAATTATAATATTATAATTCTAGAATAATATTATAAATAATAATATAATAATTATATTATTATTATAATAGACTGATAAACTGTTTCATTAGATTTATCTTAGGGATTCCTAGGCGGTCACACGTTACTTGCCGATATGCTAAGCTTTTCCTAAATTCCGACAGTGATACTTTCTGGGTACTTTCCTATTCCAATCTCTAAAAACCAAAAAACCTTGCTATATTCTTAATCTATTAACTCTGCGCTCTCTATCCACCTCCTAAAAAAACAAAAAATAAATATATGTATATATAAAGGGTGTTCGGGAGATCGTTGACCAAAGAGGTATCTCGGGTAGGGAGGTTCATTTTGAACATATTTAAGGTCACTTACCTATATACAAAATCTTACGGTTTTTTTAATAGCTTTGTTTTGTTTTTTTAAATGACCAAAACCAAACATTTGTGCCTTATAACTTCGTTGTTTACTAATATACCAACGCCATTTTTTTTTCTTTTTGCTGTAATTGCTAATCAATTGCTCATGTAAAATAAAAAAGATTGCATGCAAAAAACAAATTAAAAAAAACAACAAACAAAAATGGGAGATCGTTAAATCTTGTTAGAGGCAAAAAAAAAAATAAAAATAAAAAAAAAATAAAAAAATAAGGGTAACAGCCAAATCCAAATATTTTTAAAAACATGTTTTTTATGCAATGCGTGCTGTCTCTGTGTTAATTCTTAGAATTTTACATGGACAATGTATTAGTAATTATTGCAAAAAAAAAAAAATGGCGTTGATATATCAGTAAAAAAGGAAGTTATAAGGCATAAATGTTTGGTTTGGACCATTATTTAAAATAACAAAAATACCAGTAAGACTTTGTATATAGGTAAGTGACCTTAAATAGGTTCAAAATGAACCTCTCTACCCGAGATAACTCTTTGGCCAACCATCTTCCGAACACCCTATATATATATATATAATAGAAATTTATATTTTTATTTAGTTATTTCATAACATACTGCATGTATTTAAGTAAGTTTTTAGCGGTTTGATACACACATTGTTATTTTAAAAAGAATTTACAAGATGGGTTTTCTTAATTCTACTTAATTACTTGAAATTTAAAGGGTTATTGGCTCACATAATTTTCAGTTGTCGCTGCAAATTCTTTCTTTCTCGCGAGATACGCTGTTTTATTTCCGGAGATGCCACAGTTTGAGGTTACTCACATTATTACTATAAGTAATGATAAGATCATTAAATAAAAAAAAATAAGTGATAATTAGATCAATAAATTAGTTAGACATAAAATTTTTTTCTTGAAAAGACAAAAGATTTAGGAAGACATATTTAAAATATTAAGGTATTTAAAAAAATTGATTTCCTCAGAAGTCAGGAGGTGGAAGTCATGAAACGCTATTTATAGATAAGTCTTTAATTAAATATGAAAGAGGGGGGCCTTTGCTTGAATTAACCTTGATGAAAATTGAAGAAGGCATGCGTTAAATATCCAGTACAAAGCTAAAATTTATTCTAAGAAATTTTAAGGGTTTTCAGTAAGATTAATAATGTAAATTATACATATAAATTTACAAAGTAAATTAAATTAATATTAGGAATAAATTACTTTTCTTCAACCGGTAAAATTAGATTAGAGATTACGAAGCAATTTTTTTTAAAATTTTGAATATACACATGTACTATAAAGCATCATACGAGCAAAAGTTTTGATTTGCCAGTAGTAATACCAGTACAGTAGAGCGTCGAAAACCCGAATTAATTGGGACCACAGGTAGTTCGGATTACCGATTTGCGGATTTGCTAACATAACCTAGAAATGCCACTTAGACCCATAATTAAATGTACTTACATACCTACATACGTATATTATGTACATTACAGTAGTTAGTTTCTTGAAGAAATATGTAAAGTACATAAAATGGAAACGCACAGTTACAGTACACAAAAAGAAACTCTCTTAACCTAATATTACAAAATCACATACGTATATGTATCTATTTTACATTAAAAAATCGCTAATTTTTGGTTGCATTTGCTTCGATACTTGCTTTCTACCAGCCAAGTCCTTCATTCGCTTAAGTAGCAAGGAATGAACTCGACCACATTCAGGCTGTGTTTCGAACCAAGTCATCACTGTCTCTTTCGCCGTAAAAGCTTCAGAATGTGAAGGTACTGAGTCGTCGTCTGCTGGTTCGTCTTTAATGTCACTGTCTTCATTTGTATTTCCTGACTCTTAAACCGAGGTTGCAATATCGTTATCTTTCAGGATCTTTTTAACTTTGATTCCGTACTTTAATACCCCCGACGACAGTTTGGCCCGCAAAATTATAAAGCTTCCGTTGTTTCCGCGTTAATTAAATATTCAAAAAAGTCCTCAAGAGGCGGATTTTCAAAGCAGTTTTCTCTGTTTACCATCTAGAATTAATCTTAAACATATTACTGATAAACTTGGAACTACACAATTTAATAAATTTGAAACCATAATTTTAATGGCTACAACCCCGAATTCGGGTGTTCATAAGCTAGATCAAATACAAAGGTCACAGCTTCCTGCTCTCTGAAAATATTCCTTTGGTGAGGACAATATTAAAATGAAATTCTTTTAAAACTTTATTCTGGGACTTACAGTCCCCTAAAAATAATAATAATGCACAATTAAAATTACAATTTTCTGGCCGTATTATTTACAAATTAAATTGTTCAGTAATCACGCCATATATTGTCGAAAGGAAAAAAAAAAACATAAGATGCAATCATAAATGAAAAGATAAAGTAATCCTATATATTTACTTAATCATTTACATATTTGGGAAAGATTTATTATCTAAAAGGGGCAAAAATAAACTATTTTTAAAAGAAAAGTTTTACGAATATGTGTTGGTAAGGAATTCCTGACGGAGGTAGCACGAATGATCAATGATTTTTCAAAGAAAGTAGTTTTATGTGAGGTAAGCATACAGGTTAAAAGGTTGGGCTCTAGTGTTTGGCCGTCAGAATTTAGGAAAAAGCCACCCAAGCTCAGAATATCGGCGTTACGTGTGACCGCCTGGGGATCCCGAAGATAAATCTAATAAAGCAGTTCATCTCGATGTCACCAGACAATCCTCCATAAACCAAGCAACCAAAATCAAAGAAAGGGAAATATTGTCACCTAGTCGTTTGGTATGCGATCCCTATTTACCTGAGCATCTGGTCAACATGGCATTCCCCATCCTGGCGCTTTCCATGCTCTCTCTTCTGACTCCTGCGAGATCAGCACCTTTAAAAAGCATACACCAAACAATTTAAAACCATTCGTAAATAACAAAACGCTTCAACCCTGAACTCTGGAAAGCTTACAAGTGCTTTAACTTTCTAGTAGAAAAATATTGCAAATGGCGAAATTGCTGACGTTATAATATAACACAATATTATTGTGTATGAAAAAACAAAACAGTTAAAATTTAATATATAATATTATTTTAAAGACAAGAAGACTGATAGAACTGACACTTAAAGACTTGGAATCAAGGGTCAAGTTTCAGGGATCCATCAGTAAACCCTCCCAAATAAGATCAAGATGATAGCGTCTCCCCGTTACTATTTAACTAGTTCTGGACAAAATCGTAAAGGAAATGTGGAAGAGAAACGATGCTGGTGCATAGGGACTAAAAACAAGTACATTGAAGTAAGATGCCTGGCATACGCGCACGATCTGGTCTTAATGGCGGAGACTGAAAACGAAGCAATAGAGCAGTTGAAAACTTAAAGGAAATAGCTAAAAAGGCAGGTTTACATATATCGTTTGAGAAAAGAGAATTAATGACTACTGATTGAAACTTTCAAAAGAAAATATTAGAGGCAAAGTATGGGAGAATTCTAGTACCTGGGGGAAATTATATGTAGCAATGGGTTGGAGAAGGAAATCATAAAAGAGAAAATAAGTAAATTGGAAAAACTAACCTTCGCGACAAGCAATTTATATTAGAAAAGAAGCCTGTCCATAAACGCGAAGATAAGACACTACTATACTATTATACTACTATACTATACTTTCGTCAAAACGGAAACCGCTTCCCTCCACAGCCTAAGGAAAATATTAGGGATAGAAAAAAGAATACTAACAAGAATTTACGGTCCAAAGAAGGCACAAGAACGCTATAAGTTGAGAACTAATAAGGAAATATACAAAGAAATAATTGATTTGGAAACGGATATAAGAATAAGAAGATTAAAGTTCTACGGGCATATGGTAAGGATACACTCAAAGAGATTAAATAGAGAAATCTTCTACAAAATGAGAGGATACAAGAGTGCTGAGGGGTATGTCAAAAATATGAAGGAAGAAACTGAGAGGCTGAGAATAACAGACCAAGACTGTTTCGGTAGGGATGGCTATAGGTAAAGACTAAGAAAAATTAAGGTCCTTGTGGGAGAGAGAGATGTGAGAAAAGGAATAGCACGGACCGAGGAGAGAAGGAAGGAGCAATCGGAATGAATGAGGAAAAGGTGAAAGCAGAGAAGGGATATGAAAATAATGATATTCACGTGGTTTCTAAGTGTGTTCCTTAAAAAAAAATTAAAAAAAAAATAATCAACCCTTATTTAAAAAAAAAAAAAAAAAAACTTTTTATTACTACTGATTACATATAATTCGGCAAATTATAGGTAAATAGTTTAAATCAATAGATGATATTTGGAGGTAAGACATAGTTGGGGTAGATCTTAAAAAACACTGCCATTTCTATTAATATAGAATCCGCGTTACCTGAGCCATTACGTCCCCTGTTTACCGGGCGGAGTGGTAGGGGGGGGGTGCGGTCTCCGTTCCGCTTATTGGTTATGCGAGCGACAGGAATAGATACGGTTGACATTACCGTGTTTGGTTTCCGTAAAAGCTGCCTTGCTGATTACAGTTTGTTGAGGGCTACGACCCCCGCAGTAGAGCCATTGTTTGCTATCCATTTTGAATAGAAAAATCATCTGATAACTGTCTTTGCAGGGGACCGATTAATTTAGGACGACTTAGTTCAGAGATGGTTTATAAATGATTCAGTCCCATAGCACTAAGAACTCTTTAAGCACTAAATTATTTGAGCGAATCGTAACTTCGATATTTTCCTTACATTTTACAGCCCATGATTAAAACAAAACATACCATTTGGTTAATATAATATGATATATGTTGCCAAGACAACTTTGTGTGTGCTTATGACACAACTGGAGTGAAACTTTTTTTTTTTCAGTTATAGATATTTACAAAATAATATACATCAAGTAAATGTGTCAATAGTTATTAGAATGACATTAAAATAACTTGTTGAAGAACTACTCACAAGTAGCACTTCAATAAAAAGTCTACAGTAGATGGTCTATAGGCCATCTTTTTTTCCGACGCCTCGGAGGACACTTGGGAATGGAGTGGGAATCAAGTTGGGAGATTTGTGGATTGGAGTGGTTATGGAACTTACTATGAAAGGATTGGTATCTGGTTCGGGCTAAATCAGTAACATATGGAACATTAAGATTTTTGTGGCTAATAAATTTATCCATAATCCACACCTATTGTTATAAGGTTGTGACCAATAAACGTATCCATAAAGCAAGGAGTATTGAGGATTTTTCGAAGGATTTTGGATAGTAAGGATTAGATAAGAAATGAATTGGATGGTTGGAGCCCCAAAGCTCAACTCCGTACATCCAATTCAGTCTATTGACTGTTATGTAGATGAGGCTTTCGTAATTAACTGGATGCTTTGAACGTGTATCTAGTAAATGTTGAAGTAGTCTGTAACTAGGAGCAGTTTCTTGTCGTTTTAATCTTGTATGAGGATTACAAGTGAGACGTTTGTTCAAGTGGAGTTCTAGGTCTGTATCTCTATAAACAGAACTGTTCAACAGGGATTAAAGGAATATTTGGAGTGAAACTTAAAATATATTCATTATAATACATGTGTACATATAAACACATGTAGATGCCATTAATTACAAAAATGCATTTACATTGCTGTAATTAGACCTATTTTGGACATAAGGAGTATATACCTGGTATCAACTAAACCATTTAATGCAGCTCGTACCCGATTCTTACATTGCAAAATTCTTCGAAAATTTCATTTCCTTACTTTGTCACTAACAGACTTATCCATTTAGACCTTAATGTTATGTTACTGATTTAGCCATAACCATATATATATCCTTTCATTATAAACTCCGTAACCATAAAAATAAGATAGCCCCTGGACCTTATCATACAGAACTTTTATTTAGCTACCAGTGGGTAGCTCCTTCACAAGTATTATAAATTTTGTAATTACATCTACTAGATGTTTTTGTAAACAATTGTAAATTTCAAAAATATTAAAAATAATTACATGATAGTAATTGGATTTACATTATCGGATGAAAATTAATTCGGGGAATCAGTAATAAGAGATTATTATATGGCCAGTATTTTTTGTTTTTTTTTCATATAAATCTAATTGTAAGTGCATATATATTAAGAATTTTATTTATAAATAAAAATTCTTGTACAAATTTGAGCCAGATACATTCTCAGACAATTCTAAATCTATTTACACAATAGGAAAGAATATGTGAAATAAAAATATATATATTTATTGTATACAAATACACGAATTAACATAAAAATAAATGATGTGAAAAATATGTCTCGGTTATATATTTAAGTCCAGAAATAAACTAGTAAGTTTATACATACTTTTATAGATACATATAAAATTTTTAAATATTGTTTTTCATGTTTCGATATTGCACTGATATAGTTATAAATAATGTTTATTTTATCATAAATCTTAGTAATCATCAGGAGACATATTGCACCCGAATAATTGAAACTATGAAATTAATTCATGACAGTCTGAAATGTGGTCAACTTAAAATAGGATTTGACCCGGAAAGATCGATTTTTATATTTGCTCACTTTTATTTTTTCAATATATTCCTTTTCATAAATATTCATAAGCATGATGTTTTTCTTTAATAGTTTGTATTTCCAACATGGAATGGAGGGTATGTTATATCTTGCAGCTGGTGTGTTGTGCTGTTTGCATATTTGCGCATATCGAATTGAATAATTTTGTAATCTGATACCCACTATAACCACAGAATAGTAAAAATAATGATTATTACTAGAACTTTAAATTTTCTATTGGTATTTGGGATTCTGTCTTAAACATAAAAACAAAAAAAAAATAAATAAATGTTTAATTGCTTCTCGCACGAATGCTAGAAGAACGGTTTCCAAAAAAAGTATTTCATTACAGTCCTACTGAGAGGAAAAAAAGAAAGACAAATAAGAAAAGACTAATATGCACAAGAAAGAATGAACACAAGAGAGCTTAGGTAAAACGTTTTGCTAGACACAACGAAATAAACAACGTTTTTATAAGTCATATGTTTTTAGCTTTAAAAAAGACCTTAATGAATGAAATTATAGCAAGCAACTAACGGAATCATGAAATGACCACAGCAGGAACATTTTCATCACATGCTCACAGATATATTTATGATAAGAGATTTCTTATCCAAATTCTTTTGAGCTATCAATGTGAAAGATGTCTTTTAAACAGTTTGTTCATACACTGTAGCCATTTTAAATTAAATTTCTTGAGTTGAAATATTGAAGTCTGAATGTAAAATCTTATACATAAGATTTGTCAAGAACCACTCACTAGTAAAAAATATAAAAAATTATACATTAGAAGTTCTCTCGGTCATCTTCTTTTCAGATCCCTCGGAAGGTTATCGGAAATTGGGTGGGAGGCAAGTTGTGAGATTAGTGGATTTTAGTGGGTATGGAGTTTACTATGAACAGATAGGTATCGGGTTTCGATATTTGCAAACAAACTAAATTGTAGTTTACTAGCTACAAATAATTTACCTTTCATTCCTAATTCACCTACTTACGTAAAAGGTTCACTCTAGAACAATTTATATACTTTCTTATTTAATAATTTAGCTGAAGAGATGATTCGTAACAAAACGCATTAGAAGTTTCTTCTTTTATTGAAAAGCTTTCAGGTCTTAGGTTCAGAGCTGTCATAATAAATAAAACATTTGTTTTTAATTATTTATTTTTTTAAATCTCTTATGTCAGCATATTAATTTATCTTAGGTTTAGGTACATCAAATCAGAAGTTAAGATTCTTTATGACAGGAAATTTAGAACATTTGGGGAATGTGGATTATAATATCGTCTGCTTGGAGGTAAAAGTAATTAAGTACCAAAAGAATTTTTTTTTCTGTTTCAATATTCAATCGGGAATATACTCATCAAAACTTTCATATTTAATTAAACTGACATAATTAATTTAATCTCTATATTTTGTTTACGCAGTTTACGGAAATAACCGAGAGAACAACAATATTTTTTTTTTTTTTTTTAGTAAACACGATACCAGATTCAAAAGACAAGAAACTGATTGTCGTTTCCGATCACTCCAACATTTACTAAAAAAGCGTTCAATGCTTCCAATAAGTTACAAAAACTATTTACATGAGAGTAATTGGAATTTTTTGGACGTACGGAGTTGAGCTTCGGGGCTCTACTAAACCATACAATTCATCTCGTATACAATCCAAAATCCTTAGAAAAACCCTTTATGTACCTTACTTTGTCACCAATAAACTTATCAATAAAGACCTTAATGTTCCATATGTTGCTGATTTGGTCCAAACCAGATACCTATAATTTTATAGTAAAATCCATACCCACTGGAATCCACTAGTCTCCCCACTTGCTTTACACTCGATTCCCGACATAATTTTCTCAATTTTTTTATTTATTTGTTGTATAATAGTATCTCCCGATGCGGCTTCACCCGCTCTCATAAGTAAGAGAACTTAGAAAATTTGAACTAATAACTGAATATATATTTGTTTATCGATAAAAACCTTGTATTGAAGTACGCTGTTGAGTATTTTTTCTTCAACGATATTTTCACGCATAAATATTCAACTTTGTTAAAATTACACTTATTAGATGTTTAGAGATTACGTAACAGCATACTTTTAAATAAACGTGTTCAATTTTTATGTATCAATTGGTAATCCAGACGGGCAGAGACTATTAAAAAACTTGCGGATAATGGACTGCGATATCAGTCCTTGCAAATATTGGCCCTTGGATCATATTTCTACACACAATAGCAAAGGATCGATATTTTAATTTCGTAATAAACTCTATTTATTTCATCTGGTTGGATTTTTATTTTTATAAAATAAACCACAGTACGGTAAACCTGGTTTAATTAACTGTACACTGTACATAGAAATTAGTATTATCGTAAATTTAATTGTTTCTTAACTTTCCTAGAACTATGAAGAAAACATAGTTAAAATTTGGTAGAGATGGGTTCAGTAGTTTTACCATTGTAAACTCTATTGCGGAATAGTTCTAATCTTTTAAACTTCACTGGGGTCCACGTGCAGCATATTTATAGCTTTTTGCAATAACAATTTACTTGAAAATAAGTAAATTTGATTATAAATTTATACCTCTAGGTATATAACACCGTAACATTGTATCTTCTCTTCAAAAGCGCTGGACATTTATGGGTAATTTTCAAAATTCACAGTCAATCACTAGTCCAGTCATAAACATATTGTAGAGTGCATGGAATATGCGATAATTTTGGACTTCATAGCTTCCTTTGCAATAGTTAGAAGGTAAAAATACTAAAAGTCCCCGCCCCTGAGGGGTGAGCTAAGGGGGAGGGGAGAAATTTAATTTTTTTGGTCTTTCAATAATATCTCGAAAACGGTTGACTCAAGAAAAATATGTTACGAATAAACATAAAGCTTATTAAATTTACTATAAAGTTGATTATATATAAATTTGTCATAATTCTAACCGCTTACGAGATATATGTTATTGAAAATGGAGCAACCAAAAAAATGGTTACAAACTTTTAGTATGTTTACCTTCTGACTACTCCTAACGAGGTGAAAAATTATCGCATATTCCATGCACTCTACACTCCTCATTTCAGCTCTCATTGACTGGACTACACATATTTAATGTTTTTTTTAATAATAACTCAATATGAAAATCTGGAAATGTTGTTTGCTATGTTATTATGCATTTAACTACAGACTGGTTTAGTAGGGATCACAAACGAAAAATAGTTTGTTCCTTTCTATAATAGCATATATTTGTATATATTTGTGAATATTAATAAATAACATAAAAAAATACGGGCCAATCAAAGTAACACAGAACTTTAAATACCTAGGGGAGATCATCTGCAGTAGGGGATTGGAAAAGGAGAGCATGAAGGAAAAGATCGCTGGACTGGAAAAATTGAGCTTTGCAACCAGTAACATTTACAATAAAAAGAGCCTGTCCATAAAAGCAAAGATCAGACACTAAAATACTGTAGTAAAGCCAGTTATACTATATGGGACCGAGACCATATATACATGATACAGGTTAAGATCAAACGAGATCTACAAAGAAACAACGAACATAGAGACGGATATAAGAATTAAGAGACTGAAGTTCTATGGACATATGGTAAGAATGCCTGAGGAAAGACTTAATAAGGCTAATTTTTGGAAAATTTGGGTTTCCAAGAGTGCACAGGGATACATAAAACAGCTAAAAGAGGAGACTATCAAACTGAGGATTGAGGAACGTGACTGCCTTGATAGAGAAGAATATAGGAAGAAACTACAAGCAATTGCGGTTCTTGTGGACAGGAAGGAGCCAAAGGAGGGTATGGCCTGGACGGAGGAGAGGAGACAGAGGCAATCAGAAAGAATGAAGGAGATATGGATGATGAGAAGGAACAGAATTAAAAATCCATCTTCATAATATTCGTGTGGTCTCTATGGCCTTTTCGTGAAAAAAAAATATCATAAAAAAATAATAATATGTACTTTTTGGGGTTTTGAACATTTTGATGACAATCTATCGACAAAACCTCGGCTTGGCTTTAAACATAATTTAAATTATATATAATACTATATAGGGCATATAATAAGCATAATAAGGCTCTTAGAGATATTAAATCCAAAGTAACACTCGACCGGAGGACAAGAAATAAATTAGAAAATAAAGTAATTGTGGCAAGCTAGCTGCCCCTCGACCGCGGCTATACCTAGCTTGCTAATTGCCCCCCCCCCCCCAAACATCCTCAGCTTTCTCTTAATTAAAGCCTCCTATTTTTATTTTCATTTTTCTTTTCTTTCCTTTTTTTTTTCCTTTCTACTGGCGCGCTAAATGTTATCAGATACCTCCTTTATTTATTTAGCACAATGGCTTAGGGCTCAGATTTTTCCTTTTTTTTTTTGTTTTGTTTTCATCTTGTTGAAACGGAGATTGAAATAATAATTAACTTAAAAAATAAAAACATAATCCCTAAAATATATAAGAAGAGGTAATTTATAGTATAAAAAATAATTTATACAGAGGATTTTTAAATCAAACCTTTTTAATTTTTAAACCTGCATGAATAGTGTAGAAAAAACTTATTTCAATGTATGGCCAATACAAACACTTTGATCATTATACGTTTATTGAACCTGCGTTTCGGCTTATATCGTGAGTCTTCTTTGGAACAAAAATACGGAAAAAAAAAGTGCTAAAAATAAAAGAACTTTGAAAAAATATTTAAAAAATTAACAAAGTAAGTAATTATAGAATATAATAATAAATTATAAATCATGTATAGGATTGAATAAAAAATAAGTGTTGTAACAAATGTGAGATTATAATATTAGTTATTACAATTGTACAAGGGTGACCCTTGGCCCGGATTTTTCTTCTCCGTCTATCTCTGTCCTCCGTTTCCATTCTCCAATTTCTTATTCTTAATTTTGCGGCATCTTTTGCCACTTCATCCTCCCATCTGCTACGTGATCTACCCCTATTTCTCTTTCCAGTCATTCTCGTACCTAGCAGTTTCTTCGGCAATCTATCTGCTGTGATTCTTCTGACATGGCCAGCCCACTTTAATCTCTTTACTTTAATTGAGTTTAAAATATTTTCCATTTTTAACATGTCTATTTCTTCATTCGTTTTTATTTTCCATATTCCACCTACTTGTGTTGCGCCGCATATTCGTCTTATTACCTTTCTTTCAAAAACTCAGTTTCTATACGTCATTTTTGGCTAAACACCAAGTTTCAGCTCCATGTGTAACTACAGGTCTTATTAATGACTTGTATAGTTTTAGTTTCGTTTTTCTAGACAACAGTTTAGACTTCAATAACTCATAATTCGCAAAGTAGGATCGGTTTTCTGCTATAATTCTCATATCAATTTCACTGCTGATCTTATTTTCATTATTGACTGATGAGCCAAGGTAGACGAAGCTAGAAACATTTTCAAACTTGAAGTCGAAGATTTCAATGTAGATCTTCTATTTGCTCCTTAGACATTATCAAGCATTTAGATTTTTCTTCATTTATAACTAGCTCTACCTTTGAACCGCTTTTATAAATTATTCCAAAGGCTTCTTTCAGAGCCACTTCACTTCTCGCAGCTATTTGCTAGGCACATTCAGCTCATTCATAACTTATATTATACTAGGGGACTCGATATCCGAGGGTCTCTGCGCGCTCGGTACTGAAGGTCGTGGGTTCGAATCCTACCTGGGTTGGTTAAAATTGATTTCTAGGTGAATCCACGAATGAATCTTGACCTTCCCACACTGGCTAGAATAGGTTGATAGCCTGTAGGATAATGCGTCCTTCCTGCCCTAGTTGAAGTACATAGCGACGCTAAGCCCCAAAAAACTAGCAACAACTTCTATTTTATTATTATACCTTACCTTCTTACTTTGTTTTTTTTTTATTTTTTTTTTAATTTTTGTATATTTTTAGTCACTTTTTTATTTTATTTTTTATTTTTAGCCCTGGTAAAGACTAAGCGCTTTTTTTCAAGTTAAACACTTAAGTATTTAACAGAGAAATATTTATTTCACCGATGCAAACATAATGATAAATACAATTGTCTAGCCGTGGTGCATAGTTAGGAGT